>CM070629.1:43771068-44241602 GCA_036346255.1 Ampelocalamus luodianensis
GCTGCAACTACCTTCTAGGGTTCCCACCACTACTAGCTTCCATTCCCACCCTCCCACACAGAAATGGGGACAGAAAGTGAGGTCGACGGGGAGAGAGAGAGAGAGAGAGTCATGGGTGTCATATTGGACGCTGATGTGTCACCCGTGTCACGCCAAAACCAGGGTCGGGGGGTCGGTTGCTCTGGTTTCAATAGTTGGAGGTCCCAAATCAAATGATTTTACAGTTCGAAGTTGGAAAGTGGACTCAGGCGATAGTTGGGGATTGAAAAGTTGACTTTTTCCATCAAAAAATGCATCTGATTTTAAATTTCAAGATTTGAAGCGAATTCCTCGCGTTGGATCCGGTTACATACATCGGATTTCTAGAATCGAAAGACAAAATTATTCTTCTATCTAAAAAAATATAAATGAAAGGCATGCAAAAGACCCCCGACTGCGTCACCAGGAGGTGGGGCCCATTGCTAGTGTGTAACAGAACAGAGGGGGAAGGATCAAACTTATCAATATCGTTCCAGTACTGGCCGGTATGGCCAGTATGTACTATTTCATCACCTAAAATGGGACATAGTAGCCTTGTGTTCTGTACCTGCCTCGATACCGGTCAATACCGCCCATACAAGCTCGATATCGGTCAATACCACTCATACCACCTCAATACTAGACAATACTGGCATAATTGATAATGCCGTCTATTTAATTATATGTTATATTTAATCCTACTACTATGTATTTCGAGTAGTATTACAAGTGAAATTTAATATATATATATATATATATATATATATATATATATACTTATAAATATATATTATTATATTAAACTCCAAAACGGTACACCGGTATAGGTCGATACCGAAATGTACCATTCCAATAGACAAACCAATATGACCTCCAGAATGGTCTCGACTAGAACTTTTCAAACGACGGGCTGGGCTAGGTTGGGCTTTAGGCTAGGCCTGAGAAAGCCTAGTTTGAAACATCAAGCCCAAGCCTAGCCCGAAGCCCGACATTTATGCCTTTCCAAAGCTCAAGCCTGTCCCGGCCAAAGGCCGAAGCCCAAAAGTAAAGAAAATATGTAACAAGAGATGCATTTGTATATGATCCTTTGTGCTCCAAAGGAAGAAAAGGGAAGGTGACGAGGATTAAAATCTCTATGTATTGCTTTTATACATAATTAAAAGACCATATGTCTTCGTAGTCGTAACCCCTAAGGCTAATGACCCCTATGGTCGTAAGGATTCTAGAGGTTACATAATGGGTACCTTGGTCGGATGAGGTCCTGTACCCAATCACCGACCAGATGACTGCTCGTACAAGCAATGAACTGGTGCTTGGATCCGATTCTAAGCATATTCCTCCCGTGTGATGAATAGAGCATATGTCTTATTTACTCTAAGCCACGTGATGTTTACAGCCCTAAGACACTGACAGTAACCACCATATGGTTATTGTCTCCTTTTTTATATCAACCGCCGAACAGCTGATACTTCACCAACTGCCGCCTCCCTCCGACTAGTCGCGACACTTCCAATAGGCGCTTCTTCCAGAAGTAACTAGCACCACTTCGTTAACTACTTAAAGAACACAAACAACATAAGGCAATCCAATTCAGAAGATCAACAGACGATTGGATTTTATCTGAAGCAATAGCATAGCAATTAGTACACCAAGTGTAATTAGGCCTAGTCCACTGCCTTGTCGAGGGCACCCCCTGTAAAACTCCAGTTCGCTGCAATAAAGAGCAATCCCATTCTCTCCCAAGAACTCTTTGCTATTTTCCTCTATTTATTTCATAAGATCGACAACTCGATCGTCGACAGCTGGTGCCATCTGTAGCGAAGAAGGCGTTGAGTTCTTGAAGATTACTTCGCTCAAACATTCCTCATTCACTCCCTTCGCTCCATTATTGTAACATCCCAAACTTGGGCTTGTATTTCAAATGTATAAAAATGAGTAGAATTTAAAACTTTTCATGCATCATGTTGTTATTTGAATTTTCTGGAAATTCTTTCAAAGGATTTGTTGAATTCAAAAACTAAAAGCTTCAATTGACTAGAAGCATAACCCTTTGAAATTTTTTATGGAAAATCTTGGGATCACCCTCTAAAATTATTTTTCCTAGGTTCTAGATCATCCTAGTGACTACCCTGAAAAATTTCAGAATTTTTAGAAATTATTTGCTATTTTCTAGGGGCTAGTCAAACCAGTTAGACTCTTGGTCAAAACCCTAGGATAGGAACTTGTAATTTTTCTAGAGAGAAATTCGTGCATGAAAATTTCTGAAAAAATTACACAAGGTTGTTATTAGATCTAGCAACCGTCCCTAAAAATTTTAGAATTTTTAGAGTTAAACTTCTATCTCTAAAAATTCCCCAATCATCTCAGCCTCTTTAGGATTAAATCAGTTTTTACTGTTCCTCTCACCGTGCCAGACCCAAGCCACTTGGTTGAACCCAACCGTCTTTTGTTCGGACCAGTCTAGCTTAACGCAAAGCTTTGTGGGCCGTCCGATTTAATCTCAATGACCCAAATTGATCAGAGCTGTTCGGACCGTCCGAATGCACCCCTTCATGTGGACCGTCCGATTTAAGATGAACGGCCCAGATTGATTGAGCCGTTCAGACCGTCCGAACGTCGCTTTCATGTGGACCATCCAACTGAGGATCGATGGTCCAACCCAGCCCATTCTCCTGTGACACTAGGAGCCCAGGCCCACCGGCCTGTTCTTCTCTACGTCGCGGGTGCGCCCTTGCCAGTTTGTCGTGGCCTCTGCTCCACCCGCGTCAACGCCAACGGCTATGCCCCCGATTTGCGACACTCGCCAGTGGTTTGTCCCATGGTTTCACACCCGCACCTACTCCCATCACCTCGCCCATGGGTTGTGGGGTGTTGCCGCACGGCGGCTGTCGGACCCAAAAATTGAGTCCTCTGTGAAAGCACTATGCTATTCCCTGGATCAGTAGATAGCACTCACAGGCACATTACTGAATCAATTCATACAAGTCGTAAGACCAAATCATTCATTATATTACAGACATCAAAGTGACATAGACGCGTCGGGTCAAGTTTTACAATAAGGCCGAATAGGCCAAACCGAATACATTACACAAAATACAGTGGAATCTATAGTGGAAGCAAAAGAGGGAGGTGGAGCACATCTCTCCACAGGCAGGCAACTAGGGTACTCGTGTACGACTAGTATTAACCAAGGACTTGGACAATACCGGTCGTACGCAAGTGCCGACGAGCCAGCTAGATTGCGGTGAGACTAAGACTACAACCACCAAAGGCCACGACCACTAGGGTCTACGACTGGTCTTCATCATCTCCTTGACCATCTACTCCTTGGTCCTCGTAGAAGGCATAATCCCTAAGATCTGTAGGGTCTAAAGGGTTGAGGGGAGGAGCGAGAGTGAGCACAACTTCTGTGCTCATGAGCCAACACACAGAATGCAGTAGTATACATGCATGGCTTATCAAGGGAAACTAAGGTTCTTTTATTTGCCAAAGCAAGGTTTTCAATTATCATAATTAGAAAATCCCTATCACTTAGCATTTTAACCAAAATGAATTTTATTAAAGAGAGTAAACGTGCAATAGTAAATAACAGCAGAGGCTACCTCCATCTATGCTTATTTTGTTTGTGGTTACATCCGCCACTTAACAACACTGGGTATGACCACCCAGGAAACAACAAATTGTTGACTTACATCTGTCTGACAAGTTTTCAACCCACCCTCAAAGGTTTTTGAAATAGAACTAACTCTAGTAAAGTTTCGAAGTCCGCCTTTGACCGTAGGCACGGTTGTTTAAACAGTTTACACTCTGCAAAGGTTTGTACACTTTACTCACAAGAGATAATCAACTCGTAGCCCCACACGATTCCTTAGTCATGTGGTCGAGAGACCATCACAGTAACTTTTCGAATTATCTCGCCCTTTTCGTCATCTCACCCATATGGGGTTACGCCCATATGTTGTGTGGGATGTTCACCACAACAACTAGCACAGTTGGCCCTGGCCACAATGACTAGCGCAGCAGGCAACTTCACCATACCACGGTGTCCCTTCAAGCTGGAACACATCCGCCACTTGTACTTCCCCAATCTTATCCAGCGAGATGACTTTTAGGGTTTGATAACTTTACTAAGCCAAGTTGCACTTTGTAGACTTGTGGTTGCACATGTTTTACAAGGAAGGCCAACACCGAATTAAGTCCTTAGGGTCATCGGGGTGGTTCATACCACATACCAACCAATCTCGCGCTGCATCCACGCCCACCGTCATACCACCCACCCAGATGTGGTGCTAGAAGTTGGGGTTTTGAGGAGGAAAACCAATTTACCACAAATACGACAGTCATGTACCTCCCACGACTACCCCAAAACAATTTTATGATTTTAAGGGATGAGGATCAGGACACTTGGTGCCCTGGTACTTAAGCAAGACTAGCATGTCGCTTAAGTACAACCTACCGCTAGTAAGTTACCACAAAGTTACTAGGGTGACATGGGATAGTGGATTCAAAAGTCAAAGGATGGTATAATACATAATTAATCATCAAATGGGTATTTAACTACCTTAAGAGTTAACATACATTTGCTTTAAGAATTAAAGCATGTAGTTTCGGTAATTTAAATGAATATAATTTGCAGAAAATGTAGGCACAATGTAACAGCCCTAACTTAGGGTTTGTATTTCAAATGTAAAATTTTGAGGAGAAATAAAAACTTTTGTTGTCTCTTCAAATCATTTGAAAGTTTCTACATTTTTCCCTAGCAATTTCCATTTTCTAGAATTAAATTCTTGTGAATGGAAATTGTTGTCAGCACATTCTTAGCCTTCAAACTTGTGATCATCCCCTAGGAATATTTTTCCTGTCATCTTGATCATCCTATCTACCTTCCTGAATTATTTCACAATTTTTAGATTTTATTTGCTATTTCAAATGGCCAAGTCAAACTAGTTGAAAATCTGGTCAAATCCTAGGTCAGCATGTTTGTGAATTTTCTGCAGAACTTTTCAGTGCATAAAAAGTTCTGGAAAATTTATGCAATGTTGTTCTCTGTCTCAAGGAGCTACCATAAAAATTTCGGAAATTTTGGAGCTGGGATCTATCTCTAAAAATTCCCTAAACTCTCTCAGCTTTTAAAATCAAAAATCGAAAACATCGTTTGTCGGGCTCGAACCCGAGCCCGACTCAAATCGACGCGCCAATTGACTCGGTCAGTCAACTAGCTGCACCGCTGCGAGACCAATCGATCGTGACCGTCCGATGCAAATCGAACGATCCACGTCGCGCATGCAACCGACTGTCCAATGCATACATCAATCTCGACCGCCCATCTCGGATCCAACGGTGACACATTCCGATCGAGTCAAACCACCTAATCGCACCGTGCGGTCTCGTCCGCACGCGCCATTCTTTGCCGCTGATAGTCGGGCCCCATGTCGTCGTCACCTACCTTGCGCCGAGAGCGAGTGCGGCGGTGGCGCGCATGAACGCCACCTCGCCTCACTGCCTCGCCACCGCTTCGGTTTTCTCGCGCATTTCCCGGCCGCATGTTCCGCCGAGAGACCATGCCCGCGCAGCGTCAATCATCCACTTTTCCGTTCGCGGCTTGTCGGCACCGTTCTTGAGCTCCACGGTGCCAAAACGCCGCCGCATTTTCCTCCGCCTCCCTACTTAAAGCTCACCCAAAGCTCCCTCTTCCTTCTTTAGACACCATTAAGCAATCCCTATCAACCATTGCTCCTTCGAGCTGAATTCATAGTTGAGCTCGAGCTCGTGCACGCATCGCCGCCACCACCGTGTCAACACCACAACCGATGAAGCTCACCTTCTCCTTTTCGCGTCGGATCGTGTTCCAGACTCCTATCATGTCTTCCCCTCAACTAATTTGAAGTTTTATTCGCAGGGGGCCGTTGAATTTTGGTGTCCCTCTTCTTCGGCCGAAAGTTGGGACCTTCGTCCTCTTCTCCGGTGAGTTAGTTCCTAGAGCAATTGCTCGCGCTAGCACCATCTAGTGCACTCACCGAGCTACCTCCATCTCTCTTTTCCTCTATTTTTGCTCAGGTTGCTCCCTCCTCGGTGACCCCTTGATCGCCGCCGCTGGCTCTCGTCGCCGGGCCATCTCCGGCAACCTCTTGAGCTCCGCGTCATTCCGGTGAGTTCCTGGTAACTCACTGATGCCCATGCGCGCTAATTCTTCTTATGCGCCTCTGCGGTGCAGCCGCACCTTATCACCTCCATCGCCGGCCGCCAGCGGCCGCGCCGCCTCGGTGCTTCTCCGCCAACCGCGACCACCATCGCCTTGGTGGTCCTCGGCAACCCATTTTGCCGTCGCACGGCCCGCGCCGCCACTCCTTCACCGGTGTCGAATCCGAGTCGAGCCTCTGTTCTTCCTTGTGCTCCTCGTTCTTTGTTGTGGTGGCGGATGGGGCCCACCTCTCTGAAGCTTTGTAGTCACCGCTTATCATGTTTATGATTGTTCATTAGTTCACTTTCATTGCATGATCAAAATTGGGTGTTGGAGGTTTGAAAGCATTTTAGTTCTAGTTCTCTGTTTGTTCCTCTTGTTGTCGTTTTTGTTGTCGATGAACTGAAAATTGGTTTCATGCTTATGCTATTTAGGTCTGTTAGACTTGATAAATTGCTTAAGAAGTAGTGTTTAGTAAGGAATTATGTTAGTTAGTGATTCTAGATTTTAAAACCCTTGTTGGCATGAGTGATCTAAGAAGTTGTTATTGGAACTAGTGGTTGTCTCTGTACTTATTTTTACTACTTTCAATGGTGTGGTAAGGCCTTGTAGTGATAGCATCTTGTTATGGTTAACCTTCCAATATGTTGGCATGTTGCTTAGGTGTATTAGTAGCTGAATTTTATTAAAGCCCAAACTTAATTAGAATTTTATGTAGCATCTCATAATGGGATACTTGACTAGTTATGCTTTCAATAGCTTCTTGTAGATTCGTGCTCTCACCACAATAGTGGTTTTAGAATAGCTAGTTGTTTTGATGTGTTAACTCGATACTTAAATAATAGATGTGCACACAATCACCATCAAAGTCTATCCAATGTTTAAATCATATAAGAAGAGTGATTTTGTGGTTAGCTTTGATAGATAAGTGAGTGGGTCTCATGCGAGATCTGTCATTCTTTTGTGATAGTCTAGCCTCGTGTATAAATTGGTGTTTGTGTTTGATTATTTGATTTTTGCCGGTGTTATTCGTTCTTATTCATTGTTTTGTTCAATCGTTAGGGTTCGATATTTGCGGCAACCCCGAGAACGATCCTCCGCAACATATTGAGCAACAGCGACCGAAGCAAGCGGTTTGATCATGTTTATCCCAGATTTTAAAGTCTAATATTTTGTTTAAATTGTATGTATGCATTGCTTAATTTGTGTTAAATTGATTAGTTAAATCCGTAGTCGCATATTCTCGTAGACAAAATATTGATCTCTACTACCCGAGCCTAGGTTATTTCTTGTGATTAGAGATCATTGGATGATCTCTTATCACTTAGTAGATCCGGTCAACTTGCTTAGACATGCTTAGCTATCGGTGGCAAGCGATTATCGACTTTAGTCGGTAACCTTGATCACACAAAAATTTACTATAACTTTATGTTTTAGCATTTCGCTATGTTTAATTGCAAAATTAAAAATGAAAACAAAAATGATTTAGACTTGGGCACAATGGTAAGACTGTGTGATCTGTTGGGTGTGACCGAAAGGTGCCCGAGTCGGTTAAGGACCGAGTTACTTGCGCCACCGTCTTGAGCATTTTGCGTGCTAACCACACTAGAGTATATGGGACCTCTCTTGACCTAGTACTTTGGCGTGTATTGGCTCCGGTCGCAGGGAGGGATGGAGGTGGGAGCATGGTAGTTGTCCGAAAAGCTTTATCCCGAGTGGGTAGTTGTCTTTCGGCTTTACCATGTAAGCGTATGGGTTTCTATCCATACGAGCGGCTGTAGTTAATACACAATATTGGAAAAAGTCTCAGAGGACTTAGCTGTACAAAGATACCTTCGGAAGTGTGCTTTGTCTTAAAGGCGATCAAGTGTGGGTACATTGGTACACCTGCAGGTTAGAACTATTCGAATAGCCTCGTCTAGGTTATGGACACGCTCGGATCGCCGTAAGAACTAGACTACAACATTTAAACTAAAACTTGATGGGTGGTACGAATGCGGGATTCGTGCTATTGTTGTGGTGACTATTGGGGTAGTCACTTCTAGGTTGTTTATCTTTCGCTTGTTATTAATATCCTTACTGTTATTTCAATCTTATAAATGAATTGCAAACTTGCCTTTAAAATCAGATTACCTTATTGCAAATGAAAATTGGCTTTATGCAAATGAAACATATGGCCTCCACTAAATAAGCCTCGCATGTAGCATATGAACAGTGCGCTAGTTCACACGTCGGTCTTGCGGGTACAAAGACAATCTTTGTACTCAGTGCTTTGCTTAATGTTTTTGTTGCGAGAGGAAGAAGGTGAGCCCCAAGGGCCTCACTTACGTGAGTCGTGTTGCCGTTTCGTGGACGACTAGACTTGGCCGTCCGGTCAGATGCCTTGTGGGTTGGAGACACGCTGATTGGCTTTGTTTATAGCCATCTTATGGCACTTTTTCTTCCGCTGTCGTTCTTGTTTATTTGTGTATCGTGGCCTGTTGGCCTTTGTCTGTAATAACTCTGCTATTTGTTTATCTTCCGTTTGGTAGTGTAGTGTTTGGACTCTATGTTTGGAATGGAGTTGATGTCTAATTTTGTACCGAGGTGTGTATACTGCTTTTTGGGAAGTATACATATCTCGAGGATCAGTTTATTTGATTTGTGCTGCTAGGACCAGGTGGTTGGTTAAGCATTACAAGCCAAATAAACTGGGGTCCTCACACACAATATGATCAAAATATTAACTCGCCTTGATAAAAGGCAGGAGGGTCTTGGAGGTCTTGTGCTTGGTCGAGGTGGGGCTCTCCTGCTTCTTCGAATTCTACTCGCACGAGCGTACCGAAAAGAGAAAACAAACAAGCAGAGAGAACAAAATAAATATGCAAGAAATAAAAAAAAAACTCCAAATTAAATAAGACCAGAGCTAAAAGCAAGATTTTAAAATTAGACAAATTTAGAAACAAGAAACAACATAATCGAAGTTATAATGGAGGAGAATGGAGTCCTCGAAGGTTGTGGTTTCGAGTATTGATTATCGACTTCACGGGTCAGAGGGAGGTTCGACTACACCACGTGGTCGGAAGGGGTTCGACAACATGAGTGATCAGAAGGGTTCGACTACACGAGTGGTCGAAGGAAAGAAGGATTCGATGACTCTCCTTGATAAAAGGCAGGAGGGTCTTGGAGGTCTTGTGCTTGGTCGAGGTGGGGATCTCCTGCTTCTTCGAATTCTACTCGCACGAGTGTACCGGAAAGAGAAACAAACAAGCAGAGAGAACAAAATAAATACACAAGAAATTAAAAAAAACTCCAAATTAAATAAGACCAGAGCTAAAAGCAAGATTTTAAAATTAGACAAATTTAGAAACAATAAACAACATAATCGAAGTTTAATGGAGGAGAATGGAGTCCTCGAAGGTTGTGTTTTTGAGTATTGATTATCGACTTCACGGGTCGGAGGGAGGTTCGACTACACCACGTGGTCGAAGGGTTCGACAACATGAGTGATCAAAAGGGTTTGACTACACGAGTGGTCGAAGGAAAGAAGGATACGATTACACAACGTGGTCGTAGGAAAGATTCGGGAGGAATACGACTACTCAATGTGGTCGTAGGAAGAATACAACTACACAACGTGGTCATATGAAGGATTCAAGAAGGATACGACTACTCAACGTGGTCGTAGGAAAGATTCGGGAGGGATACGACTACTCGACGTGGTGGTAGGAAGAACACGACTACACAACGTGATCGTAGGAAGGATTCAGGAAGGATACGACTACTCAATGTGGTCGTAGGAAAGATTCAGAAGGATGCGACTACTCAACGTGGTCATAGAAAGAATACAACTACACAACGTGGTCGTAGGAAAGATTCAGGAGGGATACGACTACTCAACGTGGTTGTAGGAAGAATACAACTACACAACGTGGTCGTAGAAAGGATTCAGGAAGGATATGACTACTCAATGTGGTCGTAGGAACAAAAGAAAGACTCGACGGTTTGACGCGGTCGAAAGAACAAAGAAAGACTCGACAGCTCGACGCGGTCGAAAGAACAAAGAAGGAGAACAGGGCACAGGAAGTTGGCCGAAAGGAATAAGAGAGACCAGGGTACAGGGAACTCACCAGGACCGAGAGAGGGGCTGGAGGCGGTCGGCGGACGATGAACGGTGGCGAGGAAACTCGCAGCCAAGGGCGGAGGAGACTGGCAGTGAAGGGGTTAGCTGGGACATAAAGAGGAGGGGAAGGCGGCGGCTCCTGTGAAACAAAACCAAAATAGAGTGAGGGGGGTTGCTCCAAGGAGCTTTGTGGCATGAAATGACGCGGGTAGATGGAGGCTCCACTGGTGCGTCGAGGACCGGGAGAAGGGGCGTGGTGGTAGAACTTGGAGCTCGAACTTTGAGAAAACCACATCAACTGGAGCTAGAGAGGGCGAGCTGGGGAAAGATCAAGAGGAGGGCGAGGCTCCCGGACGCTCTATTTATAGAGGGAAAAAGGGAGGGGGAACCGGGCGTCAAGACGAAGCGGTGGAATTTGCGGCTGCGCAGCGGAGACACGATGGCAAATAAATGCGCATGACGCAGCGGGGACAACAACATTTAATGCGCACATCGTGGAGGAGACAGCGGCCTTCAATGCGCACATTGTTGAGGAAAAAGAGGGAGGATAGAGAAAGTAAGCAGGTGGCTAACAGGTGGGGCTGGTCGGAGGACCCGGTCGAAACCAAGTGCCCTGGTCAACACTGAGAGGGTGGTCGAGACCAAGAAGGGTGCTCGATCGAAAGGAAAGAAAAGGGTGGGGAAAGGACGGATTTGAATTAACACCGAGATTCAGGCTGAAACTCGAAACCAAGTTTTGAATTGAAGTGGAAACTAGGGAATTTTGCAAATACAAGATAATTTGAAATAGGTTTTGAAGGCCAAGAAGACAAACAGAAAGATACCAAACGACAACCAAAATAGGATATTCTGTAGTGATGTATGACAACTACCGAGGTGGCGGCGGTACTGTAACTACCCAAATTTCAAATTTCAGTTAAAAATAAATTTTAATTATTTTCTTGGAATTTTCTAAAATTTTGAAAGCTTTTATTTAATTATTCTCAAAGCCAAACAATTTATTTGCAAAATTTAAATACCAAATATAAGTTGGAAATATTTTATTTAAGTCCAAAATAACTCAGGGAATTTCTATGAATTTTCACATGGGAGTTAGAACACAAGGTGACGAAGTCCATTAGTGGAGTAGCTCACTGAGTCGGTCGGAACGGCAAATTGAAGCGCGGCTACGAGCCGAATGTCGCCGGGCACGAGGAAGAAGCCCACGTTCCCAGAGCTCCAGCTGCAAGGAGAGTAAAAGAGAGTAAGGGATAGCAAGAGGACATTGATGAGGTGTACAAGGACATGAAGAAGTGGCCCGAAGCCCTTTGGTATGGCCGGGGAGCTTGGCGGCGGCACGGCCATGTGCGGGAGCGGCATTCTGCTCTTCGCTTGAATAAAGCGCTTGGAGAAGGAGGGAAATGGAGAGAAAAGGCGGGGAAATGAAGAGGGTAGACCGAGGAGCTCAATGCTCATATATATGGGCTGAGTTCTCCTACAACAACAGTTTTCAAGCCAGTCTTGGTATGGCACCTTTGAGGCCTTGTATGGGAGAAGGTGCAGAACCCCATTGAATTGGTCAGAAACTGGTGAGACGCAGTTCTTCGGCCCAGATTCGATTAATGAGGCCGAGAATCAAGTTCAACTGATTCGCGAGCATTTGCGTACGGCCCAATCCAGGCATAAGAGCTATGCGAATCGTCATCGTCAAGAGTTGAGCTTTGAGTCCAATGACTTTGTGTATCTCAAAGTCTCGCCTTTGAAGAGCCATCAGCGTTTTGGCATCAAGGGCAAATTGGCTCCTCGTTATTGTAACAGCCCTAACTTAGGGTTTGTATTTCAAATGTAAATTATGAGGAGAAATAAAAACTTTTGGTGCCTCATGAAATCATTTGAGAGTTTCTACAATTTTCCCTAGCAATTTCCAATTTTTAGAATGTAATTCTTGTGATTGGAAATTGTTGTCAGCAAATTTTAGCTTTCAAACTTGTGATCATCCTCTGAAACTATTTTTCCTGTCATCTTGATCATCCTATCTACCTCCCTGAATTATTTCACAATTTTTAGATTTTATTTGCTATTTCAAATGGCCAAGTCAACCTAGTTTGAAAACTGGTCAAACTTCTGTTCAGCATCTTGTGAATTTTATTGGGAGAAATCTAGTGCATAAAAATTCCTGGAAAAATTTCACAAGGTTGTCCTCTGTTCCAGTAAGCTCCCATAAAAATTTCAGAATTTTGGAGCTCAGGAGCTACCTCTAAAAATTCCCAAACCCTCTCTGTCTTTCTAATTCAAATCTGAAACACTGTTTGTCGGCCCGAACCCCACTTGGGCTCGAATCCGACCGCACCTAATGGACTCGGTCGCACCGCCTAGTTGCACCGCGCGAGCCCGAAGGCTATCAGCCGTCCGATGAAGATCGCACGGTCCTCATTGTTTGTCTCGTCGACCTGTCCGAATGCATACATTGATCTCGGCCGTCCATCCTAGATCCAACGGTCGACATTTTCTTGATCGAGCCAGACCAAATCGTTGAACCACACTTGGTCCGACTCGCACCGCTTCATTGCCGCCCGACATGTGGGCCATCCTTGTCAGGTTCTTCCTCGCCGACTCCGCTGCCTACCGGAGCTCGCTGGCGCTCGCGCATGCGTGCCACGCAGCTCGTCGCTGCCACGCCGGGGACGCGTGTCTGCCTCCAGGGGATCGCCTGAAGTCCATCTACCTCCTAGGGTCGTCCATTCCTTCTCGCAGCCATTCTTACGCCCTCTCCGCCCATTTCTTAGCTTCGGCCGGAGAAGAAACCGAGGGCGGCACCACCACCTCACTATCGTTCGAGCAACAGCGACCCCGCCGTCGTGTTCCTCTTGCCTCGCCGCCTCCATTTTGCCCATTCCGGATCCTTGGCGCCGGTGTATCGCCAGAGCTAGTTCATCGCCTCCCCTCCCGCGCTCGCCCGTGAACTCAAATTATGTTCCGGTGAGTTTCTAGCTTCGTCACCTAGTCCCTTAGGATCGCATCACAGCGCTGAGTCTAATTGTGACTTTGTTTCATGCTTTGATGCATCACCGAGGCGGTGCGACCCCCTTCTTCTCCAAGTTCGGTGATTCGCCGCCGCGGTGTTTCCGGCCACTTCCGTGCTCCATCGTCGTCTTGATCGTGGGCGAAACCTTCCTGGAGTCAAGGCGAAGCTGGTGCGCACCTTCCCGTAGCTTCTCGAAGCTCTTAGCGTCTTCTCGCGGAGGCCGCATCTTCTTCTCCGCCTCCCGTCGCCGCAAGCTCAACTCCGTGACCATCGGACCCGCGTCGCCACCTCCGGGTTCGCGAAGTCTCGTGAACCCGGGTATCACTCACTCGCTTTGAAACTCACCGTTTGCGAGATCCACCGCGCGCCGCGCCGCCGTCTCGTGCTCGCGGTGAACCGCCGGTGATGTTTTAGTTTAGCTCTAATCGCGTCTAGTTTGAGCCTCGACTTGTGGGCCTCTCTGTTAAATCGCGTTTAGAAATCCTTTAATCCAACCGTTATGTTTTCTTAGTCACCGCCATGTGGGTCCATGCCGCCGCTTAGGGTTGTGTAGCTCGTAATGCGTTTTCTCGCTAAGCGTATTTCTGCGTGAGAGTATGTTAGGTTTGCACTTTGGTAGCCAAGGCGATTCTCGAAATCGCCACGCGCTTCTCGCGGCAATGCTCTCAGTCAAGACCTTTTCGCGCGCCCGCTGCGCGTTGTCCGGGGCTAGCTGGTTCTGTGAGAAAAGATTTAAATGTTTGTGGTATTTCAAATGCTTTTTCATTGTAATCGTTAATTCAATTAAACTTAGAAAATGCATAACTAATTCAATTTTTATCCAAATTGCGTGAAACCAGTGCTGTTAATTTTCATTTTAAATGAACTATTTACTAAAATTAGTTTCAACCTTGTCTCTATAGCAAAAATCTGTTAATTAATTAAAGGATGTTTTATGTATCTTCTAAATTAGAAAATGTATATCTCTTTCAATAATTGTTCAAATCCAGTGAAACCAATTCTGTAAAATTTCATTTTTAGTATACTAATTATCAGGATAGGTTTTAGATACTGTTTCTGTTCATGAAAGTTGGTTAAGTAATTAACTAGTGTCTTGTTGTGTTTTTAGCTTAGAAAATTCATAGAAAGTTCTTAATAACTTAAAATGAATTGTTCTCTGTTTCTAAAATTTTGTTAATTTGTGTTAAATTGGTTAGATAATCCTTTAGATGCATAATCTGTAGGCAAATGATATTCCTCTACTACCGAGCCTAGGTTATTTCTTTGTGATTAGAAATCATGGATGATCTCTTGTCACTTAGTAGGTCCGGTCAATTTGCTTAGACATGCTTAGCTATCGGTAAAACTCACGGTTATCGACTTTAGCTCGGTAACCTTGATCACACAAAATTTTCTATAACTTTTGTTTCAAAGATTTACGCTATGTTTAATTGCAAAATTAAAAATGAAAACAAAAATGATTTAGACTTGGGCACAATGGTAAGACTGTGTGATCTGTTGGGTGTGACCGAAAGGTGCCCAGCCGCTTAAGGACCGAGTTACTTGCGCCACCGTCATCGAGCATTTTGCGTGCTAACCACACTAGAGTATATGGGACCTCTCTTGACCTAGTACTTTGGCGTGTATTGGCTCCGGTCGCGGGAGGATGGAGGTGGGAGCATGGTAGTTGTCCAAAAGCTTTATCCCGAGTGGGTAGTTGTCTTTCGGCTTTACCATGTAAGCGTATGGATTTCTATCCATACGAGCGCTCAGTAGTTAATACACAATATTGGAAAAGTCTCGTAGGACTTAGTCGTGCAAAGATACCTTCTAAGTGTGCTTTGGCTTAAAGGCGATGCAAGTGTGGGTACATTGGTACACCCTGCGGGGTTAAAACTATTCGAATAGCCTCATCCTAGGTTATGGACATGCTCGGATACGCCCGTAAGAACTAGACTACAACATTTTAAATTAAAACTTGTGGGTGGTACGAATGCGGGATTCGTGCTATTGTTGTGGTGACTATTGGGATAGTCACTTCTAGGTTGTTTTTCTTTACTCTTTTGTAATTATTACCTTCTTGTTATTTCAGCATTAAAAATAAATTGCAAACTTGCCTTCAAACCGTATTATATTATTGCAAATGAAAATTGGCTTTATGCAAATGAAACATATGGCCTCCACCAAACAAGCTGCATGTAGCATATGAACAGTCCGCTAGCTCACACGTCGGTCTTGCGGGTACAAAGACAATCTTTGTACTCGGGTGCTTTGCTTAATGTTTTGTTGCAGAGGAAGAAGGTGAGCCCCAAGGGCCTCACTACGTGAGTCGTGTTGCCGCTTTCGTGGGCGACTAGACTTGGCGGTCCTGGCCGATGCCTTGTGGGTTGAAGGCACACCGATTGGCTTTGTTTATAGCCATCTTATGGCACTTTTGCTTCATTGTCTTCTCTCGTTATTTTTGTATCTTGTGGCCTGTCGGCCTTTGTCTGTTTTAACTCTACTATTTGTTTATCTTTCGTTTGGTAGTGTGGTGTTTGGACTCTATGTTTGGAATGGAGTTGATGTCTAATTTTGTAACGAGGTGTGTATACTGCTTTCTGGGAAGTATACATATCTCGAGGATCAGTTTATTTGATTTGTGATGCTAGGACCAGGTGGTTGGTTAAGCATTACAAGCCAAATAAATTGGGGTCCTCACAGTTATGTTGGGCCTTATCGCATCATCGAGAGAGTGGGAGCTATTGCATACAGGTTGGAGTTACCAGCTACACTTGAGTAGGTGCATAATGTGTTCCATGTGTCCCATTTGAAGAAATGCTTCCGTGTTCCGACCGAGGAAACCCCTTTGGAAAATCTCGATGTGCAAGAGAATTTGACCTACCGCGAGCATCCTATTCGTATTCTTGAAGAATCTGAACGAAGAACAAGGAACCATGTCATCAAGTTCCTTAAGGTTCAGTGGTCAAACCATTCCGAAGATGAGGCAACTTGGGAGCAGGAAGATCGTCTTCGTGCGGACTACCCGTCTTTCTTATCCAAGTAAACGGAATCTCGGGACGAGATTCTTGTAAGGGGGAGAGATTTGTAACATCCCAAGTTTGGGCTTGTGTTTCTAATTTAAGAAAATGAGTAGAAATTAAAACTTTTCTTACATCTTGTATTTCTGTATGGTCTGAAAAGTTCTTGTACAAGAATTATGGAAATATAAAGCCACAAGTTAATTGATCCAAATCTTGACATTTCAAAAATATTTTTGTCAAATCTTGTGATCATCTCCTGAAAATATTTTTCCCAAGTTCTAGGGTTGGTGTGTGACCCCTCTGAAAAATTTCACATTTTTTAGAAATTGTTTGAATATTTTAAGAGGTTAGTCAAACCTGTTTGATTTCAGTCAAAACCTAGCTCAGCACCTTGCAGAAATTTTGGAGAAACATGCACTACATAAAAACCTCTAAAATTTTATACAAGGTCAATATCTTAGTTAGCAAGCTCCTGTAAAACATTTCAGAATTTTTGGAGTTGTTTTGCTACCTCAAATAAATCCCCAAAGTCTAGCTCAATTCAAAAACCCTAAAATTAAACTCTGGTCTGAGTCAGGCTTGGGCTCGAGTCAAACCCGAGCCCAACTGTCTTCACTCGGTCGAGGCAAATCTCCCTAAGCCGCACTTGGGCACCTCGGTTCTAAGCCGTTGGATTAAAATCCATCGCTCACGACCTTCCCCACTCTTTTGAACCTCTGGAGCTCTTGGGCAGCCCCGATCGTCCGATTAAGATCGGACCGCTCACGACCTCCCCTACTCGTTTAACCTCTGAAGCTCTGGAGTGATCTAGAGCCACTCACTTTTAATCCAACGCTCACGAACACCCTAGCTTTCTCTGGTCTTCTTCCTCCTCGCGTCGTGCGCTGTACAGTGGGCAGTGTGGCCTTGGTCATGTCATGCTCCCTCGTCAACGTCCCTCTGGTTGGGCATTTAGTGCGTGTCGGCTCGCTTTGGTCGCGATCGTGCCCTACTCCTGCCCCCCATCATTCCTTTTGGTCCACAGCAGTGTCATGAGCTGCGCTCACCGTCGATCTCACCCTAGACCTTTCATCTTGCCCTAGCTCTTGTCCTCCCGCCTTATAAGCTTCGCGAACCCCTCCTGGAGCTCTTTTACAGCATCTCTTAGCTCCTCTGTTGCTGATGGAGCTCAAAACACCGAAAACCCCAAATCCGCCATTTTCGGCCGAGGAGCTTCGTTGGTGACTTGGGTCCTCCAGTGGTTCTTGCTCTCTTCTTTGGCTATCCTCTTGAGCTCCTTAACTGTCTAATAGTCCTCCCTAACTCCATTCTTGGATTGCTTCGTAGGAGCAGCTTGAATCGGAGTTGGCGCGATTTACAGCCGAAAGTGCTCCCCTTCATCCCCATCTCCGGTAAGACCTTCTCGGTTCAATCCCTTGCTCCTGGACCATCTCCAGGCCATCGCAAAGTTATCATGACCACTTTTTGCGCTTCTCCTTGTCCAGAAGCTCTTGTCCGCGTGGTCTTCCTTATCTCCGGTGAACTGCTCCGCCGCCAGGTCTTCTCTGAGTTCCCTCGGACCTCTCCTGTGCCCTGGTGAGTTCACATTAGCCCCGTAGTGCTCTACGACTCGCTAGTTTAGATCCTGGCGATGCTTTTAGCCGTTTTCGAATTTTGCCGAAAGTACTCCTCCGCCCCTCTCTGGTTCACCGGCGATTGAGCCTAGCTCTGCCGTCGAGAGTGCCATCTTTGGGTTCACATTAGTATTATGCACATTTCTGTACTTGTGGGTAGCGCCGCCGTGGCCTTGGTCGTCGGCGACAAGCCAGCGGGCAAAGTCCGGTTTTCGGGACCGTTGTCGCATTTTCGACAAGTCCTCAGACCTCTAGGGTTAATCTCAGCCGTTGATGACCACCTCAGATTAGATTTGGGCCGTAGGATCTTTCTTTGTAAAAACCTTAGCGCCAGGACCACCCCTTTTGTTTAGATCCTAGCCGTTAGGATCACCTCGAGCTAGATCTTAGCCGTAGAGTCTTTATCGGCAAGGAAGTCACAGGACCTCTTAGGTTAATCGTAGCCGTCGATTGATCTCCGTGGGTTAGCTCGGGACCGCTAGATCCTTCTTTGCGAAGCCTTTAGTTGCTAGACCTCCCCCTAGCTTAGATCCTAGCCATAAAGACCTCCCTAGGCTGAATCTTGGCCGTAGGGATCACCCTCAGTGTTTTCGCGAAGGACCACCATGGTCATTTTGTGAAAACCAACCGAGGACCTCCCTCGGGGTCCTCTTTGCAAAAGACCACCCCGGTCCTTGTAAAGAGAACCTCAGGATCTCCCTCCGCATTGATCTAGGCCGTTTAGGATCTCCCCATGATGATCTGAGCCGTCCAGATCTCTTCCTGTTAAAACCTCGTCCTTGCGGACCTCCTCGTGCAGATCTTGACCGTTGAAGACCTCCCCTCGCGAGATCTTAGCCGTCGGGATCTCCTTCCTTTAGATCTTGTCGTATAGGACCTCCTCCGAGTAAATCTAGGCCATCCAGGACCTCCTCTGGTAGATCGTGGCCATCCCAGACCTCCTCCTTTAGATCCTTAGCTTTAGGACCTCCCCGTAGCTCTAGACCGTTAGATCTTGATCTAACGGGCTAGACCTGTCGGCGTGTTATAGCTCTTAGCGTTCTAGTCCTTGTGGACCATCCAATCCTTGATCTACGTCTCAGATCTTGGGTGCATTCGGACTTCTGATTGTATCGTTGATCTGGGTCGTTCATCTTTAGATCTATGGCCCAGTTTGGTTGGGGCAATCGGGAAGTCCGAATGTCACTTCCATTGTGAGCCGTTGGATCTAATTCGACGGTGGGTCGCGCGTGGCTCGATGCGCGTTCGTTCGGCCCTTGTGCTTGGGCTGTTCGATTCGCGATCAACGGCCCACAGAGTTCCACGTCGTTTCTTTTTTAGTAGGTTTTGTTTAATTGTGGTAAGCATTTATTTGACAACTGAAAATTGTATCAAACTTTGAAAACCCATAACTAATCCGTTTTAAATCCCTTTTAGATGATTCCAACTGTGTTAAATTCATGTTTAACTAGAGTTTAATCTAAAAATACATATAGACATTATTCTGTGCCAGAGAACCTTGTAAACAATATTAACTTGTTTTCAGCCATTATTGAATATTCCAGAAATTGAATTGAAACTTGTAAAATGCATAACTTTTTCTGTATAACTCCAAACTGAGCAAACTCAAGCTTGTAAAATTCCTCTGTTAGCAAACTTTAATATGAAATAGGTTTTGTTCATGTCTTTGCCCTTGAAAAATGATATGTGCTAGTTTTACAACTTGGAAAAATCATAAGTAATTCATTTTAACTCCAAATTGAGTAAACCCAGTTTTGCTGTTATTAGAATACCATATTCTACCTATCATAAAAATTTCAGGTCTTAGATCACTCTGGAAATTTATGCCATGAACAGTACTAGTAATTAATTTAGTTGAATTTCCAGGCTGAGAGAAATGGTTTTAGCTATAACTTTTTCATACTTAATCCAAATGACTTGATTCTTATTTCTAAATTCATTTAAAATCATGCCCTTGCTGCTGTATAAATTTCATAGGATTTGGATGACTTTGGCCGTTGAGTTTTGTTTGGTGTTCTTTGTTCTTATTGGTTTTATCGCATGTTTGCGTTAGGTTCCGAAGATATTATTGATCTTGAATCTGATCCTCAGCAGCCAGACTCTAACCTCCAGCAAGGCAAGCAGATGTAGCATCATTTGATCATGTTGTTCCTATTATTTTAAAATTCTAATATGTTGTTTGCAAATTCTACGTATGCATTGCTATCTTGTTTTAAACTATTGCCGATTAGTTGACCTACTAGATGCATAATCTATAGAAAAATATTTATCCTCTACTACTGAGCCTAGGAACATCTTGCTGTGATTTTGGGTTCGTTGGATGAGCCCTTGTCACTTAGTAGTACGAGTTAAAATGCTTAGTCATGCTTAGCTATCGGTAGAAATAGGCGGTTATCAACTTAGTCGATGACCTTGATCACACAAATGCTTATTATGACTTTATGTTTCAGCTTTGTGCTATGTTTTATTGTGAAAACTAAAAAAAAATAATAATAATTTGGACTTGGGCACATTGGTATGTTGGTGTGATTTTGGGTGTGACTGGAATGGTGCCCGAGTCAACAAGGACAGAACATCTTGTTACACTAAACCAAGCATTCTTGTGTGCTAACCACACTAGAGGGTATGGGACCTCTCTTGACTTAGTACTTTGGCGTGTGTTGGCTCCGAGTCGCAGGAGGTCGCATGAGGGATGGTGTTTGGGAGCATTGTAGTTGTCCGAAAAGCTTTACCCCGAGTGGGTAGTTGTCTTTTCAGCTTTACAATGTAAGCGTATGGTTTTCTCGCCATACGAGCGGCTCGTAGTTAATACACAATATTGAAAATGTCTCGTAGGGCTTAGCCATGCCGGCATACCTTCGGAAGTGTGCTTATTGTGGCTTAAAGGCGGTCTAAAGTGTGGGTACATTGGTACACCCCTGTAGGGTTTGATCTATTCGAATAGCCTCATCCTAGGTTATGGACACGCTTGGCAAGGTCTTCCAAGAGTTAGACTACCACTTTTAATTAAAACTTGATGGGTGGTACAAATTGGGAATTCGTGCTATGTTGTGGTGGCTATTGGGTTTGTCACCTCTAGGTGGTTACTTGTTATTTATTGTTACTCGCTGTTATTTCAATGCTTAAAAACAGATTTTGCTAATTCCCTTCAATCTATTACACTATTGCAAATGAAAATCGCTTTACGTGTTCAATTAACCATATAACCAATCTCCTTTGATACAGCTTTCATGTAGCTATGTATAGGCTTGTTACTCGTAAGTCTTGCAAGTACATTTTTGTACTCACCTGCATTGCTTGTTGTGTGTAGAGGAAGAAGGTGAGCCCCAAGGGCCTCACTTTTGTTAGATGTGATGTGGCAGTGTTTGGGACGACTAACTTGGCGGTCCGGTTGGTTGCCTTGTGGGTTAAGGCACACTAATTGGCTTTTGTTTATGGCCATCTTATGGCACTTTCACTTCCGCTGTTATTGATACTTTGTTGTCATTTGGTCGGTCGGCTCCTTTTGTAATAACTCTATATATTGTATGTCTTTTGCTAGACTTGGTATTTATATGTTGTATGGAAATGATGCATGATTTTGTAAAGATATATGTGTGCTGCAATTCTGAGAAGTGCATGTCCATCGAGACACGGTGTATTTTGTTTGTAATGCTAGCGCCAAAGGAAGGCTAAGTATTACAAGCTAAATAAACTGGGGTCTCACAATAATTTTCATTTTTGGCTGAATGATTTTTATACGAGAAAAACTCTACAGTCACTGATAAGTGGGCCCATGTCCAATGGACCAGGTCCACGAAAAAGCTTTGGTCCATGGAGGACCGGTTCTGTGAAACAGTGCGTGGCTTATGCATGCGCTGGTGCAAGCGTCACGTAGGTGATGATGGGCGCTAATTGGACAGATGAAGCGACATGGCGCACATGTGGTGGCCACATCACTCTGGCGAGTGGCGGCGCACGAGACCAAATGGTCGCCGGCGTTCTACGCTGAGGCGATGGTCGGTGAGGGTACCAAAAGGAAGAGGGCATGATGGGGAACCTTATGCGCACGATCTTGGTGACAGGGCATGAAGGGTTTGCCGGAGACGAGGACGAAAGGCGGCGGCGTGTTCGGGTCGTCGGCGAGGTAGGCGTTCGGTGGTGTTCTGGCGGTGAGACCAACAATGCTCTTGGTGCAGATGGTATCGATGGGGCTCCAATGGCAGTGATGTAATCAGCAATGGTGCACCACGAGGATGACGACAAAGAACTCCAAAATCCGACGAAAAGAGAGAAAGTGTGAAGCTTGGGTTACGGTGGAAGCACGAGTGAAGAAATGCAACGGGGATGCTCCCTTTTATAGGGGCTAGGGGTACTGAGGCAGCGAGGATGTGTGTGAGCGTTACCTCGTCGACGGCAAAAATGGCAATAACGTGAAAAAGAAATGGCCGAGTGAAAGCGAAGGGTGGAGTGGAGATCGTGGGCTTGATTGTGCACGATTTTGAGTAGAAACGGGCGCAATAACCTTCACTCGCGCTTCATTCTCTTCATCATTACTTGATGAGTCCATATCGCTCAAATCCATCTCACTAAGAGCGGAGAGCGCCTCGTGGACCGCCTTCTTGTAGTTGAGGTTCCTCCTCTTGCCTTCATGAGCAAGTGACTTCTTGGGATACTCCATTGGGCTCGAATGTGATTAGGCTCACCACACTCGAAACAAGTGATAGGACCTCCTCTCTTTCTATCTCTCACATTGTTGTAGTCTCTATAGAGTTCTCTAGGTATGAGAACTAACTCCTCCTCTAGGATGGTTTCTATCTGTTCATCAGTTACGATGGATAGGCAAAACATCGAGAATCCAGACACACTAGGAACACTAAAAGGAGAACTCGAAGAACCACAAGGAATACCCTTCTTAGGATCTGCTACTAGTTCCATTGACTCTTGATTTTTCTTATCCCAAGCAATCACATAAGTTTTCAGCTTTTGAGTAATGCGAACCAAGAGTGAGATCACTCAATTTGTTGCACTTCATGATGGTGGTAGCCTTTGAATCCCAAATGGTCGAATCATGAGCTCCAAACAAAGCACAAAACTTATCGGACTCAGAAAGATTCAGACCTACAAACCTTAGCTCACTAACAATCTTGTTTAACTAATAAAACATCCCATCAATGGACAGATTAGGCTTCATCTCAAAGGAATTGAGCTCAAACTTGTATAGATCCTGATGTTGTTCCTTGATATGGGAAGAGCCCTCATGATAGGTCTCTAGTGTCATCCAGATCTCATGCGCCTGGTGGAAAATGTGAAACTCGATCATGCTTACCCCGACCTAAACCAGAAAATAGGATGTTTCGTGCCTTGTCATTGTTCACCACATCTATTATCAGGAGTAATGACCTCCAGCACCATGAACGGATCCTCACTTTCTTCCAAATAACTTGACCTTGACTTTGCATGTAACAAGTCATCCTATTCTTCCAAAAGGGATAGCTGACCCCATCGAAGATAGGAGGCCTGGATGAATACCTATCCAACGGCATGCTCAAAGACCTGTGAAGATCTCATAAAGAAGAGCACCAAGCTCTGATACCAATTGTAGAATCAGTTACGACAATCAAAGGAGGGTGAATGACCCCAACAACTTTTCCCCTCGGTATTCGTCAATCTTTTCACTCTAGCAGCTACGAATAACTATGAAGATTGAGACTGAACTAAGCTAGCACTCTTAAACAACACCTACAAACAAATGCTAGACAATTAATGTTAGGCCGGTCTGACCACCACCAAATCTCGGCAGTCTGACCGATGCCAACCGGTCTGACGATGGGCGGTCTGATCGGTCAACCGATCTAACCGACAACTTTCAATCGATTTGACCGGTGGGTGGTCTGACTGGCAGCCAAAGGCGGTTTGACAGCTCCCCTTCAGATAGTATGAAAACAACACAATTTCCAAACAGGGATTTCGTGTAACTTTTGATCTACTCGTTCAAATCACACCAAATTTGAAACACGCCTACTCTAGGGTGTTTGGAACCAAGTCTAGTGAACAATTTCAAGAATTGTTGTCTAGGTTTCAACCTTTATCCATCATAGGGAAGAGTGCTCAAGAACCGAGCAAGAGGGAAAACTTGATTTGCTCAAGCACGTAAGATCTAAGCAACCATGATGATTCTAGATGGGTTCCTACAAGTTCTAGCAAGATATATCTTAGCATGAATCACACTAGAACAAGATGGAACCAAGAATCATCAAGAACACCTCAAGAAGGCAAGAGAATCAAGCAAGAACACAAATAAGACATGGTGAGTTAAATTTGTTCTTCTATAAACACTTGGAGAGGAAGGATTATAGCCACTCTACCTAGTGGACAACACCCTAAGGGCAACACATAGCTCTCTCAACAAAACCAAATTTATCTCGAGGCTCAAGTGCAAAACCTAATTTCTCTCACTAATGCCCCTATATATAGTGGAGGCTCGCATGAAACCCTAACCTGGTTACAAAGTGGATCACATCTACTACACACACCCATGGGAACCTATTAACCCATCACAAACGGGTTTTTCACTCACACATGCTTTTCAAAGCGTCATTCTTCTCCCTTGGCTCCAATAGCCTGAAATCATCATGTCTTGTCCTCTATGAAGTCTCCTTGACCTAATCCACTTAGGCCACTACCGTAGTTTTTCAAACCGCTCGCTTTTTTGTTTTGGGAAAATGACCACATTGCCCCTCAACTAACATTTCACAATTCCTTCTCCACGAAGCATCAACCATGCTTCGTCATCATCCATGTAGACCCAATGACTTCCCGTCAAGCCTCTCACACGTCTGGATCCCACAAAACCGTCCCTGCTTGCAAATGGCCCAAGTCACTTGGCGCACCACATGTCCCGCTTGACCTTGTCCACTTGTGCCTTCCATAGCTCTTGTCCATCTTGTGCCTTGTCTGAGTCCAACTATCTCACCCAGCCTCTATGACTGTTCTAGACTTTGGTTCTCCTAACCAAATCCCGATCTTCCTCACTGTTGACCATAGTTGACTCCACAACCACTTGCACAACAATAAATCAAGCAAACCATTTCTGGGAACAAGTTCATTCCAACCTGACCCACATTAGTCATATACAACATGCAACGCATATACACCATTACCATAACCCTCGACCACATCAACAAAATTCGACACACCCACTGTGCTTGAACTCACCCTAGCTGGTCGGACCATCAGCTACGGCCAGTCTGACCACCCCATGGCTGGTCTGATCGCCAACCAACTGCTAGTCAGACCATTTCCCAAATCCTAAAACACCCCCTCTAAACTTTTCAGCAAAACTCTATCTAGTTCCATGTCAAGTTTCCATTTTTCAATGAAACTAGGGGCAAACTCAAACACTCCCACCTAAGTGTTTGGTGCCTATTCCTCAAAATCTCTCAAAAGATCACAAGGCCAGTCTGATCGTCACCCGTGGCCGGTCAGACCCCCCTGGGCTAGTCTAACCACCCGGCCTCAACTGGTCAGACTACCACCTAGGCCGCTCTAACCGATTACAACCTGATAGAGCACTGAATTATGTTTCATGTCTAAACCAAAGTCAACTTTCGACTACACATGCAAAGCACAGTCAATTACTCATCGCAAATCATGGGGTGACCTCCACATAGTCTCACATAACAACATTTAGAATATCGATGTACATAGAGTTATAGGTTGTACTCTTTTTTCTTTACCAAGGTTTTTTCATGTTGAGTTTTTACTTAGCAAAGTTTTTAATGAGTGAGCCATCTAAACAGTAATAAAGCTCATTATTACATTTTCAATATATGTGTCTCTTTTTATGGGTATAGAACTCATTTTGTTTCAAAATTTAATTGTATTTTTGAATTATATACATTTTTCTAGAATTATTGCAATTTTTTCGGGCCAAAATGGCCTAAACGGGCCTACCATGGTCCGCTAGGCTAATCGTGCCAGGGCTAACACGGCACAGCCCGTGAGCTCAGTGTGTCGTGTGATGAGGACATCAACCCTAAGGATGAAACCACTACTTCGACATATTGCATTGCATCCTCTACTTCAACCACACCTTCTCCAATTAGACTTTCGACTAATTTACCTCCATATTTCCCAATTATACCTCGGCCAAGCTACTTCTACTCCTACGAGCCGAGCTACTTCTACTTCATTGGGTCGTACGTTTACATGCTATGGTGCTACGTCACCTATAGTTGGCCCATAGGCTATATAATGAATTGGCCGACTTGGCCCATATGGTGGCCACAAACCCTAGGCCCGTACTGATCACGTGGGTACTATTCACATGTGAACGATGCGTCCACCCTCCCTTCTCCTCTTCCTCCTATACATAGTGGCCGCCACCCCTAGGGTTTCGCGGGTTTTGTTAGATTGAAGTTTAGATTTGCTACTTTATACTTTATCCTCTTGTTCGACGAGATCAACAACGATATTGTCTTCAGAACCTCACTTATCAATACAATTTTAATTCACATTCGCAATTTCAGATTACTAATTTATCGTGTTCTTGCTTGTTCTTCGATTACATATAGGAATAGACCTTCGTGGTCAAGTCGATCGTGTTTCTAGTAAGGTTGATAACAATCACGAGTTGGTTCAGCGATTGCGGGCATATTGGTCATGTGCGATTAGTAGTCGAATCGTGAGAGTCATCTCCACTCAAATCGAATTATCATTTTCATCGAAAAATCGGGACACCCATTGTCACATCATCGTGCCTAGGTCGGTGACTGAGGCCACAGGCCGACACGGCACAATTTGTTTAACTTGTCGGGCCAGCCAACCATGGTCCGTTAGGCTAATCGTGCAGGTTCGCGCGCCGCGCCCATGAGCTCGGCGTGTCATGTGCGGGTGGTGGCGAGCCACGGGCTAACACAGCATGATTGGTTTAACTTGTGGGGCCAGCCAGGCCATGCCTAAACTGGGTTGTACCAGGCTACGTCGTGCCGCCCGTTTGGATAAGTCTGATGGCAGGCAAGAGGAAGTAGACAAAGACCTCTCCATCTATGTGTCATTCTCTCTCCCTCTATTACACGCGAGCCCAACCTCAGCTAGGATCCGACGTGAACGCTAGGTTTGGTCAAAACCAGGGTGAAACAACTCAAGGGGTATCATTTAGCTAGTATTGATATTTAAGTATGGATTCTAAACGGTATTGGAGATGCACAAAAATTAAACCACAAGAGTTGAGGACCACATGGACTTCATTCCACTAACATCTACTTTGGACTCAGGTAGTACTCTCTCCTATCATAAAAGAGTGACATTTTAGGATGCATTCAGTCAAATTTTGTAAATTTTAGTTATTGATATTACAATGAACATTTAGATCGGAATGTGAAAATGATGTGTGTAAATGTCTTGAAAAGTACTTTCACAATATTAAAATTTTATTAGATTTTGTAAATATATTACAATAAAAATTAATTATCAAAGTTACATTTTCGATCAAAACCATGTCAATGTCCAAAACATCACTCTTTTATCACTAAAGAGAGTACTATAAAACCTCATTCATCGAATTCTTCATGGGGATATCATCTTTTTTTGTTGCCACCGTTTAAGTTTAAATTTAAATTTTTGAAGAGGAAATCATGCACCTGGTTGGACCTCCGCATTTCTTTTTGAGTTTTTTTTTACGTTAATTACCAAACTGATATGGTTAGTAGTACAATAGCTCATGGTGCACGGGACAAAACTAAATTAGTATAAATTTTTTTCTCAATCAGCCACAAGTCATACCCAAGTACATGTAAGAGGCCATGGTGCACATGATTCGCTTAGGAAAAGAAAACACTGACAGAGAAATTCACAACACGTGAATTCCTTCAAAAAAAATCATTGAACTATACCAGTTATTCACATTTTTCCAATAGTTCTGTACAATCAAATGCAATAGAACATGGATAGATAAAAAAAAAAAAAAAAAAAAAAATGGTGTTGGGGGTTTCTAACTGCTATCTCGTTCAGGTACCCCCGAATGGCGTTTGAGTGTGTACAACACCATGCCTACAAAAAATGAATAATTTTAATCTTTATGCAGTGCACACATTCATTTTGGGAGGGCAATTAAAAAAATTATTCCCAACCCAGCCAACAGAAACTTGGGGAGAAAGAAAAACAACCTAGCTAGGAAAGAAATAATTTACATGGCACAACAGGGACTTCAAGGATAGAGAGTAGAAAGGAAACCCTAGGTTGAATTTACAACATTGATGCAAGAATACAGAGGTCTGCCGGTGTATTATATGCTACGGGAATGAATAGGGCGCAGCTTTGGCACTGAGGGCTCAGCTCTTTAAGAATTGGAAGGCAGGGATTGCGACAAGTTCTGGTGGTGGGGCAACGTTCTGAAATTCCTTGGCATCCATAGAATCTGCTATCTCCTCAAGTGATATGGGCATGCTGCGACACAAACACACAATCCAAAACCCAAGTGTTTAGCATATCCTTAAAAGTATGCCAGAACCAGAATAATGGTATACTAAGATTTTTGCAAGCACCTTATTTCATCATCCAGTAAAAAGGTGCTTTCTGAAGAAGTATCCTGGCCCGATTCCTTCGTGATCATTGTTGTCATCTCCTCAAGAACCTACAATCAAGAAACAAATCAATGAGCACTAAATTTTAGCTGGCTACTATATGTTCTATGAAAAAGCGAAGGTCAATTCAAAATGGGAAACCAGGAAAACAAGAAAAATGGTGAAAATTCGGAAGAAATGGCATTTAACTGATGTATATAAGTGGTTCTGGAGTGGTATTGAATAGATTCAAAACTTCGGAGTGGCATTTCATAGAAACGCAAACTTTGGAATGGCACCTAACTAAATTTCCCATATATTTGCTTGCAGAAATGATGTTTATTACATCCCAGTTGCATCTAGGGTAGAATAATATGTGCTACATATTTGACTAATTGTCACAATTCGACAGACACTAATATATACACCCAGGTGGTTAACTAAATTAAGGTGGAGCAGGAGGAAATGGTAGCAGTATAGTTAGGCCTGCACCGCTTACGGTAAAGCTCCACTATGGTAGACATTCTCCATGCATAGTGCAGATTCGAAAGCTAGAATTTGGATGGAGTACCACCTCAAGAAGCATGTGCAGGTTGCCAGGTCTACCGCCAATGCGCCAAGCGCACAGCCCGGCCGGCGGCAGCCTAGGGCCCGCACCTTCTTTTCTTTGCTTGCAATTTAGAAAAGATCCTTAAGACCAGCTTGTTTAGAAAGATTGGATTGAGATCCTTCTGACCTCTTTAAAGAATAGATTGAGATCCTTTTGATCTCTTTATATTAGATTGAGATCCTTTCGATCTCTTTATTAGTAAGGACTCTATTTAAAGGAGAGGAGAGGATGAAATAAAGCAAGCAGATTAGTATCCCTAATCTCCTTCTCCCCCTGCTCCTCCCGGCCTCCAAGCGCACACCGCCTCCCTCCTCCATGGCGCCATCTCCAAGTTCTGTAACTTATCTTCAATGTTGTTGAGTTTCTTCATCTGCGCTAGGATCGCTGCAAGCTGTGCAGACACGGCATGGCGCAGCACACACAACAGCAAGCCATCACCGATCACCCGTCTCGAGAACAGTCAGGCAGTCGCCACCATACCCGACGACCCCTTCAGGGCTACACGGTAGCCGCCGCCAGCTACTTCGACCGAACACCCTCCTCCTCGCTACTACAAGCTGGATTTTCTGACCTTCGACGACAAAAGCGATCCGCTTCCATGGGTCAACCGGTGCGAGCAATATTTTCGCGGGCAGCGAACCTTGGAGGAAGAAAAAGTATGGCTCGCCACCTACCACCTCATTGACGGCGCCCAGCAATGGTACTATCGGCTGAAACACGATGGCGGGACACCGAATTGGAGGAGCTTCACCGAGCTCGTCAACCTCCGCCTCGACCCACTCCTACGCAACAACCCCTTAGGGGAACTGGCGTCATGCCGGTGCACGAGTACAGTCGCCGACTACAAGGATTGGTACCTTACATTGCTCAACCGTGCCGGCGACCTCTCTGTTCTATAGCAAATCCAATTGTTCACTATGGGGCTCGGCGACCCATTGCACATCGACGTCGAGTTCCAATGCCCGAATAATTTGGAAGTGGCCATTAGCTTGGCTCGCTCCTATGAATTGCGCCAGCAAGTGCCAGCGCCCCCGCCTCGCACCACGGGCCACCCTCACGCCTACCGCCCCCTCATGCCATGGACCTCCTCAGGGATGACCACCTCCAACGCACCTCCAGTTGGCACGCCCTCGATCGCGCTGTTGGCTCCTAAGCCGGCTGCACGCCTAGTCGCCCCCACAACATCAACCGGCGACAGGTATATTCGTCGTTTGACCGTGTCCGAGATGAAGAAACACAAGCGTCAAGGCCTCTGCTACAGTCACGACGAGAAATTCTCGCGTTTCCACACAAGCAAGAACCTTTTCCTCATGGAGATCGACTACAGCGTGGATGACACTGAACCGCCTGAGGATCCGGAGCCCCAAATTTCCTTACTTGCTTTCGCCAGGGTCCGTACCTGCAAGACAATGCCGTGACCTCTTGGATGATTTGATCCGCGAGTTTGTGGCGTCTTCAACGAGCCGATTGGCTGCGCGGTAGCGTACACTGTGACCACCGTATCCACCTCCTCCAGTGCAGGCGGTGGCCGTGCGCCATCCGCTACTGGTCATCCAAAAAGACGAGATTGAACGCTAATGCAAACTCATGGAGGACCAGGACCTCATTCGTTGCAACATGTCTGCATCCTCTTCCCCCATGTTGTTGGTGTGGAAACAAGACAACTCGTGGCGTCGTGTATCGACTGTTGTGCCCTCAACGACAAGACAGTCAAGGACAAATTCCCCATCCCGGTGGTGGATGAGCTCCACAACAAACTCCATGACGCTCACCACTTCACAAAACTTGATCTCCGCTCGGTTATTATCAGGTCTGGATGCACCCACCTGATGTGGAGAAAACGGCATTTCGCACCACAGCCTCTTCGAGTTCCTCGTCATGTCGTTCGGGTTGACAAATGTGCCAGCCACTTTCTAAGAACTGATGAACGACGTGCTCCGACCCTTGGTCAATTTGTGCACGTTTTCTTTGATGATATTTTAATCTACATCACATCATGGTCCGAGCACCTTCGGCATCTCCGTGTGGTTCTCACAATTCTTCGCCAGCACAAGCTCTTCCTCAAGCGCAGTGAATGTTCCTTCTGGCGAGCCCTTCGCGTCCTACTTGGGCCACATTATCTCGGCGGCCAATAGCGCCAAGGAGGACAAGGTTCAAACTGTCATGGCATGGCCGCAACCCAAGACAACACGGGTGTTGCGCGGCTTCCTGGGATTTTCGGGATATTACTGCGAGTTCATTAAAGCCTACGGCACGACGCGGCGCCACTCACGCAACTTCTCAAGGAAGGCTTCTTGTGGTCGCCAACAGCTCAACAAGCTTTCAAGACTCTCAAGACAACCCTAACGACGGCACCAATTTTGCAACTTCACGGATTTTTCAACACGATTCATTGCGTCGTGACTTCCACACCACAGGCCCGATCCATGGTGCAAGACTGTCAGGGCATGTGCGACATGCCAACGCAATAAGACGAGAACATCTCCAACCCACAAGGCTGCTACAATCATTGCGGTTCCTTCTTGTATATGGGAGGATATTGCTATGGACTTCATCGAGGGGCTTTCGCGTGTGGGTGGCAAGTCAGTCATTCTCATGGTGGTGGACCGTTTCTCCAAGTACGCGCACTTCATCCCATTGGTGCATCCTTATTTGGCAGAATCAGTGGCATGTGTATTCTTCGCCGACATCGTGCACCTCCATGGCATACCATCTTCTATTGTCTCTGATCGGGACCCTGTCTTCACTTTGACTTTCTGGCAGGAACTCTTTCGGGCATCAGGTTCTGAATTGCACATGAGTTTGGCGTTTCATTGGCCGTTAACAAAGTCATTGCCATGTACCTTCGATGCATGACCGGCGATCAACCTCGACAATGGGTCCGTTAGTTACCATGGGCAGAATATTGCTACAACACATCATTTCATACCGCCCTTGAAGACACGTCGTTCCACGTAGTTTATGGCCGTGAGCCTCCCTCGATCCGCACCTATGAAGATGGTGATGTGTGCAATGTGGTTGTGGATGCCACCCTTCGCACCCGCAACGAATTTCTTGCCGACGTCTAGCACAGGCTCCAGCAGGCTCAACAGCATGACAAGCTTTATTACGATAGCAAGCATCGTCCCCTCGCCGTCGACATCAGTGATTGGGTGTGGCTACGACTTCACCACCAGCCAGGTCGCTTCATTGGGAGATGCGCCTAAGGGCAAGCTTGCTCCCAAATACTATGGGCCATACCGTGTCGTTGCCAGGTTAACTCCGTCGCCTATCGCCTCCTTCCAGCTCGCGCAAGGATCCATGATGTGTTTCATGTCGGCCTCCTCAAAAAGTTCCATGGGACTCCGCCCGATCAGCCGCCCGCTCTTCTAGTCATCCTTCATGGGAAAGTGCTGCCTACACCAGACAAAGTTGTTAGTGTTCGTCAACTTTTAATTCAATGGCAAGGCCAGCTGACTTCATCTGCCTCATGGGAAGTTTGTGTTCCTTTTAGCAACGTTACCCAAATTTTCAGCTCAAGGACAAGTTGTTCGTCTAGGGGAGAGATGTCATGTGGGGCCAGGTCTAGCCTCGACACGCCAAGGGCATAGCCCGGCTGGCAGCAGCCTAGGGCCCACACCCTCTTTTCTTTGCTTGCAAGTTAGAAAAGATCCTTATGATCAGATTGTTTAGAAAGATTAGATTGAGATCCTTCCGATCTCTTTAAAGAATAGATTGAGGTCCTTTCGATCTCTTTAGATTATATTGAGATCCTTTCGATCTCTTTATTTGTAAAGACTCTATTTAAAGGAGAGGAGAGGATGAAATAAAGAAAGCAGATTAGTATCCCTAATCTCCTTCTCCCCCTGCTCCTCCCGGCCTCCGGGCGCGCACGCCGCCTCCATCCTACTGTGCACCGCCACCTCCCTCCACCACAGCTCCCAGGCGCAAGCCTGGGACTAAACCTCCCACTCCTACCCTATACATTCCTTACCCAAGGCACGTGACACCTAACTAAATTTCCCATATATTTGCTTGCAGAAATGGTGTTTATTACATCCAAGTTGCATGTAGGATCGAATAATCCGTGCTACATATTTGACTAATTGTCACAATTCGACAAACTAATATATACACCCAAGTGGTTAACTAAATTAAGGTGGGGTGGGAGGAAATGGTAGCAGCATAGTTAGGCCTGCACTGCTTACGCTAAAGCGCCACTATGGCAGACATTCTCCATGCATAGTGCAGATTGGAAAGCTAGAATTTGGATGGAGTACCACCTCAAGAAGCATGTGCAGGTTGTGGTGAGGTCAGTTATCTAATTTTGAGTTACACCGTGGAAATTTTAGTGATTTGTGGCACTTTAGAAAGTATTTTCCACATCATAACATTACCACTTTGCCAATTGATCATCACAATTGTTACTATTCTGATGGTACATAACAGCAAGGACCCCATTGCAATTGTTATAAAGGTACTCCATTGGCAAAAACAGAAAAATACGGTTTGGATTAAAAAAAATCTGGAAAAACGTAGGGACCTGTGTGAAATTATCTTGTTATAGAGCCAACTGTATAGCATATTCAGTAAACTAAGAAAGCTAACTATCATGACTATCATTGAAACATATAAAATATCAGACTTTATCCACTTACTTCTTCAGACACGCTCTCTGTGTTATATTTGTCATCCCAGTACTGAGTGCATATTTTGTAAAGCTGCTGGACACTTAGTACCTGCATAATACCAGAGTAGATGCAATATCCATTAACTCTGAACACACACACACACACACACACACACAGAGAGAGCTTACTGGGCAGAGATCATTGACTATCTCATCATACGAAATCCTGAACTTTTTGAATATGACCTACAAAACAACACAAATATGTCAGTATTGAGTATTCATATTGCAAACTCCACGTAAGATGTGGGAAGGATATAAGTTGGGCGGGTCGGGCCAACCTATGGACCCATCCTAGTTATTTTGCTTCACCACTAATTGAAGGGCCTGTTGGAATGAGGCTTGTTCTATTCCAATGGGCCAACAAGCCAATATATAACATATACAAGGTTGTCAATATGCAAAGAACACCCTACACTATCTACATATCTAACACCTTCCTCAAACTCATAGTGGATCAACAACACTGAGTTTGGAAAGGTAAAAGCTATGCTGAACTCGAATCTGTGCCTTGGTGAAGAAATCTGGTAACTGAAGCTCCGAAGGTACATACTGAAGATCAATAATCTGATCTTGCACCTGCGAGCGCGTGTACGAAGCATCCACTCCAATGTGCTTAGTGAGCTCATGCTTCACGAGATCTCGAGCAATGCTGATCACACCAACACTATCTGATAAGAGAGGAGTCGGTGCAGAAGCGGAAACACCGAAATCGCCAAGTAGCCACCGAAGCCAGGTGATCTCAGCTGTTAACGACGCCATGGCTCTCAACTCTGCCTCAGCGCTCGAACGGGAAACTGCAGTCTGCTTCTTGGTCTTCCAGACAATCAAGGAAGAACCAAGGAAAATTAATAGGCAGAAAGAGACCGGCGATCAGAATGATTGCTAGCCCAGGTCGCATCAAAGTACGCCTAAAGCTACAAAGAACTGGAGCAAGGAAAGAAAAGGCAACGAGTGATGGTCCCGCGAAGTTATCGCAAAACACGAAGAAGATGAGTGTAGTGAAGCTGAGTAGAAGCAGAGACGAACTGACTCAGGATGTAAACTGAGTGAGAAATGTCAAGTCGAGTGATCCCAAGGTAGACAAGGCTCCCGACAAGATGACGGTAGCGAGTAGGATCCTTAAGAGGCTCACCATCAGTAGGCCGAAGATAAACACCAAGCTCCATATGAGTATCCACCACGCGCTGATCAGTGAGACAAGCGCGAGCAAGAATATCCTGAATGTACTTCTCCTGAGAGAGATAGTAGCTCTCGGGAGTAGAAGTGATCTCAATCCCATGGAAATAACAAAGAGTACCCAAATCAGACATCAAGAACTGCTCACTGAGACGCTCCTTCACAAAGGCAATGTACTGAGAGTCATCTCCAGTAATGATCATATCATCTACATAGAGTAGCGTCTAACCCCGAGGAGAGGTGTGGACAAAAAGGGCAGGGTCGTGATCACTGATGGAGAAGCCGGCAGCAGTGACAACAAAAGAGAAACGACCAAACCAAGCATGAGGGGCTTGTTTGAGCCCATAGAGAGCGACGATGGCGACACACCGTACCATCAGGGACAATACCCATGGGGCGGCTGCATGTAGACCTTACGTAGCTCGCCATTGAGAAAGGCATTCTTAACATCTCTCATCCAACTGAGAGATGGACCACTGTCAAACAGAGGCCACAGCAAGGAGAGTGCGAACAATGGTCATGTGAGCAACAGGGGCAAAAGTCTCATCATAGTCACGACCATAATCCTGTTGAAAAACACGCGCCACAAGACGAGCCTTGTAGCGCTCAAGGGAACCATCCGAGCGGGTCATGATCTTGTACACCCACTTGCACATGATAGAAGTAACACGCGCAGGTAAGGGCACAAGATCCAAAGAGCCAGTACGCTCCAAGGCAACAATCCTCCTCAGACATCGCAAGCTGCCACTCAGGGTGCGGCTTCGTAGCGCTCAGGTGGCCTGACAGTGTGACAATCATGAAGATCGTATCTGGGAGGAGAAGGCGGAGCTGGACCTAGCAAGGACGGGGAAGAAGAACTGGGAACAAGGCCTAGCAAAGACGGAGGCTCAACAGGGGAAGGAGTAAGCCGAGGACGGCGAGAGTAGTGCAGAGGAAAAGGTGGAATCTCAACAAAAGAGCGGGAAGGAGCCTCCGGCGGAGTGGGAATAGATGGAGCCGAAGGAGAGGGAGCCGAAGAAGATGGAGGATGAAGCGAAACAGTAGTGGAAGATGGAGAGTCAGGAAAAATCATAAAAGAGATCAACTCAACAAAAGAATCTGACCTGACTGTCAGGAAACGAGGGTAGTAACGTCAAGACTCGTCGAAAGTGATATCCCGAGAAATCCTCATCCTGCAAGCAATAGGGTCGTAGCAACAGTAACCCTTATGCTCAAGACTGTAGCCAAGGAAAACTCACTCGACGGACTGAGTAGTCAGCTTGGTGCGCTCATGAGGTGGAAGAAGGATGAAACAAACACAACCGAAAGTGCGAAGGTGAGGAGTAGAACCCTGAAGAGCAATGGAAGGCTGCATGTTGATAAGAAAAAAAGCATTGGAAACCTCATCCCAGAAGTGAGGGGGAACAGAAGAGGCAAGCATGAGAGCGCAAGCGGTCTCAAGTAAATGACGATGCTTACACTCAGAGACATCATTCTGAGCATGAACACCAGGACAAGAGTACTGGGGAAGAGTATCCTGCTCAGCGAGAAAACGACGCAAAGCAACAGAAAGATACCCACGCGAGTCGACACGAAACACACGAATGGCCAAATCAAATTGAGTAGCGAACAATGGTGGCAAACATCTGGTAAATAAAGAGAACCTGACTGCGTGAGGACATAGAGTAGATCCAAGTATGACGAGAATAATCATCAATAAAGATCACATAATATCAATGACCCCCTTTCGAAACGAAATGAGTCGGACCTCAAACATCAGAGTGAACAAGATCAAAAGAACAAATAGAAATAGAATCACTAGAGGGATAGGGGAGCTGCAGCTACTTTCCAAGCTTGCAACCCGTACAATATAAGGAGGTGTCCCCAGAAATAGGCCCAAGAACACCATGACCTACTAGTGACGATAGACGCGATCCGCAAAGATGACCCAGATGATGATGCCACTAAGCGAAGGAGGTAGTAGAGGATGTGGCAAGACCAACGGTAATGGCGACTAGTTGGTAGAGAGGCGTGAAAGGAAAATGAAGCGGTTGAGCTCCCAAAGGCAGCTGCGAATCACGCACGAGGGCGATACCAAGCGAGTCCCGTCACGGCGATCTGAACACAACAAGAGTCAAACTCAAGAACAACACGACAGTCGTGATCAGAGATCTGACGAACCGACATAAGCTGCACAGTAAGCTGAGGAATATGAGAGACTGCAGGAACATGAAAAGAAGTGGAAATGGTGTCTTGGCCTGCAACAGGAAGAGGGGTACCATCTGTAGTTTGAACATTGGAAGGGAAAACTATGGAACGCACAAAAGTGAGGTGAGTAAAATCTGGTGTCATGTGAAAGGAAGCACCAGAGTCCAAGATCCATGGAAATAAGAGAGAGGAGGCGGAGGCGAGGAATACTACTGAGAAGCAAGAGCCAGACGAGCAGAACCCGAGGAGTCTAAGGACAAGCCGACACCAAGGCGCTGGTGCAATGAGAGAAGCTGTTGTGTGGCATCACCGGAAGAGCTCTGGCGAGAAGCGCCAGCTCCTGAGTGAGAGGAACCTCCAGATCCCTTCAGGGGGCGTCCACCCCGACGACCCTTGTCCCTCCTCTACTTGTAGCCGTCCTAATACATGTGGCCGTCAAGCTAGCAGTAGGTGCAGTGAAGACCCGCAGTAGAGGCAGCAACCACCGGTGCGCCGGGAGCTGGGGGAGGTGTCACGGTTGGTGCTGAAGAAAACGACAGAGGAGGAGGTGCTAAAGCAGACAAGACAGCCTGCATCTGAGTAGCGCCATGGTAACGAGTCTCCTCAGCACGCACACCCGTGAGGGGCCTCCACCAAGCTCGAACGCGGGTGGGGAGTCAGGAGGTGAGCACGCACAGTCTTGAACTCAAGCCGGAGACGCGTCAGGAAGTTGTAGAGACAGTGAGTCTCCTGATGAGCACAGAGCCGCACACAGCAGGGTCAGGTCCGGCAAACATCTAGCCCCAGAAAGTCCAGCTGACGCCACACCTCAAACAGCTGCTAGTAGAAGTCATCCACGGCAGCATCGAGATGCTGAAGAGAATGCGCCTGGTGGACAACTAAGAGGTACATAGCATCACTCATCAGCTGGTAATGAGCTCGGAGGTGCTCCCACATAAGCTATGTTATCGGCAACTCCACCACATCCATGGAGATGGCCACGAGCATACTACCCACCAGGATGGCGGTAGCACGAGCCTCAGCATCCTGCCATCGCTCATAGGTGTGCGGCTGACGAGATCTCCGGGCCTCCTCTAGTGCAACATTGGCGACCTCCTGAGCCGCTGATCGCGCACAGCAGAGCGGGCGAGGCGGCGGTGTAGGGTGAGCGGGACGGGGTTCGCCCGTGAGATGACCCGAGGCGTTGGCGTGCGTGAATCCTAAGGTGAACGGCCCACTCCTGGAAGTTCGCCCCGTCGAAACGAACTAGGGAGAGTGGGATGGTGAAAGAACCACCGCGGTAGCCATCTGGAAGTAGGCGGGAGATGGCTGCTGCTCAGGCTGGAAGCAGGAGGCGGGGAGCTGCTATGTGAAACCAACTTGGAATGGGTAGGTTAGCACGATTACGCGCACAGGGCCCAAGCCAAGCACAAGCACCGCCCGAGTCCGGACTCCAGAGACCAAAAGGTAAAAGCGACGCGACGCCCGTGACTCGGCTCCAACTACTCGCCCAAATGGGAGTTCCCCCAAAACCCTCGCGCGCCACCGCCTAAACCCTTGCTAGCGAGAGCACGCAGGGAGATGGAGCTACTCGGCCGTGGAGCGCGTCGGGGCGTGTCTTTGTGGAGGCGTGCGTCGTGGCGCGAGTATGGCAACGCCACGTCAGGGAGGAACAGATCTGGGCAGTGGCGGATCTGGGTTTCAGGACTCTGGGGCAACGGCCCGAGGCCCAGGTTAAAAATACCACGTGATACTGTTGGGAATGGGCCAGCTACACCATGTTAAAAGAGGCTCATATTCAATCTCTAGCAGGACGGCCTGAGGCTTGGCCATGGGCTGGCTACGCCTTTAGATCCGGGCATAAGCGGCACGGTGAGGACAGGATCCGATGCAGGAGGGGCGGATACGGCACGGGCGACACAGTGACGGCGAGATCCGGCGCCGGCGACGCGGATCTGGCCCGGGAGCAAGGGAGGCGGCGGCGGTGGAAGCTTCGGTGGTGCTTCCACTGTGGTCGCCAGTGGAAGAGAAGGCAGAGCACAGGGAGGATAGCAGCGGCGGTGGCAGAAGAACCCTAACCCTAACCTTGCTCTGATACCATGTTGGAATGAGGCTTATTCTATTACAATGGGCCAACAGACCAATATATAACATGTACATGGTTGTCAATACGCAAAGAACACCCTACACTATATACATATCTAACAGGGCTATGTGCACAAAGTGAAACACCAATTAAGTAGAAAGTGAACCACCAATTAAGTGCAATGGGTTGGTAGATCGGCCGACTTGCATCGTTAATCTCTAGGACACAGTACAAACATCAACTGTCATATTAGCTTCAACAAAGAAACCTACAGGGAAAGAAACTAATCCCTCGTTGCTTTTTTGCTGCACACCTTAGTACCTTACCAAGCAGATAAAATTGACCACTGTGCAGTCAGCTAGGGTTGCAGGCCAGGGCACATATTTCTATCGACATACCAAAAGGGGTTTATGCTGCCCCATATGTAGTCGTATGAATTTGGTGTGTGGTGTACAAGTTTCAAAAACTGTTCCAGTAGCAATATGGATTTGCAAAATGTGTTCTTTTCCTTTAAAAAAAAATTATACTTTGGAAACAGTGGATCAGCTTGCGGAGAACACCATGCAATTATTATTTTTTAAAAAAAAAAGATAGCCTAATACATGAGTACGAAACATTGATATATTTCCTTTGCTCCAACAAAAACAAAGCAGATTTAATTACATCCTAGAAAACTAGATATTGATTTCACTCGTATATTTACGTATGATGTAAAGATCGACATCTTGGACACTCTGGCCACATTATAACTGGATTTAATCCCACAATATGTTTTACACTGACCATAATCATTGAGTCAACATTATCTCTTGTTATTCCTTTAACAATTTCCAGACTTCAGTTCTCGCATTAGCTTCCACCATGTGGTACATGACTTGGGGGTAATTTAAGTTAAGGATAGGCAATGATAATATGGAGGAATTGGTCTAGTAATAAAGATGGGTATAAAAAAGAAGCACATGCGGATGTAACATACCAAGAAACCAACAGCTTGCCTTATGTGCTTGAGTTCATCCAATGCAGATCCTGTGTACTGTTAGCATTTAACAGTTAGGTGGGGAGCAAAAGAAAAAACAGATAATTAATCTTGAGTTTTTTGTGTTGAAAACATTTGAGTTAAACAAGAAAAATAGTACAAAAATGCCATAAAATGATGCAGGATTACAGATTAGAGGAAAAACAGTCAATCCGATGGGTTTTACAAGATGAACATTTGTTGCTCACAGTAATGAGATGGTACAGCTTAATGGATTTTTTTGCTCCATGCCACTAGAAAGCCCCTCTATTTCTAAAAATGCCACCAAAAAACCAAAAAAACGCATCTGTTGGTTGCCACAGGAACTCAAAAAAGATTTCAACTAATAACATTACTAAATCAATGCCAATAATGTACGGTGCACTATGCACCTGTACTACAATCTCAAGCATATGCTGCAATTGCACTCATGATTACCTCTGGTTTGACTTCTCCACACCACACCTCCAGTTGTGCCAATCCTTGTTTAACATATTCTCCATTGCTGAAAGAGCAGCACTCATGACGTACAAGAAGGCTGCAGAACAGTGCAGTGACGTAATAAGATTTATGCATTAGGAAGAAAATGGAAAAGCTTTTGCTAGAATCAGCAGACAATTACCTATTGAAAAGTTGTGCGTTGATAAATGAGAAAATCTGGGTAAATATCTTCTGAATAAAAATTGCAGGGACCTAAAATTTTAGTAGAATGTTTAGAACACACTCCACTAGTTGTAGGGCAGGTATGTAGACTGTAGAGTAAGTAATTAACACTTACGCAATTTTCTTGCAAGATTTTCAAGAGTTCATTCAAATTGTCGACTATCGCCTGCCAATAGCTACCTTGATTTGAAAATGAGCGTCCCCTTGGCAAACTTGACGACCCAAATGAACGCCCTCTTACCATACTGGCTTTGACGGTTCTTGGGACCTGCAGTTCCAACACAATCCAAAAATTAACACCAAAAGGCAAATAATAAATCATTGCAAGCGCTTGCAGGCAAGGCATTGAAACAGCAAAATATTGGATTCAATAAAGGACAGACTAGTCAAAAAATAATAATAATTGGGGCTTAACAGCACAAAGATGCACATCATGAACGAATATTCTTATTCATTCACAGTAGCCTAAACAGTGTGAGTGTGCAATATCATGTCTTTTCCACTGCTGGTTCAATTGACATGAGATCAACCGATGAATATCACATGGGAAGTAAGATACCTGAATAGCATGCGACAGCAGTGAAGATAGTTCTTTCTTCACATTGTCACGGATCATTCCGTATAAGCCTTCCACAAATGCAGTAAGTTGCTGCTTAAAAAGAAAAGCAGGATACTTGGCCTCGATTTGGCGCACGAGGTCCATATCAACAGTGATGTTTGAAGAGCGGAATACCTGACCCCGTGACACCAGCAAAACAATGCAGCCATCAAGTACAGACCAACTATCTGATGAAGGGAAGAAGTAAAACAGTAGTGCAAACTATGCCATGCGAAGAGGCAGGATACAGCCTGTCTTACTCATTTATTTCGATAACAATATTAGTATAAATTGGGAAAACTATAATATTAAATACTTTTAACGACAAATCAATGACAATATCCATTTGGTTAATCTAGATACTCTTTTATAAATGAGAAGTCAAATTCCAAAGACTTTACAGAATATAAAATATCACTCACAGAAGCATGAGGGAGTAATAACTATTTCATCCCCAAGATCACTTTCAAGACCTTTCATCCACGATTAATTATACCCCTCACTTCTTTCTTACATGAAAATTTTGATTTCTTAGACAGTAGACACAACTTTAACCATTGACTTTAGTAATAATATGTTGGTAAAATTATCAAACTATAATATTGTGATAGTGCTCTCAACATATCTACTAATGTCACTTTCACGTGGCCCATGTAGATACATAAGTGATAAGAATTGTTTCCTAAAAGTTAACAGCAATTTTAAAAAGAACAGAAAAAAAAAAGTATTGATCGTTTAACACACAAATGAACTCCAAATTACAAGGACTTGAAGGTCCAGATGACAGATGTGTGGCTCCTAGAGTAAGTTAGCGACAAAATGTACCATCCTCCCAAGGAATGATGACTGAGTCTGTGGTCGTTTATGTGGAGTGGTTCCAGATACGCCAGCAGCTTTTAGGCTCTTTTGCAGCATAATCAATAAAGTCGATGAATTTGATAACCAGTATGCAAGATCCTCATTGCTATCATGTTTCTGAAATACACATGATACCATATTTTTAAGAACATTGATTAAAATGACAGAAATGTGCTAGGAACAGAATGCTTGTAAAACAAGAGTCATTGTTTTTTTAAAAAAAAAAACTATGGAATCAACAGCAGCAGAGAATACCTGCATTGCAGAACCAAAAATTTGAATAAGCGATCAAAAACAGATGTTTTTCTGTTTCAAAATCTTCCAATGAATGAGACATTTGTATATGGTTATTGCAGCAATTGGCTTTCCTTCACTAAAACCAATATTTTCAGTAACACAGTTTATAAGTGCATCAACACTCTCCTGCAAAAAATGTATGGGTGAAGCCAATCATCATATGTTCCATGTTCCTATAACTTCACTAAATGATTTAACACATTTAAATATAAAAAATTGTCAATGTACATGCTGCCTCTCAAAAAAGGATGCCCTTGGCTGTGCGAAGTTCCCATATTCCTTGGGAGCTGGAGGTGTGCCATGAGGTGTCTGGAGAGAAATGACCAATTTAGATTCAAACATAAAAAAAAACAGCAGATAGTGATTTAACATGTTGCATAAGGTAATTGCTTCCGACCATCTGTTCCTCGCTGCGTGGACTGCCATTAGTCAAATTCTGCAATGGTGGAAATACATAGAAGCATGTCAGTAATGAAAAGGTAGAAATCACACAAAAATGGATTAAAGCAAAAGAAAAGAAACACCAGCAGACCTATGTTTGTGCTCAAACAGTTGCATGTAAAGAATCCCGAGTGCTATAAGGGAAGATGGGAGGTATGGAGGGGTTGGAGAGGGTTAGAGAAAGAGAGACCACGTACAGATTTTGGATATGTGTTTTCAGGTATTGTTCTCACAGGAGAACGGAACAGTGCCTGCTGTCGGAGAACTTGATTTTCAGCTTCCATAGTAGTTAGCTTTTCTTGAAGACTGCCAATCACACAACAAAAAGGAAATTATGTGAAAGAAGGTAAATTCGGCAAAAGAACACATGTACACGACTTATTAACATCAAGAAGGTTAAATCATGTAGACAATGCCATAGCAAGAACCTTAGCATTGTGTTGGTCAGTCCATTTATCTTTGACTCTGCATCTGTAGCTTTCTTCAGCCACTCTTCTCTGGCTTTCTTCATTTCTTCAAACATCTGTTCTGTTTCATCAATTTTTGTCTCAAGAGAAACCACCAGTGTCTAAAAGTATAATAGAAAAGGATTCAGTCACTTAACTTGCTATGTTTTGTGGTAAGGAACAATATGTATAGGAAAGAGATAAATGAATTGATGATGTCACTCGCTTTTAGTGAAAGGACTGAGAAAACTTTGAAAGCACTTCCAATCAGCATTAGTCAGTTTCGAGTTAGCTTTCCTTCAAGCAAGTGCCACAGGGAAAGGATGAGTATTTCATCATGGCCATTTAGTATGTTATTATTGAATAAGTTAGGGCAGTTTCTCTAAGGCCACCTGTTGAGCTAGTAGGTATAAAATATGGGTGTAGGAAGCCATGTTAAGGTCCTTAAGGAAGCAAAAATAATTGGAGAACAAATGCTAATTCACATAAAAGCACCTACCAGATTGGCTATTTTAATAGTGTATCCAAAGTCCAAACCATAGTCACCAAGAACGTGGGTCGACCGAGTCGAGGAACAGGGTCGCGGGTCGAGGAACGCCACTTTTCCTTATACATTACATAGGAATGGTGCACCATGTCCCACGAATTCGATGAATCCGGTACGTGGTGTTAGATATGTATATAGCTTAGGGTGTTCTTTGCATATTAACTACCATGTACATGATATTTTGTCCTTTGGCCCATTGGAATACATCAAGGTTCATTCCAACATAGTATCAGAGCTAGGGTTAGGGTTCCCCACTTGACCGCCGCCGTTGCCGCCGCCGTCCCCACGCCGAACTCCTCTCGGTGCGCCCCTGTTCTGCTTCTCCACCGTCCGAAGCTCCCTCCGCCTTTTTCAGCCCCCGTCGCCGGATTCGTGTACCCCGCCGCCAGATCTGCACCCCTCACCATCGAATCCGGGCCACCTGTCATCGGATCCGAGCATGCCGCCCTTCGTGCACATTGTCTCATGTCGCCGCACCCCGTGCATCCGCATGCCACGCCTTCGGAGCACACCGCCGCCTAGAGCTCTCACCGGCTAACTAGAATTACTAAGTGACTTATAATCTATTACCTTTTTGGTCGGATGCAGTCCTCTTCAAAATCCATTATTCCTCTAGATTCAAAGAGAGTCATCATGCCCCCGTAAGTTGATGTCTGCCTACTTACATTGTTCAACTTCTGCCATTAAGTAAGAAACATGATCCGGCTCTCTTCGTTTCAAAAGGGGGTCATCGATACTATGTGATCTTTATTGATGATTATTCTCGTCATACGGATCTACTTCATGTTATCTCGCAGTCAGGTTCGCTATTTACCAGATGTTCACCACTATGGTTCGCACTCAATTTGATTCGGTCATTCGTGTCTTTCGTGCTGATGTCGCTTTCTCGCTGAGCAGGGTAATCTTCCCCAGTATTCTTGCCCTGGTGCTCATGCTTTGAACGACGTATCTGAGCGTAAGCATCGTCACTTGCCTGAGACAGCTCGCGCTCTCATGCTTGCCTCTTCTGTTCCACTGCTCTTCAGGACTCTACTCCTGTCGAGCGTCTCTATGATCGTGCTCTAGAGTATAGTCACCTCCGCTATTTTGGCTATATCTGTTTCATCCTTCTTCCATCTCGTGAGCGCACCAAGTTGACTACTTAGTCAGTTGAGCCTGTTGCTTGCCGAATGAGGATCTCTCATAATGTCACCTTCGATGAGTCCCGACCTTACTACCCTCGTTCTCCTACTGTTAGCTCGGATTCTCCTGTTGAGTCGATCTCCTTTTTGATTTTTCCTGACTCTCAGTTTTCCACTTATGTTTCTTTCATTTTTACATCCACCTTCTTCACTTCCCTCTCTTCTAGCCCTGCTTGTCCCCTCTCTGCCAAGTTTCCTTCCAACTTCTTCGTTGAGATTCCACCTTTTCCTTTGCGCTACTCTCATCGTCCTCAGCCTACTCCAGTTGAGCCTACGTCTTTGTTAGGCCCTACTCCCAGCTCTTCTTCTCTGTCCTTGCTAGGTCCTGCTCCGCCTTCTCCTAGATACGATCTTCGTGATCGTCCCACTGTTAGGCCTCTTGAGAACTACTACTTTGCAGCCGCTGCTCTTTCTGAGCCTACAACCTACCGTGAGGTTGCTGCTCACCTTGAGTGGCAGCTCGCGATGTTTAAGGAGATTGCTGCTTTGGAGCATACTGGTACTTGGGATCTTTTGCCCTTACCTGTGCATGCCACTTCTATTACGTGCAAGTGGGTGTACAAGATCAAGAGCCGCTCGGATGGTTCCCTTTAGCGCTACAAGGCTCGTCTTGTGGCGCGTGGTTTTCAGTAGGAGCATGGTTGACTACAATGAGGACCTTCGCTCCTATCGCCCACATGACCACTGTTCGCACTTTCCTTGTTGTAGCCTCTGTTCGATAATAGCCCATCTCTCAACTAGACGTCAAGAATGTCTCTCAATGGCGAGCTGCGTGAGGTCTACATGCAGTCGCCCCTGGGTATTCTGTCCTTGATGGTATGGTTTATCGCCTTCGTCGCTCTCTGTGGGCTCAAACAAGCCCCTCGTGCTTGGTTTGACCGCTTCTCCTTTGTTGTCACTGCTGTTGGCTTCTCCGCTAGTGATCAAGACCCTGCCCTCTTTGTACACACATCTCCTCGGGGTCGAACGCTCCTTCTCTGTGGATGATATTATCATTACTGGAGGTGACTCTTAGTATATTGCCTTTGTGAAGGAGCGTCTCAGTGAGCAGTTCTTGATGTCTGATTTGGGTCATCTTCATTACTTCCTTGGGATTAAGGCCACTTCTACGCCTGAGGGCTACTACCTCTCCTAAGAGAAGTACATTCAGGATGTCCTTGCTCGTGCTTGTCTCACTGATCAGTGGATGGTGGATACTCCTCTAGAGTTTGGTGTTCGCCTCGGCCTATTGATGGTGAGCCTCTTGAGGACCCCACTTGCTTCCGTCGTTTTGTCGAGAACCTCGTCTACCTTGGGATCACTGGACCTGACATTTCTCACCCAATTCACATCCTGAGTCAGTTCATCCCTGCTCCCACTCAGCTCCAGTACAGTCACCTTCTTCGTGTTCTGCGATATCTTCGTAGGACCATCACTTGTCGCCTTTTCTTTCCTCGCTCCAGTTCTCTGCAGCTTCAGGCATACTCTGATGCGACCTATTGTGTTTTCCCTGGTTCCTCTCTGATTGCTGGGAAGACCAACAAGCAGACATCGTTTCACATTCGAGTGCTGAGGCTGAGTTGAGAGCCATGGCGTTGTTGACAGCTCAGATCACCTGGCTTTGGTGGCTACTTAAGGATTTCGGTGTTTCAATTTCTACAAACTTCTCTCTTATCAAAAAGTACTAGTGCGATCAGCATTGCTCGAGATCAAGTGAAGCATGAGCTCACTAAGCACATTGGAGTAGATGCTTTGTACATGAGATCGCAGGTGCAAGACCAGTTATTGCTCTTCAGTATATGTGTCTTCAGAGTTTCAATTAGCAGATTTCTTCACTAAGACATAGACTAGAGTTCAAAACAGTTTCTACCACTTCAAACTCTGTATTGTTGATCCACCATGAGTTGGGGGGGTGTTAGATATGTATATAGCTTAGGGTGCTCTTTCCGTATTGGCCTTTGGCCCATTCGAATACATCAAGGTTCATTCCAACACGTGGAACGCGGCATCGACCCGTGATCCCTGTGACTAGTCCAAACCACTTTTGACTGATCAAAATTTGAACTTAGACAATGCATTTGTTCTAAGTTTCTTTTTCTCAGCCCTAAAGCTACTAGTTAATTTACATCAATGATATTTAAGCATAGTACCATGACCTGTGATGCACCGATACTATTCATAGCCATCGCACCAAAGACCCGATGCAGATGCACCGGTATGGCTCGGTGCGGCTCTATACGGTACCAGTATCGGGATTTTCACAATTAAAACAAAACAAAAATGGGTCTTGCTTTCGATGCGTGTGGGTCTTTGATGCGACCTAATAAAAATCCCTCTCCTGGAAGCCCAACCCATGAAGCCCATAAAGCCCATGAAGATGATTTTAAAGTGTGTAACCCTAGCAGTGCAAAAACCATTCCTCATTTCCTCTCCCAGCCGCCAGCCCCAACTCCCAGCCGAGCTGTTGGCCTCGTGTGCTACTGAAGAAGCAAGGAGGGGGCGTCCGGCAAGGCTCCAGCGAGGTACTTCCTCTTCTCCCCTCTTCTTGTTCCCTTCTTGTTGCTTCCTCTTCTCCCCAACTCCCAAACGAGTTGTTGGCATCTTGTTCCCTTATTCTTGTTTCACTTGTTCACTACTTCCCCAGTTCCTCTTGTTCCTCCCACGGCACCATGAGTTCTACAAGTTTAGAAGCAAGTTCTTCATCCCACCGAGTGCAAAAAATAGTTAACGAGTCTAAACCTCTATGGAATCATGTTGATTGCTTTGTGTAATATCCCTATTCGCATTAGAGGGTTTACTTGAACTAGAGAGTGAATTAGACAAATCAACGTGGAAATTTAGAATTTTGAGGGATTTTGGACCTTGGGCTTCTGGCCCACGGTGTTTTGGCCTTGGTGGGCTAGTCATAAGAGGGTCCTGTTGGGGGGTAGCCAAACCCTAGCCCCCACTCCCCTCCAAGCCGCCACCAACCCCTGCACCTCCAACTCCAAGCTGCCCCTGCCATCTCCTCCCCCCTACGCCATCCCCTCCTCTCCCTGTCCCACCTTGGCGCCATCTCCATCCCCTGCAGCATCCCTTGCTGCCGACCTAGGAGCAGATCGCTAGAAGGGAGCCGGCCAACAAGAAGGAAGAGGAGGATCTCGCGGGAAATTCGTGTTTTGGCTTCGTGTCTCCGAGGGTAACGATCTGAACCCATTACATTTGTCCCAGATTGATCTCTATTTAGTTCTTAGAACATTTGGACAATGGGAAGAGTAGACGATCTTTCTGTCCAGATTCGTCAGGTTTACGGCAGAACGTTGCGGGACGATTAGGGGTATTTAAACTCGGAATTAGAGTTCGGTATAATTGGAGAAAAGTTAGGTTATCGCGTTAGCTTTCCAGGAAAGTGTGGATTGTTAAAAACAAAGTAGCGAGCGAAAAGTTACAGTCTCCGGAAGGCTGTTGTCCAGATTCAGAACGTAGATGGCAGGCTTTGTGAAGTTGCGTCGATTTCATGTAGAAATTGGTAAAATTAAATATTTGTGTCAACTTGAATATTGTAGAAAATCTTTTGCAGTTTCCAGAACTCATATTATTCATATATGTTCAAGTTGTAGAATTAAATATATTAAATTGTGAAACAGGATATTCTGACAGAATCTAGAACGGTCTTCAGGTAAAGAAACGGGGTAGAAAATGGTAGAATCAGAATTTCGTTATAACTAGGAAAATGTAGTTTGTTTCGTGAGGATTCCAGAAAGTCTTGGATGGCTGAATTTGGAGTTCAGATGAGAAATATAAGACCGTTTTACTACGGTGGCAGTGGGTAGCGTGTCTGGTAGTTTCGGGTTAAAAAGGTCGGTTTGGCGTAAACAAGCGATGACGGTTAGAATATAGTATCGGTGCTGTAAGGTTAAGATTTTGAGTTGTGTTTTGAATTGTTTGTCCAGGGAGTGGTCTCTTGTGCATTGCCGCCGCTTCGCTATCCAGCGTCACAAGGATAACGAAGCAAGTGCATGATAGAATGGCATTTGAGTGTTTGAAATTATTATTTGGTTAAGTGAATGCTTGCCATGATTATTCATATGAATTATGCTTGTTTCACATTGCTCACATGTTTTTGATAACTTGGTGATGATGATCACTATGGAAGAATGATGATTATATCAATTGCTAGTGAAGAAAGATAATAATTATTGCATTTGATGCTGAGTATTCGTGATGGAAAGATGTGACTCCACGGAAGTGGAATAAGGTCCCCATTTGAAAAAGAACGAGCAATTGGTCCCCGCATTAAAGAATGCGGACATGAATGAACACCGACGGGTGTTACACTCCACTATGCAGGCCCAAGAAGAGGATGAAGATGGAATGAGTTTCGGTTGATGATATGCTATGCTCTGTCATGATCATTTTAGTCCTACTGGTTATGTACTAAGTTAATGTGTGTCTTATGGACCTTATTTCTCTATGTTTGCCTATGTTATGGACCGTATGATTGTTGAACTGAGTTGTATTTATGTACTAGTATTTATGTTATTATGTACTAGTATTTATGTGCATCTTATGAACTTATCAGTTATCTTTTATATTATATATTTTTATTACTTTTATTATATATATACTACCGTACCAACATACTAGAGTTTTTTGGAAAATGCCGTATCGCTATACCAGCGTACCCACACCAGCGTACCGGTATCGTGTACCCGTGCATCATAGACCATGACTTATACCAAAAGAGATCTAAGTGTTTTGTTGGCTCCAACAATATAGCTTTGGGTTTTGCATGTGTAACATGTTCAAAAAAGAATCCAGAGATGATCTTCATTAACACCTGGCAAGCTACACTATTACCATACTGGGTTAAAATTTCCTGCACTGGTCAAGGTAGCAGCACCATTACCAGCTGGAAGACCGGTATGCTTGGGGCATATTTGTGGAGTCGATATCCCCGTTATACCACCATACAGCTCATTAGCTCATGCTCATAGTTAGGCTATTGAATATTGCACTCTCTGAATTGTACTTCAACTCTCATCACATAATGTGATGCAAGATAGTGCACAGATAATGATCTAGTGTTATGCGTATCACTCACCCTGAAGGGTCTTGATTGTATTTTACCTTGAAAGTGGACAAACTGACTAATGCGATGAATCTACTGCAGTGAAGATCAAAATGATTCCATCATATTTACCTTAAGCTTCTCATTTTCAGCAGTGAGCTCATCAACCAGAGTTGTATCAACATGGACCTCTGGTACTAAGGCAGCTTTCTCTAATGCGGCTTTAGCAGTTTCCTGTTCCCTTTTTAATAAATCTTTTGTCTCCTTGGACTGCAATTGCAGTTCCTGCAATTGTTGTTGCAACTTCCTATTTTCTTGTGTCTTGGCTTCTTCCATGTCAGTCTGCAGACCAGCAAAACGTGTATAAGGCACTTACATAGACATCAGAAAAAATAAACAAAAATGAATGCTTATTGTGACCTAGGTTGTGCCAACAGTAATTGTCCATTTTATGTAGTTACATACTCCCTCCAGTCACAAAAGTCATTTGGACATCGACACAGTCCCTAAAATGCAACTTTGACTACTCATTTTTATTGTAATATATTAATAAAATCTAATAACAATGTAATATTATGAAAGACCTTTTCGGGGCCAATCTACATGTACCATTTTCATGTGTAAAATCCAAATATTCAAAAGATATTAATAGACAAAGTTTAGAATGTTTGCTTGCAGTTGCATGTATCCCAAAAGGACTTCCTTTTGTGACTGGTGGGAGTATTTACTTTAACTTAATGGTGTATCCAGTTTACCACACAAATGTGAATTTTGTGCTATATGGTGGTACTCAGGGATAAAAGAACCGGAAGCACGCCACTTCCTGGTCGCTAGCCGGAAACGGTAACCGGCCGGTTACCGGTTTTTTCGGAAAAAATCGGATGAAATTCGCTCGAAAAAACCATCCAAAATTCGAAAATTAGAAATTGAACTTGCAAAACCCGGGAAACCGGCCGGAATTTTGGATCCCGGACCCCACCCCCCCTACCGGCCAGTTATTTTTTCCCTAGAGGTACTATAATTTGTACAATAGACTAGTGGATTGACACAGTGTGGTCATGAGTTCGAAACTAAGTAAGAACAAATCTAATAGGCTTCATGGTGTGCACATTATACACAAACAGTGAACATGATAAAGTATCACTAAAAAGAAATAATTGCAGTCAACTTCAAAATGGACTGGAAAGAACCTAGGTTCATTTTAGTAGTTCACTGTATAATATAACATAGCCATGAAGGTAAAAATAATGGTCAAGTACATAATGTTTTTTTTTATTAACTTTAACAATCCTGTAGAAGTTCCCACTGTTTACATGACACCTGAACATCTTATGTCACTTAAGTTTCAGTGTATGGAAAACACCTGAAAAACAAAATTCACCAACCAAATGCGCAAGTCGTGAAATTCCAAGTTCTGGGAAGAACAAATAGATGCAATATTGATATAATGCAGATCTGAGAATATATTCAGTATTCTTTCAGTAACACCTTGATTGGGTTTAACCACCTCGATAAAAATAAAAGATAAAATGGCTACAAAGGCATTGTACATGGCATAGAAAACAAGTGGCAGATTTACTATTATGCTTTTTGCCAGTGGTATTTTCAGATAGGGGGTTGACCGTGCAATGTCAAATTTATCCCTACGAAGTAAATACAGAAAGCCCATCAAATATGCTTCGGCAAATACTCATATTTCTTGAACTGTCAATTATAGGAATAGCATGTCCCAATTCCTTCAGTAGTGTATTTCAACAGCCAATTGAGTAAGAAAGGTATTGCTCTGTTCCATTTGAACATGGAAATGTTGCTCTAATTACGGATGGATAGCGACGTAGTATTTACGAAATAATAGCAAATATTACATCAACCATAGGCATGTGCAACATAAATGGTACGACTGTAAAATACAGCGATCCAGTAGTTTACCCTCATGCGTTTCTCCAGTTGCAGCCGCCAAGTGAGCTCCTCAACTTGCTTCTCTAATTTATTCTTGGCAGCTTGAAGAGCACCAGTTTCTTTTGCAGCCTGAAAGTAGTAAAAAAAAACAGCGGAAGTCAGTAGACCTGTCACGGCGTGTACTGTAGCACACGTACAATGTTCACCCGCAATTAGTTTCCTTCGTTGTTATTAGATTGATTTGGTTAGTTTGGAAGCTTATCTTCAGTTTGTTTGTTTGTTTGTACAATTTAGAAATTGTTTCTTAAAGGTCAAGTCAAGTTATCCTATAAAAAGGATGACATTGTATCTTTTTTAATCAAGCAAAGATGAATAAACAAATTCTTAGTCCCTAAAGTCAAGCATTAGTCGTTCCCTTGACCGGCTATTCTAAATATATCCCTCCCCCAATCAATGCCCTCCTTCACCTAGCGTAGTTCTACCTCAAGTCGTTGCCGTCCAGCCTCCCTCTGACAGATGTTTACTCCCTTGTTGTGTTAGTTCACAACAAGACCAAAGTAGCTTAACCAATTAGGTAATGAACTCTATCTATGCTCTTATTGATGATCCTGAGTGCCAAAAGTGTGACAGCTTTGGACTTACTGCCATTAAGTGAGCTTGCAGGTAAATGGTTTTAGCAAACTTGTGAAGCTAGTATGCTCATATTTTTCCATGTCCAAGCTAGGTTAATGAAGATATGATTTAATACTATAAGTTGTAGTAGCACTAGTCAGGTTTTAAATTTTCAACAGCATCTCCTGACATGCAACAAGGTTCAAAATCCCGGCGGTTACTGGCCGACCGCCAGTTACCGGAAAACCCGGTGGGGACCGGGATTTAAAAAACCAGCCGGTTTTTTTTTTTTGGTTTAGCAAATTCAAATTTCAGTTTTCGAATTTCGGCCGGTTTTTAAGCAAATTCAAATTTCAGTTTTCGAATTTCGGCCGGTCCGGCTGGTTACCGTTTTCGGCCGCCGAGCGGTTTTTCCTCCGGTTCCGAGATTTTGATCCTTGCATGCAACCAACACCAGTTCACCATCAGCAGTGATAGCAAGGTATGTTGCTAGAGATAAATCTAGGCCAGAGTTCATAGGAAAAACGAAAAAAGGAAACTACATTACATGCTTGATAGTTGATTTAATTATTTCTTATGGATAAACATTAATGGCAAGTATAGTGTCTAGGGCTAATAAAGTATCAAATAATACAGCAACAATGGGCCAACGAAACAAAAAGATAGTCAGGCCATTTACACAATGCTTCTTACCATTTTAAGTTTTAGAAGTTCTCTTCTGGCCATCCTTCCTCTCCAAGCACATTGGGTTGTGATCGCTGCCTTCTTCAAGCCCATGTACCGTGAACGTGCTAAATAACTACGGCAGTAACTCTGTGGTGGACGAAATCATTACAACTGAGGTTAAGGTAATGAAACATATATGGAGTTAAGAATAATTGGTAAGAAAGGGAGATGCATAGGCTTGAATCTGGCAACCAGTTAGATACATATGCACTTGAAGAAGTGGAGATTTAGAAATATAAATATCTCGAAGTCCTAACTTAAGAATTTGTTGATAGTTTGAAGTCACTGCATGAGCATGTATGTCCAACAACCACTTTAGCAAATAGAATGAGTATGTATTTAACAGTATAGTGTTCCTAAATGCAAAGATAAACTTGTCTGCGAAATGTTAGGTGTAGAACAAGATAGAACTAATCCTCAGGTAAACAAGGTCAATTATACTAGATAACTAATAGTTTAAAACATATCTAGAACAATGCTGTGGTGGTTATGACAAATGACTCCAGGGTTTAAATTTTTTAACTTAAAAAAAGAATCACAATTCATATTACTCGCAAGTCGCAACGATTGTTTCATTTTCATACTAACTATGTTGAATATCATATATGTTATATTAAGCAATTGATACTTGGGTATATGATATCAATATGATAAATACAAGAGTTTTTTGTATCGTATGATGTGTCATTTAACATATCAACTCAGTGCGCAGATTTTGTTTGGGAGTACAAGTGCCACGAATACAGATTAAGGTAACAAAAAAGATATGGGTGCAAAAATAAACCAACACCATCATACATTGGCTGCGTTAGCAGTACGATTCAAACAATTTACTCGTAGAAAGATAGAACTTCACATGAGTTTGAATAGAAAAAAAAATTAGAACTTCACATGAGTTTGAATAGAAAAAAAAAATTACCATTCTATTCTGCACACCTTGTTTCCCAAGCATTTCATGGATGACTAAAAACATAAATTAGACCTGAAAACACACCTGAATAATCACCGCAGCTTTTGTTTGCTGACGGAAATGGAGTTCCTTGCGAGCAGCCATACCACGTAGAACGGACTGGATAGTAGTCGATGCACAACAGAGATCTCTGTAGTTTTTCCTTGCAAAGTGCATGCGATAGTAGGTCTGAATTGTCAATGAAGCAGCCTTCCTACGGAGGTCTTCATAATAATGTCTTGCAATTTGTCCTTCAGTTATCACAGCTCAGAAGTCATTATCTCCACATAAAAATCAGAGAGAAGAGTGCAATATTATTCCAAGAAAATATACCTCTGCATACTGCCTGAAGCTGAGTAGCAGATATTCGCAGCTGAATGAATTTTTTGCGAGCCAGGTATGACCGAACTTTTCTCTGGATTTTGCTAGCAGAACAGCTCAAAACCTCAGTCCTCCGAGCATCTAATTCAGCCATCTGACCAGCACGCAGAAATACTTTTGTTTTCCCTATCTGTAGATTGGACATTAGACCGTAAGATATACCAAAAGGAATGGAAACCAATACATCAATGTTAGAACTTTAGAAGAAATGACTCGTCCAGATAGCGATTGAGTCATGGAGATATTGCATTAAACTTAGTATTCCTCTTATTTAATAATTGCCGTGATCTATTGACAAAATATGTACGAGACTCTGTCCTCTATTGGTTCAAGCTTTTTGAAAGGAATTGACAATATTTTTCTCATAGTATCAAAACAAGGTCCTGTGTTTGAATTGGATTTGGCATTTGGATTTGGCCCAGTCTGCTTAGCCATCGAAACTAAGAAACTAAAAAAAACTCCTTCAAAAGAATAACTTCTGACATGGAATAATATGATATCTACAGGATATATCATTCTATCAATTTTAGATTTTTGGAGTGACTCGCATAAAGGGTGAGTAACATGAACTGCACAATGAGTACATAGCAGTTACCTGATAACCTGTGAGATTGACTTTCTCAAGAAGCATGTTTGTAGCAGTAACTTCATCATAACTGCCAATGAACGATTAGTTTAGACTCCCTAACCAAACGAAAAGGTTCAAAAATTCCAATCAAGATACCCTAGATTTACCTTTCACCAAGAACTTCGGGAAGTAAAACACCAAATCGATCAACAAATTCATCAAATGCTCGCCTTGTTGGATATCCTAGACAGCTTATTCTTATCGCCTCTAGCACTCCCTTGTTTACAAGGTTAAAGAATGTAATAGTATCACTATCTCAAAAAGCTAGTTATTACAAAACTGCATAAAGCACATGACAATAACAGCATCAAATTTATCTCCTGGCATACTGCCACCATGTCTATATTGCAGAACGACCACATATTTTCTAATATACTTGTGTTTCTACTATATTACAGGATTACCCTCATGGCCTCATATGAGTTAAAAATAATGAAATTTTAGCAGCTTTCATCTATATGATGTAATTTGGAGTTTTGGACACAGAAAGACACATAATATGAAATAATTTGTTTTGTTGGAATAAGTTTAGAGAAGTATTGTGCAAGTGAAAGAAACACTCAATAGCCTTTTAGCAAGTTGAACAACTGGAAAACAGAAATCTAGTATTAACTGGAATGGTAGCATTACCAATAGTGACAATATAGACTTCAAAATTAGGAGTCCAATTAGCTGAATGTCATCCATTTAAGGGTTTACATGTGTTCCTAAGAAGGAATTTGTCCATTTCATGTTTTGAGTTACCAAAAAAAGAGCTTGGAAACATATAGAAACTCCTGAATGGAAATTGAAAAGAAACATAGCCCCGCTACACCCACTAAAATGGGTGTTACCCACAACTACAGTGGGTTACAGCTTTACTAAGAAAAAGGTAGACAATGGATACTGATTTGTTGAAACTCAAATTTTTTTACCTCAAATGATCATGTTTGCGGATGAAGATTAGTTAAAATCAGATATCGAGCCACTTGTACTTACAAAACCAGTACAATTTTACCCTGAGTCCATTTTTCTGGGCAGTTTTACAATGTTAGCATAGTTTAAACCACTTTTGTTGCTGATGTAGAGGCTTTAGCCTTTCGTTCAGATGGTCCAGTAAAACAAATTTAAAAATGCCTCAACACTTTTCTGAATATGGTGAGATCGAGGTGGGTGAAAGAGAGAGGAGGTAGTAGTACTGGGGTTTAACTGGCTAGAGAGAGGGTTACAATGGCAGCCAGCTGTGATGCCCAGTAGCAATACCAGGTGACATGACATCTGCGATCCGCATGGCAGAACCACTATAAAAACCTGGAGTTACAGAGTTAATTGGTCTAGTTTCAAAGGATTAGGGGGGTAAGGAATCTGCTAGTTATATGGGCTTTTTCCAAAGCTTTATCACATTTAATCTGGTATATGCATTAGTTATACACATAAAAAATGGCTTGATGTTTTCCTTGGACCTTGTATCCATCGAAGTATGTACTTCCATTAAAATAACTGAGAATGGTACAATTTCTTACCCCACATCGAAGTTGCTGGAGAACATTACTGTTCTCAAAAATTGCTGGCTTGAGAACATTATTGGGCTTTATGCAGCGGATGTAATGTGGTTCTGTTGCACTCAGAGTTTCCAACAAAGCTTGTAATTGTTGCTGTGATGTTACAGAAAAGGAAGAGATAAATTGTCATAAAAAAGTTATAACAAAATTTAATGTCTGAAGTAAATCAAGGAATAGCATTCTTTTACCTTAAAGCTTGAACCTATCGATGTAAACTTTGTGGATTTAGTTGATTCTTCAGAATGTGGAAAAAGATTTGAAACAAATGAACATCTAGAAGCATGTAACAAGACCTGATGCTCGTTTACAGCATAATCTATGTTCTTATCCAAGAATAGATTTGTCTGATATGTAACCTGCAAAAGAAGAAAGTTGCCATTACGTACGTGTGTATGCATTGCTTACTGTGGGACTGTGGGTGTCAACTGTAGAGAGCCAGATGTGATGGCACCAGCTTTGCCCAACAGACTAATCCATCTCCAGAGACCAGTTTAGATATACGGATCATGTGTTGTAGATTTGGTTTGGAGAAGAAAACTTTTCTCTCTTTGAAAACGTGCATGGATTATATATCAGTTTTGGTCCAGACAACAATAGATGAAGGCATAAGGCAAAACAAATCCCTCTGTTAAGTGTTAGCAAATAATTACTCAGTACTCACCAATCATACTTCACATGTTGATATTTCTTTATTTATTTTAGCATGCCATTCACCATGTTTTATAGTCCATTAATAGCAACTTAATAGATCAGAGGCCACGCTCCAAACCGTCCTTAGCAGCCATTAAGCTTTTGGTGTTCAACTTGACACATTTGCATTTAATTAATGTTGTGTTAAGGGGTGCTTGGATTGGCAGAGGATTCCGACTTCTTTAGATGATTTTCAGCAATTTTGGTTAGATAATAGGGGAGCTCACACTTATCACATTTCTCTTTTCAGTTTTGCAGCTCTTGTTTGGTCAATCTGGAAAGTCCGCAATAAAATGGCTATTGAGAAGAGTTTTCCTAAGCAGCCGATTACTGTCTTTTTCAAATCACTATCTTGTTTGCAGAGGTGGAAGATTCTACTCAAGGAGGAGGACCGGCAGGAGATTGATGGTGTGATTTCCCGGGCTGAAGTTTGGCTGAAGGCGTTTGCAGGCTAATTGTCTGCATGTTTTGGGTAGACAGAAGTTGTTTGTTTTGGGTAGTCTGGATACTTTGGGATTGTGATCCCTTTCGGTGGTTAGCTTTCGATTAGTTTTGTTTGTGGGCGCCTTTGGTTGCTGGTAATCCCAGCTGGTTGCTTCGTTGTAATACGTTGGATACTTTGGTATTAGCTTTATAAAAACTGGGTTGTTTCCTGTTTCAAAAAAAAAAATACCTAATCCCATTATAGAACATACTATTTTTTATTTATTGTTATTTCTTAATTATTAGCCTCTGTCGACGATGCTCCAACTGATTTAGAGCTCTATTTTTTTGGCAAAATATAATCAACATTCAGCAAGCATAAACCGGTATTTGCTGAGCTTTGCCATTTTACTTATGACATCTGACGTAACTCTACTTGTATTCACCTGTTACATGCTCAACATAAAACAAGGTTGACTAGTATTATGTTTCAAATTTACACATGGCGTGGCATACCATTTTCCGTTGGATGTCAGTATGCCACGATGCGGCCCACTGGCTCGAAAGAACCTGTTGTTTGTACCATACCATCTACTATGGTATGCCACCATATGTGACACTATCATGATTCATGAGTAGGTAATGAATAAATCATGTATCAGCAGTACCAAGCCAACATGTCTTCTACATAGAATTATTCTTTCAAGGGACAGTAGGGCAGACATAAGAAGTATGCCACTTACATTTCCAGCGTAGTGATGAATATTGAAATCGGACCGTGAAAATTTTGGCCTACTGAAGTGCGGGTTGCCCTTAAATTTTTGATATAGCTTTTCCGCGAATATTTCATGGGTTGAATTTCGCAGCATGCTGAAGTATAAAATAAGGTATTGTTAGAAAGGCTCAGAATTATAGTCAAACGAAAAAGGGACATTGACAATTACTTGTACATACCAAGTCTCATCCAGCAGAGCAATTATCCCCCCTGGTTTCTGCATTGCAAGAAATCAGAAATCTGACATGAGATTTCATAGCATGACTCAACCCCATTGGAAATTAATCAGTGGTATCTATCTATGGTTAAAAATGTACATGGAACTCACTGTCCAGTCTGTTCACTAATTCTGACTACCAGATAATTTCACATTCAATCCTTGGTTTCTAACATGAGTTTATGAAAGTAAAAGGGATACTAATTCGTTGAATGCAGACGAAAGAAAATGTTCAGGGCTTCAGGCTAGTGTGGGCCTAGAACAGAGTGTATCAATATAGAAAAGGGGTTATATTGATAATAAAGAAGGCATTGCAACAAACACTGGATGTTGTTCACCTTCTCAATGAGATCAAGAATCTCTTGGTTGTCCACAAACTGTATGTAACTCCAATCAATCTCTTCCTTTGTATATTCTTCTTGCTCCATCTTAAACACATGCTGCTCATGGAAAATATGTGGAATTAAAAAATTGACGCAAAATATAAACTTTAATTGACCATAATAAAACATAGAACATTTTCATCAATGAGAGTTCCATTCTCTGACCTGATTAAAGTGTTGCTGGAGCTTCTCATTAGTTAAGTTGATACAAAACTGCTCAAAACTGCGGCATACAAAAATATCAGCATATAAAAGTTATCATTCCTCGTATCATCAACAGATATGCAGATGGTTTCATGTCATGTAGTAGTAATTACTAATTAGAGAATATATGGATATTTAAGGCTCTTAACAAACAACGAGTTTAGCAAATATTACAGCCCATGGGTTAGCTCTACACTATTCTATTGTTTGTTTCATGACCAAAAACAATTTCCTACTTTTCCTTCCATGTTCACCTGTTCTAACAATAGAAGACCATTGTCCAACTCCAACATATCTCAATAAGGGTTGCGAGGTATTAATGCAGACCAAGTGAAAAGGGGTATTTTAGGGGCAAGTCCTTAAATTTCCGAAGGCACAAACAAGGCACCAAAAACAATACACTCGGGAAACATCAGGAGTTCAAATTTCTGCTGTGGATTCCTGCAAGTGAACACCGGCAATCACTTGATCTTGAGAGCTAGGACCACTAGTGTCTTATAAGGCCTTGTTTTGGTCTGTGCCTCTGTGGATCTTTTAGATTTTTGTTCTTCTCCATTTTTTATATCCTAAAGTTTAGTATTCTAAAATCACGGTGCTTAGAGGATAAGACTTACTCCCAAGGATCAAAATCTCAGAACTGGAGGAAAAACCGCTCGACGGCCGAAAATGGTAACCGGAAAAAAAAAACCGGCTGAAATTTGAAAACTGAAATTTGAATTTTCTTAAAAACCGGTCGAAATTTGAATTTGCTAAACTGAAAAAAAAAACTTCCGGTTTTAAATCCCGTCCCACCGGTTTTCGAAAGAATCGATTCACGGGCCGGTAACCGCCGGGATTTTGAACCTTGCTTACTCCTCTCCGCATGACGTAAGAAGGGAGAATTCGAACCCGGGCTGGCTAGCACACCAACCGTGCTATCAGCCAATAGACCTTGAGAGGTACATGCCTTAGTGCCTTGCTAAAGGTACTTTTGCCTCGTTGTGTGGTGCAACGAGGCAAAACTAGCACCACACCTTAGTACCTGAGGCCAGGGTTCACATAACCTGCATGGAGGATTTCGGCGGGCTTCGATGCTGCAATCGGATTACCGGTCAAACCGGTTTCTTCTGACAAATTTCGTTTGAATTTGCTTAAAACCAGCCAATTTCGAAATTTGAAATTTGAATTTGAAAACCAGAATCCCACGGGATTTTGGATCCGAGACCCACCAGTAGCTGTTCTGGCCAGATTTTGATCCATGCCTGAGGCACACACGCCTATCTATACTGTGAGACATGCCCACCAAGCATAGAGTATTGGTACTACCTTCGTCACTAAATATAAGTCATTTTTTACTTTTCAGTCTTCAATGCAATTTTGATCGTGGTTTTCTTTATAATAATGAACTAGTAACAATGAAAAATATAGTATGAAAGTATTTTCCACGACAAATCAAATGGCACAATTTTCATGTGGTCAGTCCATATAATTTTATATATATTAAAGTTCAAAATTTCAAAAGTTTTATTAAGAGTCTTGTACATATTAGTAGTCTCTCTCTTGGCCCATGTGGCCCAACTATTCATGTCTATATATATCTTCTCAGTAATGAATAAGATATACAGTTGTGAATAGCAAAATCCTCCTCTCCAAAATCTAACATGGTATCAGAGCCTAAGGTTAGAGTTAGGGACTAGACCTAGTCAGGCCGCCACCATCCTCGCCGTAGTCGGCGACCCACCACTAGCGTGCTACCTCCTTTCCTCTCCCTCTCCCATGGTTCGTCTCACCGCCACTGCCATCTGCCCCGGCTCCTCTGCTAGCCGCCCTGGTCCTCTGCCGCCTCTGCTCTGCTCCTGGATCCAGCGCCACGACTAGGTCCTCTGTTCCCCCGCTGCCTCGGATCAACTCCACTTGGCTCGTCGCCTCCTCAGCTCTGACTCTACTGCTGCGCGCCTCAGTGAGCTCTGCTGACGCACCTTTGTCGCCGCAACTGGGTCCTCCGCTTCGCCGCCGCCGCCGCTACCACTGCTCGTGCCCAACCGGTGCATTGTTGCAGCCTATGCTCCATCACCGCCTCGGAGGGTTGGGAACTTCCTCTACTTCGGCATCCCCATCACCTCCAAGGTCGCTGCACTCTTGCCACCCTCATCCTCCACGCCGACGGCACTCATCGCATCCTTCACACAATCTCATTGTCGCAATGACCATCACCCTCAAGTATATTCCCTCGGAGCTTCAAGTTGTAGATTTCTTTACTAAAGCTCAGACTCGAGAACAGCATCAGCTTCATCTACACAAACTCAGTGCATCAAATCCTCCTGATCCACCTTGAGTTTGAAGGGGAGTGTTAAGAGTGTACGTTCTCTCTCTCTCTCTAGCCCATGTAACAATGTCTATATGTACCCTCTCAACTAATGAATAAGCTGCACGATTGTGAATAGCAAAATCACTCTCCTAGATTTCTAACATATCTCTGTATAGAAGATGGAATTAGCAATATTCTTTTGTTCATAAACTCCCCAGGCGGGTGGCTAATCTCAAGACTGACGATTTTTGATACGATGCAAATGGTGACACCAGATATATACACAATATGCATCGGAATAGTTGTGTTAGTTTATAGTTTATAACCTATTCACCTGTTCCCGATTTACTTCCACACAAGAAAAGGTGCAACCGAAAACTTCATTTTAGATAAAAGTACCTAGCCATCAAAATCCAATGAAACAGAAGGATTTGAAAAAACAAAAGGTTCCTTGGAGATATACTGATACAAAAAAACCATAATTCTAGTCAAACAGAAGTTTGCTTACTAAGTACATTAAGATAAACACAAGACTAAATGCAAAAGCATACCAGTTAAGCACCTGTTTATCTTGAAACTTTCAAATCCATAAATATCCAGCACACCGATCAAAAGCTTTGAATTAGGATCTTGTCCTATTGAAGTATTGATCTTATTTACAAGCCTGGAAAATGGGAGACATAGTAGTTATCAGTTATCTTTCTGCGTGATGGAAGTGATATAATATGCAACATGACAATTACCTTCTAGACTAATGTTTCAAAACTATTACCTTCTAGACTAATGTTTCAAAACTTACCAATCAAACAAACGGGAGTAAACAATTCTGGCCAATGCATCTCTACTGAGAGCTGCTGCTCGTGGGTCTAAATTTTTTACAATACTTTCACCACGTGTTACCATAACACGCTTACACAAAGATTCCTCGAGAGCCTTTATGTCACACCTGCAGAATGTTGCCAAATGCATGTCATGTCAAAGATGCCCGAAAAATAGTTCGGATAGAACCCAGGAAAGGACTAGTACATGAAAAGCTCAGCAGCTGTCCGAAGATGGAACTGGGATTTATCATCTTTGGGTACAGAAGAATCTGCTTCACTCCCTTCTGAAAATTCCACATTGCCCAAATGAAGAATAGCAGCTACAACTCTGAATATTGCATCCTGCAAGAAATGCCAACATGAGTCCTAAGAAAAGATGCTCTTTCAGATGAAATAAATTAGTTTCCAACATAACTTTGGGCTTACCTGCTCGTCAGAACTAATGCCCACAATATCCATTGCTCTCCTAGTTGCGATATATTCTGAAGAGTCATCCATTCCATCAAGCTTAATGCAGTTAGACTGGTTGAGATAGTGGAATGATGCAGGATCTCCCAATTTATATCTCTCACGGTCCTGCCACACCAACATTTGAGTACATATTGAAAGTTGTAGACAATACAGTTCACAAATAGATAAGTGCCGACTAAGAAAAAAACAAAAGGTTTTGACAGAGCACAACTTACAATGATCACCTAACAGGAACAAGTAAGCAAACAAGAGGTAACAGCACATGTATTACATGTTCTACTCTTGCCGTTCAATATTTGAAGCAACACCAAAATATTAGTTCCCAGTAATAAATAACTACTTCCTACAGAGCAAGTAATTTGAAAATGTGGCATCTCAACTACCAAAATATTAGTTCCCAGTAATAAATAACGCAATAATCTCCGACTGCACAGATTATATATAAGAATAGCATGTTTATACCCAATTTGCAGTTTTCTTTTAAAAAGGTTGTCCAGAATTATATGTGTTGTATACTTGTATTTTATTTTGAAGTAGTTAAGGGTTGTTTGGTTGATGGCCAATGTGAGCCAAACCAAAATTTTGGCATAGCCAAAACTTAGGCAAAGTCAAAGATTGGCAAAAAAACATTTGTGTCGTGACTCGTGACCAAGCCAAATTTTGGCGTTACCAAAATTTTGGTGAGTAAATTCCGCGTCCTCGGATTGCCGCGTGTGACATTGGATTTCATTGGCATTACCAAATTTTAGTAGCAAACCAAACAATAGACAATTTTCGTTGGCGTTACAAATATTTGGTTTGGTTTGCAAGGGTAGCAAACCAAACAGCCCCTTAGTTTCACAATGTGCTGGGCCCTTAGGATACCCCAAAGTGATTCGTTTTTATAGAATGAAACCATATTTACATCATACAAACTCCCCTTCCGATGGCATGTAGAAAGTGAGCAAAAATATTACTTCCGCAAATGTTATTTACAACATTACATTTAAGAATTTAATTTGTAGTTGTTACCTCTCGTGGTGCAGCACATAGCATGTAAAAGCAATGATAGTTTCTTTCTGGATCAGATATTTGACAGACACGAGACCTTTCCAAAAGGTAAGTCCTTATGGCAGCTCCTGAGATCTTCCCATTCTGATCAAACTGAATCTCAACAAATTTGCCAAAACGACTGCACTATGAGATAAAAGAAATGTGAAAATCCATATTGCTAAGAAGAAAATGAAAAGCTGTGCTAAATGAGCAAATACTAACTACAAAAACAAAGGAAAAATTGAATCGCAGTTCTATTGAAGTTTGTCACCTCGAATTATTATTCCTGACTGTTTTTGCATTTCCAAATGCCTCCAGAACGGGATTGGACTGTGTTAATCAAACGGGCAGATTGTACAACGTCAGTCAGTAATATAACATTATTTTTAATGAAGTATGAATTCGATGCAATCTGTAGAATGAAGTTCTTGATTTACAAAAACATCCCAAATGATGGCTCATAATCCACATCCACTATGTCATGGCTGTTTAAGATGTCTGAGAGTAGAATGAGAAATAGAACTAAAAAGCACGAACAGAAAGAGCTAATAGGGACCTCACCTCCAGCACTTGTTGTTGCACTGACCTTCCTCCAGATTCAGCTTTGCCACCCATAAAAGCAAGATATTGCATAAGCATTTTAGTGCTTTCTGTCTTACCAGCTCCACTTTCGCCACTCACCAGTATGGCTTGGCTGATACCATAATTCATCATAAGCCTGCACAATGGATATTTAAGATACATATACGAATTCAAGCACAATACACTCAAAAGCTCTTTGTTTGCTGAAAACACACCTATATGCACGGTCTGCAATGGCAAAAGGATGGGGGCTCAGCTCACCAAATTCTGCTCCTTTGTAAATTCCCATCATGTGATTGCTATAAAGGTGAGGAAGTCTTTGAAACGGATTCACAGCTATTAATATGTTCCCAGTATAAGTCTGGAAGGACAGTTTAATCCATGAGAGCAGATCAAGATGTTGCCAACTTAACAATTTAATCCATTAGGGCAGGTTAAAAACATGAACAGTGTTGCAAAATTCCAAATTCATGTAATGTAGAAACTAGAAACACCAAACACAAGTAAAATAACATATAGGCTATGAAACATAAGAATTGTGAGGTGTAAATTGATAACATAATTCCACTGCCAGCCACTCAGCCTAGAGGACATGTGTGCATGATGCAAGTGTCAATACAACCTAGAAATCATAGGATCAAAGTATGGATGTGGCTCTAAGAATGCATGAATGAAGTAGCGTAAAAGGAAGAGATGATGTGTTGGACAACTCAACTTACATATATTTCATTCATTCCATATCTAGATTTTAAGTTAAGGAGAACTCCTGGTTCATGTAGATAAGCTAGCCTCGTCATATCCTCCACACCACAGCGCTTCGCTTCTGCATCCTTAGGATAGACACTTGACGCATTGGCAGTAACCTGTAACAAACATATAAAACTTGACATTAAATGCATGAATTTTCAATTTTAGTTATTAATCTCTTTCAGCAAATTAGTTTACAATAACAATCTACATGCATTGGATTCTGGTATAACGAATTCACAGTTGCGAGCTAGCTTAAAATAAATAACCTGGGATTAAAAAAAAACTCAGGAGAAAAATGGTGAACAGCCCCAGTAAAGCGCGAATAGAAGTGAGACAACATTTGGTCTACATTCGTTCTCAAAATGTCACTTTTTGGGGGGAAAAGAAAGTAAGCTATCGTGAAATTGAGAACTGACCTTCTTCCCAGAAGTGCATTTTATAATTAATTCATCCCCATTGACCTCCTCCACCAGCCCATCAATCCAAGCCACATCAGCGTCCTCGACCCAAACATGAGAACCCACTGTAAAGCGGACCTGGGATGCCTACAACAGAATATTCATAAACACATAAAGATGGCTAATGGCAGTGAATCAGTAATACGGTAAACTCACTGAAATAAAATATGAGAAAAACAACATAGTAACAAAATTTCAGTTCACAATCACAACCTCTGGAGCAACATTTATTGATGAAAGAATAGTTTAGAAGTTATGGTGCTACAGTTAACTCCGACTGTGTAGTTTTTCTACGCAGCATTGTCCCAAGCCAGGAAAAAGGAGGAGGGTTGTGTTAGGCCCGGCGAGCCAACGTAAAAATCAAGCCATCTTTTCATGGAATGAAACCTAAAATTGATAATTCGTTAGAGCGTAACCCTCTCAACGACGCGCCATATCGGAACCCGGATGTGGTGATAAATGAGCAAGAGTTGGGACGTCACTCCCTTAGTGACGCGCTACGTCGTCGCCCGGATGTAGTGGAAAATGTGCAAGGGTCTTCGCACTTTACTCGACGAGTGCGAGGGGCAAGGAAGCTAGCCGAGGAGAGTAGGATCCGTCTGGGCAGTTGGAATGTGAGGTCCTTAACAGGTAAGTTAAGAGAGTTAGTTGATACGGCGATTAAGAGATGTGTAAATATCTTGGGCGTTCAAGAGACTAAATGGATGGGTCAAAAGGTGAAGGAGGTGGAGCATACTGGCTATAAGTTGTAGTATACTGGAACAGAACGAAACAGGAATGGAGTGGGCATCTTAATTGATAAGCGCCTCAAGAGCGGAGTTTTCGACGTGAGGAGATAGGGGGATAGGATTATCCTAGTTAAGCTAATCTTTGGCGACTTGGTTTTGAATGTTGTTAGCGCTTATGCTCCACAAGTAGGTTTAGATGAGGCTGCTAAGAGACAATTTTGGGAAGATCTAGATGATATGGTTAGAAGTGTGTCTAATGGTGAGAAGCTTTTCTTAGGAGGTGATTTCAATGGTCATGTCAGTACAACTAGTGAGGGGTTTCAAAGGGTGCATGGGGGCTTTGGTTATGGTGATAGGAACCAAAAAGGAGAAGATATCTTAAACTTTGCCGTAACCTATGATCTCATGATAGCTAACACCTTTTTTAGAAAGAGAGATTCCCATCTAGTTACCTTCAGTAGTGGTCAGCATTCTACCCAGATCGATTTTGTGCTTGTTAGGAGGGAGGACAAACAAACCTGCATAGACTGAAAGGTTATACATGGAGAGTGTGTTATCCGGCAACATAAGTTGGTAGTCTCCGACTTTCGTTTTAGGACACGAATTCGACAGGCTAAGGTCGCTAGAGCCACGAGGACGAAGTGGCGGAAACTCAAAGGGGGCGCCTTGCAGGAGTTTAAGGAGAGGATGATCGCGAAAGGGAAATGGAACGTGGGAGAAGCAAATAGTATGTGCACAGATATGGCATCTCGCATTAGGAAGGTGGCTACGGAGGTGCTTGGAGTGACCCGAGTGACAAGATGCGAACCTAAAGACACGTGGTGGTGGAACGAGGAAGTGCAAAAGGCTATTGAGGAGAAGAAGACATGCTACAAGCATATGCATCATGATAGGAGCAACGACAACGTATAGAAATACAAAGCAGCAAAAAATAAGGCAAAGAAAGCGGTGAGTGAGGCACAAGATAAGGCCTATGAGGAAATTTACCGGAAGTTAAGTACAAAAGAGGGCGAGAAGGATGTCTACAAGATGGCTAAACTTCGAGAAAGGAGGACGAGATATTTCAACGAAGTTAAATGCATTAAAGACGGCACTAATAGACTTTTGGTGAAAGACAATAAGATCAAGGATAGGTGGAGAGATTACTTTGATGAGTTGTTCAATCATGACAATGACGATAGTATGGTCGAACTGGATAATGCTTTTGATGACACCGATAGGCGGTTTGTTCAAAGAATCCAGAAGTCTGAAGTAAGAGAGGCCTTAAAAAGGATGAAAGTGGGTAAGACGTTAGGGCCTGATAACATTCCAATCGAGGTGTAGAAATGCTTGGGAGAAGTGGTGATCGTTTGGCTAACTAATTTGTTCAATAGCATTTTTAGGTCGAATAAGATGCCTAACGAGTGGCGGAGGAGCACATTAGTACCAATTTTCAAAAATAAAGGAGACATTCAAAGTTGTACTAATTATAGAGAAATTTGTTAGTCGTTGGACTCTTGCTTGAGGTGATAGCAAGATCCTTACTCTCATGGAGAGGATGACACTTGGAGATAGGGCAATTTTTCTTGTATATTTCTCTTCACAATGCCATGCCAACTCGAGGGTTGGGGATACATATTTATAGGGCTAACTGACCAAGCATATGCCAAGCATATGCTAGTCTAAGATGCTCATCCTAGATGCTCATGTCTAGATGCCGTGGTCCTAGATGCTCTGTCCTAGATGCTATGTCCTCTAAAGCTAGTCCTAAAGCTAGTCCAAGATGCTCATCCAAAGAGATGCTAACCGCCACCAAGGATGTCTGTCCTTGAAGGGCGCAAAGCCAACACAGAGACTTATCCATCAATCTCCCTAAGTCTTGTGTGTCTCCTAGAGGAATCTGAGCCATCCCGATCCTAGAGCGAGCGTCGTCCTTGATTTCAACGCCGAGGTGTCCCCAAACTTGACAGAGCCTCGAACGCTGAGTCACGCCGAGAAGAACTCCGCCGCCCGGTCATGTGGTGGGTGTCGCGGTGTCGAGGCACCACCCGTCGGTCTTGCTTTGTTCTTGGAACTTTCGAGAGCGTGTGCTTTTGGCTCGTCAAGGCGGAGGAGAGCGCGGCGCGTCGGCCGCGGAGGTAGTTCGATGCTCGCCGAGCAATGAACGAGCCGATGCTCCTCCTCCTCGCTCGCGCGACGCTGGCCTCGGCCGCGTCGTGGTCGCCGACAATCCTGGCCCAGATGACCGAGCTTGCGCGCTTGTAGCAAGAGTCGCCTCGTCGGCTCTTGTTTGCCGCCAGCGCCGCCGGCGCCCACGGCCATCACCTCAAGACGCCCTCGCGCCATGCTCTGGCGTTTTGCGCGCTTGCCGCGCTTATCACGCACGCGTCACCGTCGTGGAAGAAGGCTCCTTCTTCCTCGTCACCTGGGCCGGCAGCCCACTCCTCCCGAGCGAGGAGGCTTCCCGCCAATGGTGACGGGTCCCGAGAGATCGTGGCTCATCATCGTTGACGACCTTGAGGCGACTCATCGCCTCCTCGATCGACATCGTGGAGGTCCAGCAGAGATTGGATCGACCGAGCCATCCGCTTGTACTTCTCGGGACGCAGCCGAAAGAGCTTCTCGGCGCCTCTCTCGTCAGAGGTGTCGCCGCCGAACTTTACCAACTTCGCAGCAGAGTGTTGAGACGAGAGCAAAGTCATCAACGCCCTCACCGCTTGAAGGCGTGGTCTCCACTCGCGCGAAGTGCTCGCAGCGTGGACTTGGCGCGCGGCCGCCGCCGATCGCGTCGCAATGATGGCGCCCCAAGCCTCCTGGCACCGCTTGTTGGAAGCGAATCGCATCTCGGGCGGATCGCGGCTGATGAGAGCATCCAGCGCCGCCGATCTCGGTTGTAGTCGACGCGCCAACCGGATCGCATCCCACATATGCCGCACTGGAGCTTTACCTCATCACCGCGACCACTCGGCGAAGTTGGACTTGGTGAGGTAGGCCACCCGCCGCCGAGCCGACGCCCTCGACGACACCGTACTCGTGGTGACCACGATGCAACCGGGAGAGCCGCGTTACTGGCGCGCCTCTCCGCCGACCAGACGCCGCCGCCGCGTGCCTCCTCCAGAGCGCCGCCGCTGCGTTCGCGCCGTCTGGTCGCCGCAGCTCGTGGGCGTCTTGCCGCGCCATTCGCCGCCGCTCGTGTCGCTTCCTCCTCTCCGCCGCCAAGGTCCGCGCGCATGCATCGCAGAATGGAGCCTGTTTGTGCTGCGCGCAGAACCTCGACCTTTGCCGCGCCGCACGCGCTGCATCTGCCGCCGCCGCCGCTTCCACTCTCCGCTCTGCGCGCTCCCGCCACCGCCGCCGACGCCTTTTCCACACTGGCCAGCTGCGCTCGCCGCTGCCAGGTCGCCGCTCTGCTGCGAAGCTCGGCCGTCACGACGCCGCATGCTCGAGGCGACCGAGGCCGAGATCGCCTGCGGACATGGCGCTGCACGTGGGTGTTGCGTGGAGAGGCGCTTCGACGAGCCGCCGCGCTCCGAGAGGCGAGCGTGGCCTGAGGCTGCTGCCGCACGGGTGGCCGCCGCGAGGGCGAGAAGGAGATGAGCAGAGATGCTCGCTACGAGGATAGTATAGCTCGATACCACTTGTTAGTCATTGGACTCTTGCTTGAGGTGATAGCAAGATCCTTACTCTCATGGAGAGGATGACACTTGGAGATGGGGCAATTTTTCTTGTATATTTCTCTTCACAATGCCATGCCAACCTGAGGGGTTGGGGATACATATTTATAGGGCTAACCAGCCAAGCATATGCTAGTCTAAGATGCTCTGTCCTAGATGCTGTGTCCTAGATGCTCTGTCCTAGATGCTCTGTCCTCTAAAGCTAGTCCTAAAGCTAGTCCAAGATGCTCTGTCCAAAAGAGATGCTAACCGCCAGTCAAGGATGCTGTCCTTGAAGGGCGGCAAAAGCCAACACAGAGACTTATCCATCAAAATTAAGCTCATGAGCCACACAATGAAGCTTTGGGAGCGTGTGATCGAGCACCGTTTAAGAAGAGTGACTAGCGTGACGACGAACCAATTTAGTTTTATGCCTGGGAGGTCGACTATGGAAGCGATTTTCTTGACACGGCAGTTGATGGAGAGGTATAGGGAGCAAAAGAAGGATCTTCACATGGTGTTTATCGACTTGGAGAAAACTTATGACAAAGTGCCAAGAAGGGTCATGTGGTGAACGCTTCAAAGGAAAAAAGTCCCAACAAAGTATATTACCCTAATTAAGGATATGTACCAAGATGTTGTGACTAATGTCAGAACATGTGGTGGTGATACTAGTAATTTTCCTATTAAGATAGGACTACACCAAGGGTCAGCATTGAGTCCATACATTTTTACTCTAGTGATGGACAAGGTCACGCGGGACATACAATGAGATATCCCTTAGTGTATGCTTTTCGCTGATAATGTAGTGTTAGTTGATGAGAGTAGGATAGGTGTCGATAGGAGGCTGGAGATGTGGAGGAAGACCCTAGAATCGAAAGGCTTTAGACTTAGTAAGACTAAAACTGAGTATATGAAGTGTGATTTCAGCGGTGCCGGAGTAGATGATGGAGATGTTAGGCTGGACGGACAAGTAGTGCCTTGGAATGACACATTTCGATATTTGGGATTGATGCTACAGCGAGACAGAGAGATTGATGAAGACGTGAGCCACAGGATTAGAGCGGGGTGGGTAAAATGGCGCCAAGTTTCGGGTGTCCTGTGTGACAAAAAAAGTTCCTCAAAAGCTAAAGAGTAAGTTCTATAGGACGGCGATCAGACCTGCGATGCTATATGGAGCAGAATGTTAGGCGACTAAAAGACAACATATACAGAAGATAAATGTAGCGGAGATGAGGATGCTGCGGTAGATATGTGGTCTGACAAGGCGAGATCAAATCCGCAATGAGGATATACGTGATAGGGTGGGGGTAGCACCAATTGAGGAGAAGCTTGTCCAACATCGCTTGAGATAGTTTGGACATCTCCAACGGAAGCCTTCTGAGGCACCAGTACGTAGTGGAATTTTAAGACGTATTGAAAACGTAAGAAGAGGCAGAGGTCGACCAAGACTAACGTGAGAGGAAGCAGTTAAAAGAGATTTAAGGGATTGGGATGTAGCTAAAAAATTAGCTTTGGATAGGAGCGCATGGAAGTTAGCGATCCACATACCGGAACCATAAGAAGGTTTAGGGGCTGTGTTTTAGGCTCTCGGCTCGGATGGCAAGATGTACAGATTAGGGTTTTAACCTTGTAGGTTTTATTATTTTTATTATTATTATTATATTTTTATTTTTTATTTTTTTATTTTATTTGCAAGGCTCTCGTCTCTTTGCCTTTGAGAAGGTTTCATTCCTAGCCTACCCCAACTTGTTTGAGATCTTTCAAAGGCTTTGTTGTTGTTGTTCTTTTTATGGTGCTACAGTTCCATTGTGTACAAATTAGAAGCACAAAATCAAGACTAGTAATTAGTAACTACAAATACATAACCCAAGTTCATTCACCACAGAATAAAATGTAAAGTAAAAATGAAAATGAATATACAGAAAGCATCATTAGACATTATCCCATTATTTAAGTACCCATTTTGCACATTAATTCAAGACATGGAACACCAAAGACAGTATAAAGGTCCTGATTTTCTCTAGTGATACTATCTCAGTGATATCCCATAAGCCCTATAATTTGAGCTGATGTTGCATCACATAGTTGGACTGGCACTTTGTCATTCTAAGTCAGTTCCCTATTTAATATGTTTACAATTGATGAGTTTGCAGCTATACTTCCATAGTTTGCTAGCTCCTGCTGTTCTCCCATTTATGTTTTGTTGAACTTTGCATTTTGTGAGCTAAGTGTAATTGTACCCGTGAGTCCCACTGTCCAAAAGTTGAGTAGAAACCAGCTATGGGAATTAATTGCAAAATGTAGCATATCACAATAGTAAAATTTATGCTGAAACAGAAGAGAATCAAACATCACCACCAGACATAGGTCTTAATGACTAAAACCTACTGAAAATTCAGGTCAGTTCACTTAATTACAAATGGCACCATGTTAAAATGACACCAAAACGCATGCAATACTTACATTTCCTCTTGGATAAGCTCATTTGTTTTCGAAACATAAAACAATAGAACCAAGCAATAATGCTTTAGTCACCCAGTAAATATCCCATGTGCAGCCCATCAACTCAGCATGATAGCAACAAACAGTGAGCACCACCCCCATATCAAGGTTAGAAACACCCCATATCAAGGTTAGAAACACAGATTCAACCATTGGGGTAACATTTCCATATCATCACGGTGTCCATTTCATCGAAGATGTGACTTATCACGGCCTTCCTCCCCAAAGTCGGCTCAAACCTCGCCACATTGCACGATCACAGCAAGAAGGAAAGAACCCTGACACCAACGTACAGCTCTCCTGGTACGAGATCAAGAATTCATCGTTACACATATCCTAGCTAACATTTCCACCAGCCTCGTCAGCTCAACGATGCCAAGATACGAATCCCAACACGCACTGACCTCAATTGGGCTCCCAGCTACTACAAGTTAAACCAGATCACGATTGCCAAAACAACGTAACAATGCAAAACAGCCACAGAACCCCAATAAAACTGGCATTTCAGCAACCTCATCAGGCGACTAATCCCCAACACGAACTGGCACGCGCTACTACTCAGGATACACGGAACAAACACGAATTCGATCAAACATATAGATCGCAATACCATTCCGGTCGGGGGATCGGATCGAAGTCAGCGGCAAGGGCGAAGCGGCTCCGCCCGCGCGATCCCAGCCGCCCTTGAGAGTGGGAGCGATCGCCGCGTGAGCCCTCGGCTGAGCCGCCGCCGTCGTCGGGGTTGAGACCGCGAGATCGCGACGGGGGTAGATTTGGAGATTTTGGACTTGTGGATTTTTTTTTTGGGGTGGGTGGGGGTTCACGGAGAGGAAGGCGATTAGCTGGCGAGGACCGAGTCGACGGGGAGGCGTCGGAGGCGAATGGAATCATATCATATTAAATCCTTTGTTTTTTAAAATCTCGCGTCAGGCCAACGATTGCTACAGTACAACGTGAGATGGGCGGCACGGCACCGGATGTGCGGCACAGCACGGCCCGGGCAGGCCGGCACGGTCCGTTAAGGCCCACAAAATAACAGGTGATGCTGTGTCGGCGAGCCCAGCACACTTAGCCCGTTTAGGTTTGAAAATTCTAAAAAATCAGAAAAAATATATAAAATTTAAAATACATATAAATATTATAAAAAATAAGACAAATATATTAAAAATATAATAAATAGTTTTATTAATATTCAAATGGCTGCCAAGTAAAAACTTAATGTGAGAAAACATTAGCAAAGGAAAAGGAGTACAGCTTATAGCTCTACATACATTCTTGTTCTAAGTGTTGTTGTCTAAAAATAGATTTTCAAACACCTCCGACAACTCTGGATTTTCCACAGAGTATTGTGCTCGTGAATCAGCTTGTTCTCAGTCCTTCATAGTTAGAAGTATTTCCAACATCTCACTCGTGAGACGTGTTCTTCTCTCCTCTAATATTCTTCCAAAAAGATTGAAAGCTGACTCGGAAGAAACCGTCGAGACAAAAACAGTTAACACATCACGTGCAAGTATGGATAGCACGGAATATGTTAACTTATGGCTATGCCACCATTGCAAAATTTTAAAGCCTTTTGAGTTGAAATTCATCGTATCGTTGTCTAGATAAGCAAATAGTTCCTTACTTTTGGGTGAGATGTTGGTTTTGGACTTGGTTGAAAAGATGTCACTATAGAAGAAGACGACTTGGACCTGAATGAAGAACATGCATCATAAATCTTGCCCCACATATTTATCTTGTTACTTGAGGTGGGTGCTAGTGGAGATCGTTACAAACTAACACCTTAGAACTTATTTTCATACCTTTGAAAAATCTCATGTAATCGAGAACGAACGTCTTCAAAATAGTAATAATAATATAGCCCTATAGCATCACTAAGAAGATCAAGAATATTAGCAAATCCTTATGCGTCTAACTTGGTTGTCCTGTCAAAATTCTCTATTACTCCCGACGTAGTCGACCTCGACCTCTTTGCTCCGGTGATCCCCGACAAATAATAACAACTCCAGAGCAAATAACAAATAATAACAATAAAAGTATGCTAAAAATATTATTGTACCTCTTTTGCTGACTTGTTTTCAAATTTTGAATTTTCCAAAATTTAGCATATTTTTTTGAATTTTGCCAAATTATCTCACAAGAAATTTAAATTTCCACAACACAATATGCAAGAGAGAATGAGGAATAGATGAGTGCTTAATGAGGGGGGTATAGTGACTACTTACAGAAAAAAAATGGATTTTTTTTAAAATTTTTTTGCTATTTTTAAAGCCCCAACTGGCTTTTTCGCCTGGGTCGTGCTGTGCCAGGCACAACCCACCGTGCCACCGCCGTCCCCTTCTTCTCCCCTTGCGCCCGTGCACCTGCCACACGCGGCAGTGCCATGGTGGCACTACGGCCCGCCCTCCACCCATCTCCTTTTCTCCCCCCGTGCCAACCGCCGGCCGCCCGTCTCCCGCCCCTGCCCTTTCTTCTCCTCCCTCCGCGTCGGCCGCACCGGACTCGCCCCGCCTCCCGCCCCACAAGAACGTCCAAAACGGACTATGTATGCAAAAGTTATGCCCGCTTTATCAAGATATCTCGAAAGTAATCGCACTCGGACTCAATTGCTATGGTTCAAATTGAAACTGATATATCTTTCAAACCTGTGGGGCAAACTTACTGAAATTTTTTGTCGAAGCTTGTGGCTATATGTAGGACTCCACCAACTTTCACTGGTTTTGGCGAAAGTTTGACGCGTTTTTCAATTTTCGGGAAGATGGATGCTTTTTTGTCCTTTTTTTCTTCTCTTTTATTTTTTTATCCTCCTTTTTTTTTCTTCTCTTGAACCCGAAACCTACTCTTTGGCCTAACTGAATTAGGTTAGAGATGGAAACCAAAACCAACTAGATTGCTTTTCTTTGCGGCAAGATATAGCGGTGGCAGGACGCAAGGGTGGCCGCGCAGCGAGAGGAGCGGCGGCACGCGCTGCGGTTGCCGCTGTAGTGAGTGGAAGCATCGGCAGGGAGGTAGCGACAGCAAGGGCTTCGGTTGCTACTGTAGCGAAGGGCAGCAGCGGTAGGTGTTTTGGTGGCTGCGACAGAAAGTGTTGTTGAAACTTGCGGTAGGGATCGAAGGTGCGGCAGAAGCAAGGACCTGCGGCAAGAAACAAAAACACAACAGATGCAAACTAGACAATGACCAACTAGACTCCAACTAGAACTAGAAATCAACAAGGTGACACGACAATGCAACCAAGAATTTAACAATGCAAATTACTGACAATAAAAAAAATGTAGGCACAGATTAGTTTGGAACATATTAACTAACCCTATTTTTTGTTCATGGCTTTTGTGGACTATAGATAAAGGATTAAACTCAAAATTTCGCACCAATAAACCTAGCTCTGATACCACCTGATGCAACAAAGGGTGTCCCTATCTTTCGATGAGAAGTGTCGACGATCAAGTCGCCGATCTTACGAAATAAAAGGAGAAATAGCACGGGACTTCTTGGAAAAGAACGGAACTGCTCTTTATTGGTACAAACTAGTTGTTACAGGGGGTGCCTGTGATTAGGCAGTGGACTATATCTAATTACACTGTGAGTAATGATTGCTAGTTTACTGTATCAGGCTTGGAAAATCTAATGCTAATGCCTATGCTTCAATCTGATGTCTTCTCTGACTCTGATTGCTCTGTCTTTAAATAACTTTTGAAGAGGTGGTAGTTACTCTTGGAGAGACGCCTGTTGTGAAGTGATGTGACTAGTCGGAGCGAGGTGACGGTTAATAAAGTATCAACCGTTCTATGGTTGAGTGTCTATGAGACACTCAACCATATGGTAGTTGTTGTCAGTGTCCGTGGTTATATAGCGTCATGTGGCATGGAATATATGATATGTGTTCCATTCATCACACGGTAAGAAATATTCCTGGAGTTTGATCTAGATACCAGTTCATAGCTTTTACGAGCAGTTACCTGGTCGGAGGGTAGGATCTCTCCCGACCAAGTGTAACATCCCAATATTTAGACTTGTGTTTCAAATGTAAGAAAATGAGTAGAAATTAAAACTTTTTCTTACATCGTGTATTTCCTATTGTACCAAACAATTCTTGTACAAAAGTTATGGAAATACAAAGTCATAAGTCTTCTTAATCCAAAATCTCAGCTTCCAAAAACAATCTTGTCTAACATTTTGATCATATCCTGGAAATACTTTTCCTAAGTTCTAGGATTGATGTGGAACCCCTCTGAAAAGTTTCACAATTTTTGGAAATTGTTTGAACACTTTGGAGGCAAGTCAACCCAATTCAAATCCTGGTCAAACTAAGGACCAGCACCTTGCAGAATTTTTAGAGGAATTTGTACAGCACCAAAACCCCTGAAAAATTTATGCAAGGCCCACATTTGATTCAGCCAACTCCTGTAAAATTTTCAGAATTTTTGGAGTTAGTTTACTACCTCAATCAATTTTCCATTGTCCAACTCTCTTCAAAAGTCAAAAGTCCAACTCTGGTTCGAGTCAGGCTCGGGCTCGAGCCCGAGCCTAACTCAACCGACTCAGTTGGACCACGCCTTCGGGCCGCACCCAAGCTCGGTCCTGAGCAACCGTGTGCGAGCCGTTGGATTTAAGATCCAAGGCTCACGACCTCCCCGGGTGCGCTAGCCTCCAGAGGTTTGGGGTGCTCGTGGCCGCCTATCCCCAATCTAACGGCCACGACCTCCCCTCCTTCTTCTCTGTCGTTTTTGAAAGCACCAGAGCTCTATGATCGAAGCCGTTCGCGATAGATCCGACGGCCAATAATCACCCAAATGCATTATTGGTTGTCTTCAACCTCTGGACGTGCGTGAGCAGTAGGAGAGTAATGGCAGTGTCATTTCATGTTCCCTACACATGCCCTAGTCGACATCAAATATTGTAGGAGACAGGATCGGCCATGCCATGCCCTAACCTACCTCTTTTTCACCTTTTCACTTTCGGCTGGTCTCGAGCCTTGCTCCTTCTGTCTCCCGTAGGACTCCTTGTCAAACCCTAACCCTTTCAAAGCTTTTTAAGCACCCCTCATATCTCCTGGTCTTTCTTTAGACCACCCTCAAGCTCCATCTTCACTTTTGGAGCTCCATACTTCAAATCCGACCAAAAGCACCATTGTTGACCTTTGGAGTTCTTTGGTGTTCTTGGTGCTCCAGTGGTTCTCCCCCACAATTCTTTGCACTATTTCTACCTCCTTACCATCTTGAACATATCCCCTCACTTGATTTTGGATTTGATTCAGAGATCTCATCCAATTTGGGGTTTGTTCAAATTCTACTGAAATTGGTCATCTTCTTCCTCAGCTCTGGTGAGTAGTCCGTTTTCAAATTATTTGTTCCAGTAGCTTCTGTGAACCATAATGAAGTTCTTTTGATACTTGGGTGCCACTCATTTTGCTCAGGGTGTCATTTTTCACCTCTCTCTTCAAGTCCGTGAGCTTCACCTTGTGCGACCGCTCCGCCAACTATGAAGCTTCCTCCTCTAAGGTAACCTCTTATTAGTCCATAGATGTCCGGGAAACCATTCCTTTAGACCACCCCAAGCCTTCGGCCGCTTTTCAAGTTGCGATTTAGACCTCTTTTCGCTTTTTCCACTAGCCAACGTTGAGAGCCCTCACCGCCGCGAGGCCGCCACCACCGGGTTCCTATCGCTATTGTGAATCCATTCTCAGTATTAGTTAGGCGCCGCCATGCCGGATCGCGCGGCAACCCGTTGAAGTCTCTCGAATTTGCCAGAGCTCCCGTTGTCGCCGTAATTTCGGACACCATTAATGTCCAATGATTTTCGCAATTAGGATCTGCTCGTGTCTTAAAACCGCCCCGTGAGCCTCATCGCGTGGGCCCAAATCTTAAAACCCCGCGGCGCTCTCCGCGCATCATTAATGGTTACGACCAAAGAGTTATGGTGTCCGCCGATAGTCGCCTGAAGCGCCACCGTCACTTGCACGTGGGGCCTGGACCTCCCGTGGTCGTGTCCTTAGTCCCCGCCTCGGACCCCCACGACCTCCTAGTTTGATCTCCGCCGCTTAGGACCTCCCAAGGTCTAATCGTGGCCGTTGACCACCTCGGGTCCTCTTTACAAAAGGCCTCCCCGGTCATTCTTGAAAAGACCACCCAGACCTCCTCGTGGTCCTCTTTGCAAAAGACCTCCCACGGTCCTTTGTTCGAGAAGTTAAGTCACAGACCTCTTTGGGCGTGTGCGCCATCAAGACCTCCCGTGGAGATCTTAGCCGCCTGCACTCTCTCTATAAAACCTTATCGCTTTAGACCTCCTCCGCTCGATCTCGACCGCCCAGACCTCCCAGTCCATCTCGAGCCGCCCGCATCTCCTCCCTAAAACTCGCGCATCGGACCTCCCTCGATTTAATCTTGACCGCTCAGACCTCCCAATGGAGATCCGGACCGCCAGACCTCCTCTGTTAAGTCCTTGTCTTTGAGGACCTCCTCACTCGATCCCCGACTGCTAAGACCTCTCCCGATGAGATCTTAGCCGCATGACCTCCTCCGTTAGACCTCGCCGCGTAGGACCTCCCCGTGAAATCCTAACCGCCGGGACCTCCTCCGCTCATCTCGACCGCTGAGATCTTCCTCCGTGAAGATCTCGCCGCCACGACCTCCCCATCTAGATCTTGGCCGCCTGTGACCTCCTCCGTAGATCCCGAGCGCCCGCACTCCTCACTAGGACCTCCTTCGATCTCCCTTCGAGATCTCGCCGCAAAGACCTCCTGGTAGATATCGGTCGCCAAGACCTCTCCTCCTTTAGATCTCACCGTCCGACCTCCCCATTCGATCTTTACCTTTAGGACCTCCTCCTCGAGCTCGACCGCCAGATCTAGATCTAACAACCACGACCTCCTATAGGTGCGAGGAGATCTCGTGTGCGCCAACGTACATCCGGCCGTTAGATTCCATCTCGACGGCTTGGACCTCCCAAAGGCGCTGTGGACCTCCTCCGCATGCGGCCATGTTGTGCTCTGTGCTCCATAGCCGTGCGATCTCGAGCAATGGTCCACGACCTCCCTGCCTTCTCTCGGTTCGCTTGGACCTCCCGAGAGTGTGTTTTCAAAAGTATTTAAGTCTTCAATTTTCAAACATGCATAACCTTGTCATTTTAACTTTTTATGAATGATTCAAACGCATTAGCTCAGAATAGAGTAGACTTTAAATTGAGGATGATTTGAGGCCTGTTTACACTAGAGATGGGAATATGTTGTAGTGGAAGTTTAAATGAAATGAGGGTTAGAAAATCACTTCAAAATTTGTAAAATGTATAACTTTTGTGTATAACTCCAAATTGAGAAAACTCAAATCAGAAAATCCTCCGTAGTGTACTTTAGCTTAGCATAGGTCTTGTTCATATTTATGTTCTGTAAAGTGGTATATGCAGTTTCACAACTTTAGAAAATCATAACTAATTCATTTTAACTCCAAATTGTGCAAACTCAATTTTGCTGTTCTTAGAATGGCTTAGCCTACCTACCATAAAAATTTCAGACTCTAGATCATTCTGGAAATTTGTGCCATGAACAGTAATAGATAGGAATTAATCTGGAATTTAACCGGCTGATAGAAATTATTTTACCATAACTTTTACATGCTTAGTCCAAATGACCTGATTCTTGTTTCTAAAATTGTCTAAAATCATAATATTTCTGCTGTATAAATTTCATGGTATTTGGACAACTTTTGCTGTTGGGTTTTATTTGGAGTTTTGTTCTTATTTGGTTATCGCCAAGTAGGTTCAAAGGAATTATTGATTACGTGAGTGAATCCTCTGCAGCAAGAAAGTGATCTACAGCAAGGCAAGTAGTTTAACATCATTTGATCATATTGCTCCTACTACTTTTAAATTCTAATATCTTGTTTTGCAAAACCTAATTATGCATGCTTCTTGTGTCAAGATTTATTTTACGGGTTAGAGGTAGCTAATCCCATTGCATGGTTGCCTTTAAATTGTTTATCCCCTGCCACAAAACATAAGTTATTAATACCACTGGTGAATTAGAGCCCGATGATTTAATTATGCTCTTCTATCGTCTTTACGGTGTCATACTTAGAATGCTTAGATACCGGTAGAATTGGGCGGTTATCGACTTAGTCGATGACCTTGATCACACAAACACTTATTATAACTTTGTGATTTCAGCCTCTGTGCTTTGATTATTTGTGAAAACTAAAAAAATGAAAAATAAAAGGATTTGGACTTGGGCACAATGGTAAGATGGTGTGATTCGTGGGTGTGACTGGAATGGTGCCCGAGTCAATTAAGGACCGAACTACTTGTGAGTACCTGTTATCCGAGCATTTTGGTGCGTGCTAACCACACTAGAGGGAAATGGGACCTCTCTTGACTAAGTACTTTGGGATGTGTTAATTATGAGCTGGTCGGTGGGTGTGTAAAAAAAGTGTGTGTGTGTGTGTGTGTGTGTGGTGTTGGGAGGGGAGCATTAGTGCACCTTAAGAATGCTTAATGTATCCTTATCCCCGTGGTTGCGGCTCTTAATTAGCATCATTCATTGGAAATATCTCGTAGGACTTAGTTGTCTTAAGATACCAAAGGAAGTGTGCTTAATAGCTTGGCAAAAGGCGGTCTGGTGTGGGTACATTGGTACACCTGCGCAGGTTAAAACTATTCGAATAGCCTCGCCCTAGGTTATGGACACGCTTGGGTAAGCTTTTCAAGAGTTAGACTACAACCTTTTAATTAAAACTTGACATGGGTGGTAATGAATGGGTAATTCGTGCTATTGTTGTGATGGATATTGGGTTAGTCATCTCTAGGATGTTGTTACATTACCACTTATTGTATCGATGTTATTTATGCAAATAAAATTCAGATTGTCAAATTGCCTTCAACATATTATCTATTGCAAATAAAACTTGCTTTATGCTGAAAATTAACCTTGAGCCTTCTCCTTTGATTAAAGCCTGCATATAGTAGTAACTAGGCTTTGTTACCCGTAAGTCTTGCGAGTACATTTTTGTACTCATTTGCTTTGCTTAATTGTTGCAGAGGAAGAAGGTTAATCCCCAAGGGATTGACTTTGGTGAGTTTTGCTTCGGTATGGACGACTAGCTTGGCGTAATCTCGGCCATGCCTCTGTGGTTATGTGGCTAACCGGTTGGTTTTTGTCTTAGCCATCTTATGGCAATTTCGCTTCCGCTGTTAATGATACTTGTGTTATTTGGCCAGTCGGCCCTTTGTTGTAATAACTTTATATTATGTATGTCGTTTTCTAGACTTGTTATATTGTGATGTATGGAATTGATGCATGATTTTGTAACGGGGTGTGTATGCTGCATTTCTGGGAAGCATACATGTCTCGAGACTTAGTTTATTTGTTTTGTGATGCTAGGGTCAATGGAAGGCTAAACATTACAAGTCAAATAAATCGGGGTCCTCACACCAAGGTACCCATTCAAATAACCTCTGGAATCCTTATGACTAGTGAGGTCGTTAGCCTTAGGAATTACGACCATGAAGACGTATGGCCTTTTATCATGTATTAAAGAAATACATAGTGATTTTAATCCTCGTTAGCTAGCCCCCGAATTTTAAGTGAATAGGTCGTGTGAATACTTTATCCCGATGAAGCCGTACCAGGCAGACCCTCATTTAATGCCGTGACATTCGAAGCGGTCTATATTCACTTTAAAGTTGAGAACCTACCTTGGAAACCAAAGAGTTTTTTTGTCCGTTGAACAAAAATATTTTGTCCGCTGGACTCTTGGCAACTCCTGATTGCGGTTAAAGATCTGAAGCTATAAAATCCCATTGCGCTGGAGCATCAGGTCCTTACGCTTTCAGATCTCTTTCACCTCCAATATTCTTGCTAGAAATCCTTACTAACCTCCCCCCTTTTTTTGTCTTCGAGAGCTTTCCCCGTCCTCCGTTCATCTTCTCAAAAGATCACATCATGTCCGATTCAATCACCAAATGGGTAGCCTCAGATTTGAGCGAGAAGAAGCTTGAGGCATTGGAGAAGATTGGAATGCTCCCGGATAAGAGTTTGATCAAGTGGAGGACGGCATTCGGAGAACATTTTTCGAGCCGCGAGGAAGGGGAAATCTCCATCTTCCTTGCTTATGTGGAGTGTAGGCTGAGGCTGCCAGCACACAAGTTCCTTTCCTGAATTCTGGAGCATTATGGGGTCGAATTGGTAAAGTTAGCCCCAAACTCCATCACCAATATTAGCATATTCGCATATCTGTGCGAGGCATACCTGGGAATACGACCAAATTTGAAGCTCTTTAGGTACTTCTACCGGACGGCGATGTCGGGAAGATCCACAGCGGGTCCCAGAGAATGTACGCTACGCTACGCCTTCACGACAAGAAGGCCGACGAGTACATCCCGATGTTCTCGAAATTTTCATGGTCGTCATGGAAGAAAAGCTGGTTCTATATGATGGTCACAAAGGACGATGACCTTTACTTTGACGGCAAGAGGGCAAGCGAAAACCCAAAGTAGAGGGAAACCGTGGAGAAGACAAGGATGGTCGGAAGATGGGTGGAGGCCATCCAAGACATGAGGAGGAAGAGTTTGACTTCTTGGCATGTGGTGAGAGATTTCACCATGCGCCGAATTAATCCTCTGAAGCTCCGAGACCATTCCCTGTTATGGTACATTGGTCGTGACGAAGGAATCAGGGACTCCAAGGATGGTAAGTCTTGACAAAGTTACGACCAGTACATAGTCTTGCTTGATTGATTATTTTACAACCTTAAAATCTCTTTTTCTCTTTGTTTGAAGTTCTTTCCTCTGACGAAGTCAGAGATCGAGTGAAGAAGATTTGCGCCAGGGAGCCTAATGAGACGGCTTCATTCCCTGGTATTTTGGCAATTGTCTCTGAAGAAGAGAGACTGAGGAGACTTAAGGTAGATAATCACTTTTTCTCCATCTTTTAGATATATTCCGACCAGTTTTTATTCACTCTGACTTACAGGTGGTCGGGCTGAAGATTATCGAATCCGTTGAGGGTTTCGATCCTACCATAGCTCCAACCGAGTCCTGTCCAGAGGCTATGGAAGAAGATGGCCCTCTAGAGGTAAAAGAGCGTTTGTAGGAAGAAATATATATTTTAGATGAAAAAATTTCATCACCTAATCAAGTTTGATTTGACTTAGGTGGGAAAGATGAAAGACTCGCATAGCAAAGATGCGGAAGTTGTAATCTCTGGAGTGGTCGTTCATGACCTAACAGTTGTTACAGGAACAACTGCTCTAGAGGCTGATGATGTCTCCGACCAGATGGTCGAGAATATCATTTCTAACCTCTTGTTGGAGGATACAAGGTACGACTCACCCTACCGTTCGAACCGCTAAATTGGTATCGAGAAGAAGAGGAAAGCCAGTGATGATTTTACTCCGATGCGTTATAAGGTTAAAACCAAAAATCGACTGTGTTCGATAAACGAAAAATCATGTGAATACATACCTTGACACATATTTTTTATATTGGAAACCCGAATTTCTTTTCTTCTTTTATATAGGTGTTCCATTGCTTCACTGAGCATACCTTAGGAAGAGGTTCATGAGGATGAAGTGGTCGTGGATGTCCCAACCAAAACACTCTCAAGCAAAGGTTGCCGAGGACGGCGGTTAAGGAAGCCCCGAGCGTGCATTAGTGCCAACATCCGCCAGATCCACTAGTGATTCTAACTCCGCTCGTGGAGGTAGACATCCTCAAGATCCTCAACAAAGTTCCGTCCCTCTGGTAATTCTTCTCAATCTAATGTTCCCTTTTCACCCTCGATTTATCGAGGGTAAGGAGCTTGATGAGGCCTGGGGGAAGATATCGGACCATCAAGCCAAGATAGGCTCCGATATAATTTTTGCCGAATATAATGACGTGGCAATTCGGGTGAGTATTTACGACCACTTTCATAGCTCTTCCTCTGAAATTTATTGAAAACTTATGAAGAAGGGTGCTATTTTTTTGTAGCATATGGTCGAGAATTACGCTGTGATTGGAGGTCTAACCCAACGAATAAGGCTCCTGGAGCAGAAACATTCCGAATTGAAAAGTAAGAACTTTTCTCCTTAACTCGTCTTCTTATTCTTTACTATCTTGTCCCTCTTTTGCAAATTAATTTCTCCCTTATCACTTGTGATAGATTTGGAGAAAATTAAAGATGAGGTCATGGCTAAAGTGTTGGAAATATACCCTAGAGGCAACCATAGAGATGATTATATTATATTATGTTCATAACATTGGATAATGTGTTATCTTGTTCCTAGAATTATATCATTAATATTTGTCATCAAGTATGTGACTTGATTGTGAAACTCAGATTGCTGATAATTATTCTTAAACGTTCTCTGCCTGGAAACATATGAGGACACATATGAATAGACTAGCATATGTATTGGTTGATGACCATGTTTCACAGTCATAGATATGGAGTTATCAAATCGATAATATGGACACATGTTAGAGAACATGGTGTTGGATAAGACCCACCTTGAGATACTATTGAGATTGTTATGATTCTATGTGTCGTTAGTTGGTCTCAAGCTATGATGATGTATAATCCTTAGACCGAGATCGCATGGTTTTCACATGTGTAATAGCACTCTTAGGTCGCCAAACGCCATCTGTGAATCGGGTAGTTATAAAGGTAGCTTTCGTATGCTATGAAATATGCGAGGAATGTGACTGGCCGGATATGGATTTGCCCTCCTAACATAATGGGAGAGATATCTCCGCCCTCGCTGTGGTCGAATAAAGAAAGTGCATAACCATGCCACTAGTGGTCAAAGTGTCGACTACATGAAGTTATTCGACACTTGATCGAAAGTATTGAACAGCTCATGGTTGACACCACATCTCACCCGAGTTCAACCGATATCGTGAGGCAAAGGGAGAATACACAAGCATGTCGCTCGGCCTCGTAGTCGAGACCGGTCAAGTCGATGGAGATGCGAACTAGTCGAGACTACTCAACATAATCACCAATCGGTCGTAAGGAGTTACAAACCGGTCGTAGTTAGATACTAATCGGTCGTAAGGAGTTACGAACTAGTCGAATTCACTATGGATCTGTCGTGACTAAGTACGAGCCGGTCGTGACCGTCGAGATCATATTGCTTTAAGGTTCGTCCGATATATTCTGTGTGTGTTCGGAATCGCAGCGTGTCGCTACGCATCGATTTACTCGTGATCGGAAAGAGTTTTCAGTCACAACCGACACACGCAACCTATAGGGTCACACACTTAAAGGGCAAGGATTTGTTTTGATGGAGATCCGAATTTATAGGCCACGAGTTCCTAATGGGCCACAAAGTTGAGGACCCCATATGGATGCCTATATATAGAGGGGTGGTGGCATGGGGTATGATTGATCAATCTTTCTCGAGGAAATCCCAAACCCTATTAGCCACGCCTCAACCACGCCAAACAGCTAGCACTCCTACGCGTGGTGTCCCCGCCTGCATGTGGATACCTGGGGTGTTGTTGCGAAGCATCGCACTAGGACGATCCGCGACTCACGATGTTCATCTGAGTAGGAGGAGAAGGCGCGCGCAAGTACGACCACGATCGCTTCAACTCGCACATCGACTTACTCCGCCACGAGTCAAGCAAGGCCTAGTGGTAATCTCGTGATCTATTACTTGCGTGGTTCCTTGGTTGCGCGGTAAATTTTTTTGTTTGTGCTATCGTAGCCTTCCCGCAATCCTGCATAAAGAAGCCATGATAGTAAAGCTTAAAGAAGAATGCCAAGCGAAGGATCAGTCGATCACATATGTGATGACTAGGCAGAAAGAAGTTTTTGACTCTTGTGAGAAAGAAATCAAAGGTAACTGGTCGTAGACTTGACTAGTATACCATGTCTTCAATTCGTGTGTATGTTGAATTTTATCTACTCGTGCAGAGAAAACTCAAACACTCAAAAGAGCAGAAAAAGCTCTTGAGTTCGAGCGTGGCCAAGGGGCTGAACTTGAGCGGAGTCTTGAAGATAAAGTCAAGTCTCTGAATAAGATGCTCTTCGACCTGGGGTCGGGAATGCAATTGCCCATTTTGAGAGATCCTGTAGAGAAGATCAATTTTCTCGGCCATCAACTCGAGGACCTCAAGAATGTGATAAGAACTTTTCGAGAGAACCATGTCAGGATAATAACTAGTCCCAGATCAGTAGCTAGCTCGCACAGTTACAACATCGGTGTAATCACAACCATACAACAAATTAACGATGAAGCAGACAAATTAATAATAATAGGTAGCAAAAGGGACCTTAAGGTCAAGTCTTACAGAGTACGCCACACAGGGCTTAGCAACAAAATACAGCTTGTAGCGGAAACATAACATCTCGTGGTGGCCACGCGACATGCCCATAGGCAATCGAGTGGAGGACGCGACCTAGTTCGCAAAGTCTTCAGGATACTCTTCTTCATAATACTCTGAATTCCCTGGTTCTTCTGTGGAGATTGATCACACAGTATGCAAGCCGTGAGTACTTTGAATGTACTCAGAAGTCATAGGAACAAGATGCAATTATTATTCATGCTAGGCTCGACAAGGATAGCTTTATGTTTACTTTTGCAGAAAGCAGCATTTAACAGTAAATACGATAAGTAGATTAAAAGCACAATTTTAAAAGAATAGTACATAAGTAGTTCAGTTCTTTGAAACCACTAGAGATCAACCCAACCTTTCCATCCAAACCATCAACTCCACCATTTTAAAGAAAACATCTACCTTTGCGTGAAATCACCGGCATGTCCATAACCGGGACACGCTATTCGAATAGTTTTTATACACTGCAGAGGTTGTACAACTTACCCACAAGAGATAATCATCTTATATCGTCAGCGTTTCACGCTACCGAGGCGTGTGACTAAGAGATTATCACAAGGTCGTTACAAAGCTTTGAATCGCTAAGAGTCGCCCGCTAAGGTTTCGCTTCTAACGAAGCCGCACCCGCTAGATTCGTGCCCTCTCTTGCGCCAAATGATTCAAAGACGCTCCACCGCGATGTAACCTAGCCACCATTGCTAATTATTAGGCCAGTCCACCCCATCCCGGACATGTGGTTGTACGATGTGACCGCATCAATGGTTCAAGGTTAAGTCCTTAGTTGGTTGCTCAAAGCAGACTAATCCACGCCCCGATGTGCGCACGGCACCCACACTTACCACCATCCACTCGCCTGAGCATAAAACATTTTCACTCAACCCGCCAAAGACCACCCTAGCCTTGGCACAACATCTTTTAATAAAAGTGGCCGCGCCACGATTCCATAATTTCTTTAGTCACGTTCTTTTATAAGCATGTGATCATGAGTCCCGACGCATAACCAAAGCGGTGGCTAAGCATAATACGATACCCGAGTTGGTAATTTATCAATGTCCAACTAAAATAAACCTCCTATGGTGTCCAAGGGTTCATGTCATTCAAGGATACCGCGATAGCAATTTACCAAGGAGGCGTACATCGATTCTGTGAATTATCTATCCCCAAACAATTTAATATAAAACTAGCGATGCATGAATATAAAACAATATAGTTTTATAAAGATGGGTTCAAAATGATCAAAGGGCTATGACTTGCCTTCGTTGAAGAGTTGCGGTGCTTCGGTCGTCGGATCCGGGAAATCTTCCGAAAAGCCGGTTTCTACACGTGCGGAAAAAGCAAAATAAATAAAACAACTCCAAATAAATTCCAAATAAATACCAAATTAGCACTAACAGCAAGAGGGGGATTTTAGGTGAATTTAGAAATTTGAATCACTCGAATCGGAGTTCGAACGAAGAAGTTATGGCCTTCCGAAGTTGGAAAACACATAAAATGAAAGATTTGGGGATTTTCTGATTTACTGGAATTATTTTTGTAAAGGAAAAGGTCAATATGACGTCAGCTGTGTAACACCCCAGGACCCACATTACCCTGGAATGCTACTAAACCACTCAGCTAGCCAGAAATTTCAAGATAAATTAATCTAGCAACAATTTCTAGACATGAAGCAATAAGCGGAAGCATAAACAACTAAGAGAACAAAGAAAACGATAACAAGTTCAATAATTAAAACAACCTCTAGCAGATTAATCAAAGAAATAGTCCACAAGTCCAACATTATTAAATAAAATATTCATCCTCGAATAGCTAAGCATTTGACTAGAATTTCATCGACTTTATTACAGCATGAGTTGATGAACCAAGTGCATTATTGTGGTGCCGCTCTACCCAACCCATGAATGCTCAACAATCACCAGTAGGGGAAAAACAAGGGTGAGATAAAAATCTCAAGAAGCAAACTGCTTAATGTGCTATTCAGACTACAAACAAATATACAACATCATTACAGTATCCACAAGTCCACATCCATAAAGTGCATCCACATTCATTACAAGTTAATTACACTACAAAGATATTAAGCATCAATATCCATTTCCCATAATGATCACAATTATAGCCTCAACCATATTTACTACCATCAATAGTAAAATATTAGCAAATGAGTCTTGATTAACTTCTTCATATTATTCACCACTACCACTAGTACCCGAGGAAACATCATTTTTCTTAGTTTCCCCCTTAGGAAATTAAACTTCTGTCAAAACTTGTATTTCGAGTTCATCACATACTGCACAAGCTCAAACCTCTTCACTAAACATCCTCAAGTTATGCTCAAACTGAAATACATCATCCACACCATGGTGCAGAGACTCTATTGAATCCATCGAGTACTCTAGGCAACTCGTCCCATCGATTTAAATTAATTGGATAGAAGGCATTCAAAGCTTCACAAATATAGGTCCCACGCAATCACATTACCTCCAATTTTCCGTAATAACAACTCGAATCTCCAAGACACATGCTCATATACTACACCCGAAGGTTCTATCAATGATCATTCCACTTCTTAGGAACCGTCATTATCAAATTTCCGCATACGAAATCATTGTGTGACTAAAAATGCAAATACCAGATTTAACCTCCAAGACCCCTACAACAATTTCTTTTATAATGATAATGAAGTCATCTGATATAATCTCTAGCCTTTCCACAATTCTAACATACTTACTCATTGACATTGTCGTAAATCACCACGTAATCTTGCAACTCGTTCTAATTGTGTTACTCTATACAATTAATCAAGGTTTCCATACCTTCGATAATCCCCAACCTTTCAACATGAATGAAGTTCCTAATTTCACTATATCATAGGTTCTACTTAATCATAACACTACTCAAATTTACTTCAAAGCCAATCATTCCATGTGAATCAAATTTCTCCAAGAGGTACAGATCAAAACCAATTCATCTTCTCGCTACTCCTCAGAATAATCTCACCCACATGAGCCTAGAATATTACAAGAATTAAACCAACCGTAACATTCTATAAATTTTTCGACGTAACTTCCTTTGTATGAACAACCAAATCGAGGTATTAACAGATGACCATGGCATTTATTATTATTTCTATAATCCAAATCTTTCAAGCATAAGAAATAATCTAACGATTGTAAACAATTAACATCATTCTCATGACTATGAATAATCCAACAACCAACATCATAAAACATCCATAGATAGTCTCCACACGCTTATTTATTTCGAGGTGAAACTAAATAGCAATTGCATAAATGTGGTGAGGTAGTGCGTGCTTTCCAATGCCTACTCCTCCCATGCATGACGTTCTTGCCGTAAGTACCTATAACAAAACAAAGCAAGGGTGAGCCATACGACTCAACAAGTATCAACAAGGTTGCAACATTCACATAGACATAACATCTAAAAACAACTTTATTCAACACCGTTAAGACATTTCAAATATTTACATGATGATAATGCTATGCACACTTTGATCTTTATCTCGCCGCATTTTACCGTGAATGCGGGTATTCATCCGTCAATGATTACCCATGCTCGTGCTCCTCCGCACAGTGGACCAAGAGCCTATACATCACATGTATAGGATCTTTGCCCGCCATCACAATGACGGGACCTCAGATTCATTGCCCACATTCCATGAATGCGGGACCTCAAGCCCGCCATTACAATGACAGGGACCTCAACAAAAAACTCTTGGTCACCACGTGACTAAGCCTCAGATGCTCCAACATGCATAAATACTACAACATCATATTTTCAATATCATAACTCAATATGTAGTCGTGGTATGTAAACAATAGCATCATGAAGGAACCTTAAACATAACTCGCAAGCATCAACACAACTAGAATCATCTCCACAACACATTCACATGGCATTGATGAACAATACACCAACCAATCATGACATGCAACCAATTCTACACATAGACCGAATACTTGCCTCAACCGCGCGAGAACGGCGGACGCTAAGTGGTGCTGCCCTTGGGATCTCGCCACACCTGACAAGAAGATAACCCCAAACTAAGAATAGCATACTGACCAAAATCATACATCACATTACAATCGAAATCGCTAATCTTCTTATCACGCCTAGCTTTTCTAATTTCTAGCTTAACGGTCACCCGACAGCAGACTTCAAAAATCCATAACTTTCTGCTCAGGAGTCCAAATAGGATGATCTTGGACAATCTGCAAAGGTAATTGAAATGTCTAAATAAACTTAGTTGGGGAGACCTCTGATTCGGCCATCTACCAGACCTACCAATCTAATTAATCAGAGCAAACATTTCACGCCGGGTTTCTGGACAGCGACAAAGAAACTATCATAACTTTCTACGTTCGTCCGAATTCAGTGATCTTTAGCTTACCTGAAAGCTAAGAGGATTAGCATCATTTTTCGTTATGGTGAGACCTCTGGAAACCCCTCTAAATAAGCGCTTCAATCAGGTTAACTAACACTAGCAAATCTGCTTCTCCCAGAAACACAGAAGTACTAATAAATTCATAACTTTGGCTACCGAAGTCCGAATGACTGATTCTTGTCGGCAATGAAAGGTAACTACGATAGATACAACTTTCTAGGAGACACCCAGACCCAAATCTGCCTCTAACCTAATCAAACCGACAAACTTCACTGCTGCAGAATACCACGAACCGACACCCGAAAATTAGACAACTAGAAAATGACCTAAAGCAAAGAACCACGGGTTACCCTTGCCAAACGAAGAGAGCACGCAGCGGGATGAAGACCACCACGCTCACTGCGGATCCCTTTCTTCTCCCTCTTCTTCCTTCTCTTCTTCTCCTTCTTTCTCTTCTTTCTCCTTCTTCTTCCTCCTGGCCTACCGCAAGGGAGCTCCTTCTCCTCCTTGGACAGCAGCAATGGAGGTGGGGGAGATGGAGAGGCGCAAGGGAGGGTGGAAGGGAGGTGAGAGGTGGAGAGGGGAGAGGGGAGGGGCGCGGTTGGGAGTGGGAGGAGGAAAGGGAGGAGGGGAGTAGGCTAGGGTTTGGGGAGGAGCCCCCTGGTCGGCCACCCAGATGGGCCATGGCCCAGCCCAAGTTGCCGCTAAATTGCTCTTGCCCTCAAAAACCGCAAAGACCGACAACAATCCAATTAGTCCCTCCCGACGCCCGCTTGATCCTTCCCAATAATCGACTCTCCCAAATAAAAATTAATCTCTCCCGACTAATCGCTAACACACTTTCTGGTATTACAACTCCCAAAGCTTGGTAGCAAAATCTCACCACTACCATTAAATAACCACCACCAAACAGCTTGCCAAATTACGCTTTGTAAAACTTTGCAACACAAAACGGCCGAACATTTCTCAAAAGAAAGAGACGAACCAGACAAGTTTCACACACAAGAAAATGTCGCCTCACAATGAGCATGAAACTCAAAAGAAATAATCGACAACAAAGATCTTAGAAAATGAAAGTTAAGATCACAGCTTGAGGGCACAGCACTCACTCACAAAAGAAATAGCAAATATCAACCAATAAGAAAGATATTGCATTGAAATTCGACATCTCTTGTGCATAAACGCACAAATGCCTAGGAATGATTCAAATAACCACAAGAACTGATTAAGATCCAAAACACTTCTTCAACACATCATAATTGCTCTGAATAGCTTCAACTATTCAAGAAACATGATATCCAAATGATCCCAACCACAAAAACTCAAAACAATTTTTTTATGAGATTTCAAGTAAAACAATCGATTAATCTCCTCTAAACGAACCAACATAGTTTTCAATGAGTGCAACCTCACGCTGCCAACTCAAACTAAAGAGCCCTTAAGACTAAATCACACGAATCTCTTAAGAAACATTAGGACATTCCAATATCTCATTTTATTTAAAATACTTTCACTTTTAGCTACTGAGCATTTGCAAGCTCCAAAAGATCACAAGAGCTAAACTTGAAATACTCCATGTGTTTATATCACCAAAGCACCAATTTATCGCAAGTACTAACATCAATCTCGCCACAACCATTAGAAAACCCTTTAAACCCTTCAAAGACCCGTATAAATGAAGAGTTGATTCTTTCTCAAAAGGAGAGGCAAATGGAAACGATTTTTCACTAACCAGAATATCATTTGCCACTCGCAATGAACATAGAACCAAGAGAAATAATCAATTAGACAAAAACTCAGAAAACATAAGACGATACCACACTTCAGGACATAGGCCTCAAAGGAAGAGATTGTCAAACCTTAACAGATAAGAACAAACGGACAATCAAGATCAAATCGTGAATCACCTAAGAACCAATAGAACTTTGCGAATTCCCGCCGCTTTATTCGACAACTCCCAATTACCACATCAATCTTGAACACCAAAAGATCATGAAAGCAAAACTTAAAATACTCTCGTTTAAGTAATATCACCATAGGTAATCAAATTACTATGAGAACTAACATCAATCTCACAAGGCACGCTATCAAGACTACTTACGAAGATTCGCCTATTCGACTATTGGTGTTGCTCAACACCACCATCGCCATTAACAATTGATGATTGCACTAATCATAGGGGTACATACGGCATCGATTCCAATTGCAATCACATAACCGCTTATAAACATAGATTCAACATTTACCCTTGTTCGTAAATCATTTCAAAACATGATTAACGATTCTAACCTAATTTTCTATAAACAGATTTCACGAATCGATACACCTAGCACTCCATCCGGTCCTTTGTACAAAGTTTCATAATTTTAGCATATCAGAAGAAGGTAAATCTAGCACCTATGTAAGATCCATAGGTTCCAATGATATAGACAATCTCTTATTTAACATACACCATGTATCAAATACAAGGACAACCCAAATTCATCAATTTCACTTTCATGGATGGTAGTTAAGAACCATTAATTTGCATCATGCTAATGACCTAACTTGGTAACTCATCTCATAACAATCTATTCGCTTAGTTATAACTTCGCATTTTTAAGCATGATAAGACATCACAAAAAAGATTCTCGACACCTTCATTCAATAAGAGAGACTTTAAGCAATGCACTCAAGTAATCCAAAAGATACATACAAAGCCAAAGCTTTCACATGATAAATAATCTGCAATAGAAAACTTCATTAACCAAACTATTGAACGAATAAATGAGTCATTCTCTTCCAATGAAAAGAAGGAGCAACCATGAAAACATCAATCTTGCCAATTGACAACTATCACAAGTAGTAAGAACAACTAAACAAATAAAAGCAATAATTGTTTCAGAGAACCAATAGGGATCTATTGAAAAGCATAAACTTTCATGTTCCACTAACCTGTGAGAAATTCATCAACCACCACAGTGGCAAGAATCGCCAAATTCGTAAATCAAGGAAGAGAACAACTCTCTAAAGCACTTCACGCTAACACATGACCCTATGATACTCTGGTAACTACTCCCTACCCATGTATCATGAGCAAGTGGTGTAACTCGTGAATCCCTGCAGTAACAACCACGATCTCCTCTTCTTAACATCCATTATCGACACGCAGAACGATATAATCAATTATGAATATACATGATCATCTCATGACAATCATAGAATAAATTCATAAATATAATACATCACATCATATCATAGATTAACAAAGAAGAAGGATAGTACGTACAATTTAACAATTGCTCAACCGATGAAATATAACAATAGAAATACTAAACAATGAATTACCCAACCCCACCCATCAGGTACAAAGGTGTCATTTTAATAACTTAATTACCACGGACTCAAGCCCGCTCTCGATACCAATCAGTAACACCCCAGACCCACATTACCCTCGAATGCTACTAAACCACTCACCAGCCGTAAATTTCAAGATAAATTAATCTAGCAACAATTTCTAGACATGAAGCAATAAGCTTAAGCATAAACAACTAAGGGAACAAAGAAAACGATAACAAGTTCAATAATTAAAACAACCTCTAGCAGATTAATCAAAGAAATAGTCCACAAGTCCAACATTATTAAATAAAATATTCATCCTCTAATAGCTAAGCATTTGACTAGAATTTCATCGACTTTATTACAGCATGAGTTGATGAACCAAGTGCATTATTGTGGTGCCGCTCTACCCAACCCATGAATGCTCAACAATCACCAGAGGGGGAAAACAAGGGTGAGATAAAAATCTCAAAGAAGCAAACTGCTTAATGTGCTATTCAGACTACAAACAAATATACAACATCATTACAAGATCCACAAGTCCACATCCATAAAGTGCATCCACATTCATTACAAGTTAATTAAACTACAAAGATATTAAGCATCAATATCCATTTCCTATAATGATCACAATTATAGCCTCAACCATATTTACTACCATCAATAGTAAAATATTAGCAAATGAGTCTTGATTAACTTCTTCATATTATTCACCACTACCACTACCAATGACAATAAAGTATTAACAAGTTTTACTCATCTCTTTACTATTTCTCGATCCACAATCTGCTATCAACAATTACCACAAGAGAGTAGAATCTCAAGCCACAATCACAACCACTACCATTCCACAAGGGATGAACCCCAATCCACGACCATAGCCACCTTCCTCACACCACAAGTGACTCTCATGAGCCAATTCCACATTACAACTATAAAGTTGCAGCTTGTTTGTAATACAACTTCACCACAATATCTTGCATAAGTATGCAAATGATCTTTCCACAATGTAATGCGATGTATGCTATGCTCCATCGCACTCCTACCCATCAAGGTAAGAGTGTGCATCAGATTACTAAGCAATGTACGATGTCAGACTGGCACAATGCATACCATAAGCTACGACATCCACAATGCAATGTCATGATATGTTATGAATGATATGATACTCATAAACCACATAAGTGTCATCCTCCTAAGGGCACCAACAAGATTAACTTTTATTATTACCACATAGCCACTATGGAAAATATATTCATGATCCACATTCTAGCACATAAAGCAACCACCTCATGACTTCACGCAAGATATCCAAAGTAAAACATTCAATTATTAATTGATGTTATCACCTCATTTGTAAGTCAACCAACCATGGCATAATACTTCAAAATACGAAATCATATAGATTGCAAGTAGTAAGAACAACCAATTAAACGGTAGTAACATCGCTTATAATTACTTGCCTTCCACGATGCGACGCGTTAGCCTTACAAAGGTGATACTCCTAAACCGAGGCTTCACCTCCTAAACAAGTAAAATAATTTCAATAAGGACATAATATACCTAGTGCTATTAATCGCGTTCTACACCGCTTCTCGATGACTCAAGTCGAGATTACAAAGTGAAACAAAACAACGCTTCTCGCCATATACCGCTTCGACAGCAGCACGGTAATTGACATAACTCATGAACTGGAAGTCGAAAAGAGGTAAATCCAATTTCTGTAGATTCTTAACTGACTAATCTACAATACTCTAGTTGACACGATAATCCAAATCGGCCAATAAAATAGGCTAACCATTGTTTGAACTTTCAGCACAGAAACTGCCTACACGCTCGAACAGCAATACAAAGATGACCATAACTTTAATAGGTAACCCGAATTGATCGCTCTTTATCAATCTGAAAAGGTTATCGAATTATCTACAATAACCTAGTTGTGTGAACTTTCAGATTCTACCAATTTCCTTTCATATTTTAGGAAAAATCCAGACAGATTATTCTCGCCGATTTCGGCAGCAGATACTAAATCGTCCATAACTTTTGACTCAAACTCGTAATTGAATGATCTTCGTGGCTATTGAAAGATAACGACAGATCCCACATAACTCTAGGAGATGGAATCTAAAATTCAGCCTCTAAATACACGAAATTACCCACGCAAGGTACCGAAAAAATTGAATCTTCTACAACCAAACTTTTATCCAACAATTTAATCGGCTTCAGATCTACTACGGATCAAACAAATGGGAAGGCATCTCGTTACCCTTGAAGAGCCGCTAGAGCTTGCTGAACCAATCCCCACGCAAATTCTTCTTCTCCTTTCTCCCTTTCTTCTTTCTTGGACGTTGCAACCCGGCTCATCCTCCTTGTTGTTTTCGTGGCGCAGCAAGGAGGAGAAGATGGCTGCCAAGAGGTGGAGGGGTGGAGGTGAGACGCAAGGAAGGGGAGGGGTGCTTGTGGCGCACAAGGGGGAGAAGGGGAAGGATGGGGTCGCCTAGGTTAGGAGAAGGCGGGCGATGGGCTTGGGCCCGTGCGCCTCTTGGGCCACTCATGCCCGCCACCAGTCGGTTCACCGCCTAAACCCTAGGTTCTGAATTTTTTTCCAAAAATTCTCTAAACTATAATCGGGTATTACAAGTCGACGTCACCGAGGAAATTGCTCTAAGAAAAATAAAAGAAAAGAAACCGACATGGGGCCCACTGCCGCGAGATGGTGCACATGGACCGGGTCCACCGAGCTCGAAAAGAGGGGAGGGGAGGCCACATGGGCCTCCACGTGACACCACGAGGCCCGGCGTGGTGGCCGTGACGTGGCGCCGAAGTTGGCGCCACGCCGCACCGAGCCGGGCGCCGGCCCAAGGCTCGCCGGCGCTTGGTCGGGTTAGCCGATCAGCGAGGACACCGCAGGCTAGAGGGGAGCGAGGCGATCTCGCTGCTCACTAGTCCGAGGATGCGGCGTCACCAAGGCCATCGACGACGAGAGGAAGCGGCGATGGCGGCGGCGGCCGGCGCGACGACGCGTGTTCGAGGGCGGTCCGGACGCGAGGTGCGCACGAGGTAGGCGCGAGTCGGGCGATGCCGAGGTGGGGACGATGACGACGGAGGAGGCTCTGAGGTGGCGCTAGAGGTGGCGGCGAGCTTCACGGCCGGTGGCGAAGAAACGGAAATGGGGGCGGAGGAGGAGAGAGGAGGAGGAGATGGGGAAACGGAAGAGGGAAGGAGGCGACCGGGCGCTCTAAATAGAGCTCGGGGGCGGAGGAGGAAGGCGGCGAGGGCTTGCTTCGGGCCACAATGGTGGCGGCGAAAATGGGAAAAAGGGACGGACGACGAGGCGGCGGCAATGAGCGCGTGGAGCACGCCAGACTCGATGCGCCACCAGCAGGATGGCGACAAGGTGGAGGGACGGAGGTGCCGCGCGCAATAACGCGCACACGCCGCACGGCCGCGCGGAAGAAAGGGGGGGTCCGGAGGAGGACGACGAGCGAGGACCGCCCGATTTTGATCGACGGTGGGGTGGAGGGGGCGTGGTCATGGGAATGTCGTCCGATTGCGACGGACGGCTCGAGAGGGAGCGAGCGGTCGGCGCGAGGCGGGCCGAGGAGATTCGGCCCAAAGCTGAAAAGGAATTTTCAAGGATTTCAACAAAGAAACCCGAAAAGCAAATTGTCGCGAGATGGTGGGAGGGTCCCAAAAGCAAATCCACGCCACCGAGGAAATTGCTCGAAGAAAAATAAAGAAAAGAAACGACATGTGGGCCCATGCCGCGAGATGGTGCACATGGACCGGGTCCACCGAGCTCTGAAAAGAGGGGAGGGGAGTGCCACATGGGCCTCCACGTGACACCACGAGGCCCGAGGTGGTGTGGCCGTGACGTGGCGCCGAGATGGCGCCACGCCGCACCCGAGCCGGCGGCGCCGGGCCAAGGCTCGCCGGCGCTTGGCCGGGGGTTAGTCGACGGCGAGGACACCAGAGGCTAGAGGGGAGCGAGGCGATCTCGTTGCTCACTAGTCCGAGGACGCGGTGTCACTGGAAGGCCATCGGCGACGAGGAGGAAGCGGCGATGGCGGCGGTCAAAGGCGACGACGGTGCTCCGAGGGCGGTCCGGGGACGCGGAGGTGCGCACGAGGTAGGCGGCGAGCTGGCGATGTCGGAGGTGGGGACGATGATGACGGAGGATGCTCGGAGGTGGCGGCGAGCTTCATGGCCGGCAGCGAAGAAACGGGAAATGGGGGCGAAGGAGGGTGAGAGAGGAGGAGGGAGATGGGGGAAACGGAAGAGGGGAAGGAGGCGACCGGGCACGCTAAATAGAGCTCTGGGCTCGGAGGAGGAAGGCGGCGAGGGCTTGCTTCGGCCGTCAATGGTGGCGGCGGAAAACGGGGAAAAAGGGGACGGGACGGGACGAGGTGGGCGGCAATGAGTGCGGTGGAGCACGCCGCACTCGATGCGCCAGCCAGAGGATGGCGACGGGGCAGGGAGGGACGGAGGTGCCGGCGCGAATCACGCGCACACGCGCACGGCCGCGCGGGGAAGAAAGGGGGGGTCCGGAGGAGGACGACGAGCGAGGACCGTCCGATTTTGATCGGACGGTGGGGGTGGAGGGGGGGTGTGGCTGCGGGGAATGCCGTCCGATTGTGATCGGACGGTGCCTGAGAGGGGGGGAGCGGAGCGGGCTGGCGCGAGGCGGGCCGAGGAGATTCGGCCCAAAGCCGAAAAGGAATTTTCAAGGATTTCTGAATAAAGAAATCCCGAAAAGCAAAAGGCTTTTTTAGAAAATAGTTAATAATGTCTAAAAATTCTAGGAAAATTCACAGAAGATCCTTGAATTATTTAGAACTTAATATAAAATACTTTTAGCTATACTTTAGTTTTTAAATTTTACAAACAAAATAGATTTTGGCTTCAAACAAAAAGGGAAAACCAAATTAAAATCCAGAAAATGCAATAAAAGCTCAAAATCCAAGTAAAACCCTGGAAACTCCAATAAACTAACTTTTTATTTTAATTGAAGTTGGATTATTTCCATTTAAAAGGTTTTTGATTTTCTAAATTTCAATTTTAAGCTTTTTGCAACTTAAACCAAATGGTTATTTTTAAAACTCTTTGAAAATTCAAAAACTCGCAAATTAGGGATGTTACAACGGTCATGGATGATGACTTGAATTGATGTCACCTGTATAGAGTTTTGATTTACAAATTTGGGTTCAGTTTTGGATCGGCATGAGAGAATTCATGCATTGTATTGTTTATCTTTATTCTTATTTACTTACTGTTTTAATCCAACTTGATTTATAAAAATGCTTTATCAAAATTTAGTAAATGTAGGTTAAGATGTATTGCTTTATGCAAACTTTAACCATCATACCTTCCTGTTGCAACCTTATGCATGTATAAATTCTACTCCTATGTATAGGCTCTAATAAACACTTTTTTTAGTAGTTTGTATAAGTCTTGCTGAGTACCTTCCGTACTCAAGGTGCTATAACCTATTATTGCAGGTGAGGACGGTTATCTTTATGAAGTACCCGTTAGCGTCGATCAGGGTGACGCTAACGAGTAAAGCTATTTCTTTCCTCCACGCAATCGCTTGCGGGTGGATGGGGCCATTGGTGGATTTTGACCTTTTATTTTGCTTCCGCTGTTAAACTTTTGAAGTGACCAAGTCACTGGATAATGTAGTACTAAACCGAAAGTTGTAAACATATGTTTAATTATGTAAATGTATGCCTTGTATGTGTATGATGCAATGTTGTTGAAGGATATATGTGCAATGGTCGTTGATCCTAGGAACCATTGTGAGACATATATCCGAAGCTCCGCATGTTGATCTCGCACTTATTAAACTTATGCTTTTAGTATGATCCTTACCAAAGGAACAACACTATTCCTTAAGTAGGAATTATGCTACAGTATAAATTTAATTAGTTACATTTCCAATATCCCGGGTGTCCTCACAACGTTGGTATCAGAGCATACGTTGCCTGTAGGTTAGAGGTAGCATGGCCGAAGTAATTAGAGAGTCTTCTAAGGAAATTATTTTTAATCAGTAATATAATTTTGAAAGTTTAAGTATGACATCTTTTATTTCTTATCCTCCTCAATATCAATTCTTGTCCCAACTTTCTATTGGCTTTTTCAAAGTAAATTGAGTTCTTACCTTGTCTTTTGTCTATAGATGAGCGGGTGGTATTTGGTTAAAGATACCCGAGCTGAAGAGGTGGATGGATTTTCGGCTTTGCTGCGGGACATGATGTGGCGAGCCAACTTTACTTACCAGCCGGAGTATGCCATTTATCGACGAGATCGAGGACCAGGGATGGAGGAGTACCGCGCTTCATCAACGCTATTGCTGCATGTGGCGTGCAAGTGTTCCCTATTGTGTCCAAGCACTTGCCACTCGATCTATGGCGGTTCAGAAGTCGCTAGTAGGATGATGAGCCTTCTTCGCCATGATTTGATTGAATTGTCTCAACCACCCTATGATCACTTCCCAAGCAAGCTCCTCTCGCAGAAGCAAGTGTGTTTGATGAGATACGCTTTGGAGAAGACCAAAGTGCATGGGTTGGCGAGGATGGTCCGCATCATGGACCGCATCCATCGCGCCTTGTGAGGGAGTTGTGGAAACTCGGCATCGCCTTAATGAAGCCCGTGAGTACCGCCGCTTGAGTCAACATGAATCGCATTCCTCGTAACGTGCTTTATGGTGACAACGAGATCTCCCCGCTGCCGCCGCACCACCACTTTACCGACTTCCGGCAGCAGCGGAGCGCGTGCTCGCTTATGGACAAGTGCGCCAGCCCGATGATCGCAGCTTTCTCGCACTTTGCGATCGCACTCTCCGGAGGTCATCACCACTTTGGGTTCTCCGAGGCGCCTTATCACCCTTTGATCGTATGACACGGGTTCCCCTGGAGCTCATCTCTTGAATGAGTTTCCGGTGAACTTTAACCGTGATCTTTGTGCTAGCACCTCGACGATGAACCCTCGTGGATAAGTGTCTTTTAGTTTAGTAGTTGCCCTTAAATAAATGTAATAGGGCAGTGGTATTTTGTAAAGAATATGTAAGTTCGACTTTTGGTTTGTAATATGACCTTTATGGCCAACTATTATGTGCATCGAATCGAATCTCTTTTGTCAGATATATAAAGTTTGTGGTTTGATGTTGATTTGAATGCATGACATAACATAATGCATTATAAGTGTAGTGTTTGTTTCCTTCCTAATTTTAACCTTGTTTGTGTTTGCCGAGTATATCCTTGTTATGTTGTTAACCATTGTGTGGTAACAGATGACAGACCCACTACTCGCGTACAGACACAACAAGGAAGGGTCTTTCAACGCCGCGTGCCCCATTCTCGTGGAGTGCGACTAAACCTTCCAGCTTCATGGTCCTCAAGGTGGTCCCCTGAAGAGGAGCTTCCTCCACCACCCTCTATGGCTGATGTGCTCATGCAAATTGAGCGCAATCGAATGGACCAGACGCGCATTTTGGAGCAAATTGCGCGCAATACTTCTTCCACTACTGCACCTGGCCGCCGTGAGCAGAGGTCACCATGTGCGTGGCGCTCTTGCCGACTTCCAATGGACTAACTCCGCTGTTCTCAGCTCCCAAGATCCCATGGAAGCCGAGGACCGGCTTCGGACCATTGAGAAGAAGTCGCTAATGCACAATGTTCCGAGAGGAGAATGTCCTTTGCCGCTATTACCGGATGGGGCGGCTAGCATATGGTGGGATAATCTTCTTGCCATTCAACCTGCTGGACATGTCCCTACTTGGGATGAGTTCATGGAGGCCTTTCGTGAAGCCCATATTCCTGAGGGAGTTATGATGATCAAACAACAGGAATTTCTCGCTCTCAAGCAAGGGCGAAAGTCAGTGACTGAGTATCTGCATGAGTTCAACTTCCTTGCCAGATATGCCCCTGATGATGTTTCGACTAACCTTCGTCGTCGGAACCGATTCTTGAATGGGCTATCTGAAGAATTGCAGATGGTTGTAGCTTTGCATGACTTCAGAAACTTCTCCCATTTGGTCAACAAAGCTATGGAGGAGTCACGCAAGCGGCAGAGGACTTCTCAGTTTGTTCCTAGTGGTAGTTCGCCAAGGCCTCGCATGTGGTTGCCTAGACCTCCGCGAGCACCAGCTCCATTTTCGCCAAGGCCGGCAGTGTTTGCCCCTCGTCCCTCTCCTTCCACTAATCAACCAAGGCCTAGTGGAAATCGGCCACCGACTGTTGTTACTGTTAGGCCGGGAGTCATATGCTATCATTGTGGGCGCCCAGGGCATTTCGCCAATCAGTGTTATGCCAAGGCGCAAGGGATACCACCTATTCAACCTTCTCCGCCTATTGTGCGCCCCACACCACCTTCCCGACCGTGGTCAAGCGACCAGTTCGGTTCGAGGTCGCGTGAATCGACATCGCCGAGGAAGCGTACCGCCACCTCAAGTCGCTCTTGGTATGCTCCTAGTTAATTTTAGCACGGCCGCTGTTTTATTTGATTCTGGAGCATCCCATTCTTTTGTTAGTAGGCAGTTTGCTACTCAACATCAGCTAGTTGTGCATCATCTTTATCCACCCCATGTCATCCACTCACCTAGATCAGTCTTTCTAACTGATCAAGTCTGCCGTAATGTCAACATAAATATTGAACGGGTAGACTTTTGGGCGGATTTGATTGTGATAGATTCTAAAGGGTTGGATGTTATTCTGGGAATGGATTGGTTATCCAAGAATCTTGGGCAAATTAATTGTGCTCACAAATCCATTTCTTTAACTAATGAGAGCGGTGCCTCGCTTATTTTTCAATCCAGACCGTGAGTTCTCACCTTTGTGCTCACCAAGTTGATACCACTCCTCCTTGAGTCGGTACCAATTGTTTGTGAGTATGTTGATGTCTTTCTCAAGACCTTCCCGCTTGCCACCGATCGGGAAGTGGAATTCAGAATTGACCTAGTTCCCGAACCGCCCTATATCCGTAAGTCCTTATCGAATGCCCACAATGAGTTGGTTGAATTAAAGACACAACTTGGAGAATTGCTTGACAAAGGATTTATTCGACCGAGCTCCTCACCTTGGGGATGCCCACTTTATTTGTCAAGAAGAAAGACAATACTTTATGGATGTGTGTGACTACCGTCCGTTAAATGAGGTCACCATAAAAACAAGTATCCTTTGCCTCGAATTGATGATCTTTTGATCGCTTGGTTGGTGCCCGAGTCTTTTCAAAAATTGATTTGCGATCGGGCTATCATCAAATCAAGGCTAGAGCCGAGACATTCCAAAACAATTTTCTCTACTCGTTACGGTTTGTACGAGTATACTGTCATGTCCTTTGGTCTGACCAATGCTCCAGCCTATTTCATGAATCTTATGAATTCGGTGTTCATGGATTTCTTGGATAAGTTCGTTGTCGTGTTCATTGATGACATCCTTATTTATTCCAAGTCTGATAAGGACCATGAACAGCATCTGAGACTTGTGCTGGAAACACTTCGTAAGCACCGGTTATATGCTAAGTTTAGCAAGTGTGCTTTCTGACTCAAGCAAGTTGCATTTTTGGGGCATGTGTTATCCGAAGGGGGTATCGTTGTCGATCCAAGCAAGGTACAAGACGTGCTGGATTGGAGACAGCCCAAGAATGTTACTGATATCCGAAGTTTTCTTGGACTTGCGGGTTATTACCGTAGGTTCATTGAAAATTTCTCCAAAATTGCAAGACCTCTAACTCAGCTTTTGAAGAAGGAGAAGAAATTCGTATGGTCAGCTAAGTGTGAGGAGAGTTTTCGACTTTTGAGAACTCTCTTGACTAAAGCTCCAATTCTCACTCTTTCGGATGTTCATAAGAGCTTCGATATTTATTGTGATGCATCTCGCCATGGACTTGGTTGTGTACTTATGCAAGAAGGTCGAGTTGTGGCGTATGCATCTCGGCAGTTGCGACCTCATGAAGTTAATTATCCTACTCATGATTTGGAATTGGTCAGAGTCCATGCATTGAAGATTTGGCGATATTACCTTCTCGGTAATCGTTGTGAGATCTATACGGATCATAAAAGCCTAAAGTACATATTCACTCAAGCTGATTTGAATATGAGGCAGAGAAGATGGCTTGAATTGATCAAACACTATGATATGGGTATTCATTATCACCCTGGCAAGCCAATGTTGTGCCGGGCGCTTTAAGCAGAAAGTCACAGTGCAACTGCATGTCCTCTCTACCGGCGGCCAAGGACTTGTGTGCTGATTTTCAGCGCCTAAGTCTTGAAATGGTGAAAGAAGGTTTTCTCGCTGCATTGCAAGTGGAGCCTACACTAGAAACTCAGATTCTAGAGGCCCAGAAAACTGATACCGAGGTAGCTGAGATCAAGGAAAATTTGAAGGCAGGTAAAGCCAACGAATTTTCTGAAGATGATCGCGGTATGGTTCGATATCGCAATCGTTTGGTAGTACCTGCAGACCCTCAACTGAGGAGTCTAATTCTCAGAGAGGCTCATAATTCCAAGTTTTCTTTGCATCCTGGAAGTACCAAGATGTACCAGGATTTGAAGAAAACATTTTGGTGGAGCCAAATGAAAAGGCAGATTGCTCAGTATGTTGCTGAATGTGATATTTGCCAAAGGGTTAAAGCTGAACATCTAAAGCCAGCCGGTACCCTTCAACCTTTGCCTATTCCACAGTGGAAGTGGGAAGAGATCGGTATGGATTTTGTTACCGGTCTTCCAAGAACTCCGAAAGGATCCGATGCCATTTGGGTAATCATTGACCGTTTAACGAAGGTGGCTCATTTTATCTCACAAAACCATCTTCGATGGCAAGCAACTAGCGAGCTTTATATTGCTAGGATTGTTTGTCTCCACGTGTTCCCAAGGTTATTGTTTCGACCGTGGCCTCGCCATCGCCCATTTTTGGAATTGTCTTCATCAAAGCTATGGGAACTGAACTCTCTTTCGCATCGCTTATCATCCTCAAACTAGTGGTCAAACCGAGAGGGTGAATCAAGTAATGGAAGATCTCCTTGAGCCTATGTGCTATCCTATAGCAAAGACCGGAGAAATCTTTGCCGTATGTAGAGTTTTCCTACAATAATAGCTACCAAGCAAGTATTCAAATGTCACCTTTTGAAGCCTTGTATGGGAGAGCTTGTAGGACTCCTTTGAATTGGTCCGAGTCTGGTGAAAGATCCTTCTATGGTCCAGACTTGGTGGTAGAAGCAGAAGAGCAAGTTCGTCTGATTCGAGATTATTTGAAAACTGCTCAGTCTCGTCAGAAGAGCTATGCTGACCATCGCCGTCGTGAATTAAGCTTTGAGATAGATGATCATGTTTATCTTAAAGTGTTGCCATGACCATCGCCGTCGTGAATTAAGCTTTGAGATAGATGATCATGTTTATCTTAAAGTGTTGCCAATGAAGGGCACTCATCGTTTTCAGGTGAAAGGAAAGCTAGCACCTCGTTATATCAGACCCTTCCGAATTATTTCAAAACGAGGAGCTGTAGCATACCAATTGGAACTACCTGAATCCTCTCTCGCAGTGCATGATACTTTTATGTGTCTCAATTGAAGAAATGCCTTCGTATTCCTATTGAGGCAAGCGCTATGAGCATCTTAATCTTCAACCTGACCTTTCTTATCAAGAGCAACCAGTGCGTATCCTCGACATAATGGAGCGCAGGACAAGGAATCGTACTGTCAAGTTCTTGAAAATTCAGTGGGCTAATCATTCTGAGGATGAAGCCACTTGGGAGCGCGAAGATCTGATGCAGATTGAGCACCCCCATCTTTTTGTTGTTTAGAATTTTCCTTTGAATCAAGAAAGGAAAGTTTAAACAAAGCAATGTAAGCAACGCTGTAATAATAACACTATGTTATTATGTAAAGTTCTTCTTTGTTTGTCTTTGAAGGAAATCAAGAAAACGGATATCGGTTTCCATTAAAGCCGCTTTTGATCTCACTTTGTCCCACCTTCCATCTTTTCCAAATCTCGGGACGAGATTTTCTTAAGAGGGTAGGTTTGTAACACCCAATTTTATAAATGATTAATAATGCTTTATGAACAGAATGGGACACTGTTCATAGCATTACTGTTCATAAATAACAATTTGGAATTGCTGTTACCAACTAAAACTTTCCTTTTCTAGCCAAAATCCAAAACCTATTCAAAGTTTCTAAGAAAATACAAGTTAATACTTGTATCTTGACTGGGAAGTGTTTTCATTAAAGTCTAGATAAATTATTTTGGTTAAAACTGTTTTTGTTGAATTTTTAGAAAATTATTTGACCTTGGAGAAAAATAGTTGATTATAATTACACCTATTCGGGCTAGGTAATTATTTATGTATTTTACAAAGTGAAACAGTGGATTTTAAATTTTATTTGGGAAATATATCATCCCAAAGAGCCTCTCGCAAAATTTCACGATTTTACAAATTTATTTGTTATTTTTAAAAGCCCACCAAACTTTTGAACATTTGAATAGAGCTTGGTCAACTAACCCTACCCAAACCAAAACCTAGTCTCAGAGCGATTTGAACCCATGAGGTTGGGTCCAACCTTTCATTTTGGTCCGCTCATCACGCCGACGCGAGTCCAAAACCCCTCGCGAACTGTGAGTCGTTGATCTTCCATCGCACGGACGGTGTTGCAACATCACGCGAGCTGTCCACGTGTGCGGGTTAATTGCCACCGTTGGATCTTAATCAGACGATCAAGGGAGGTGTATGCATTCGAACGACTCCGGATCCCCTCTCGATCCCAACCGTCCATTCCCGATCCAACCGTGCCGCCCTTTTCTTTTTGAATTTAAAGGCGCGCATCCATCATGGGCCTTTGGATCTAAATCTCACGGCGCTCCTTTTTGACCGCGGGCTTTTAGGGTTCAAATTCCTTGGACCGTTGGATTTCAATCGTAGGGCCTATATCGTGTATGCATTCGGACCATCCGGATCCCGCGTTAATCCCGACCGTAGAAATTCAATCGGACGGTGCCGCGTCATCACGTTTAAGGGTGACGTGTATTCTTTGAGATGGATCGTTGGATTTCAATCCAACGTCCCTCTTTGATCGTGAACCCCCAAAGTCCAATAGAGCCCTTTTAAATCTCCATCCTTCATTCGAGATCGCACGGCCCATATTAAACGATACCGTTTAAAACCTTTTTAACCCCTCTATTTATCACGGCCGCCCATTTCTAATCGGACGGTTGATGTTCTTTTGAGTTTTAAGAAACGCGCGCGACTGTGGCTGACATTGGGACCCACATGTCAGATGTTGCCTCTCTTTCTCTCTGCCTCTATGCGTCGCCGCCATTTTTGCAAACAGAGGAGAGGATTTATCCAAAGATTATGCAGCTAATTTTTGGATGTTTAGCCCTAAATGGACACCTCATGAACTCTAGACCCTTCTCCTCTGCCCTGTAGCTCAGTCTCTATATATAACCCTAGCTTTTTGAGTTGCTGCCATTGTTGACCACTGGAGCTTTTCATCTTCCATTGCTGTCCAGTGGGGTTTCTTGCTTCTCCAATTTGTTTATCCATTCTAAACCCTAGTATCAGCTTGTAATAAAGATTTGACATCTTTTGTAGGGTAAACCAGAGTTATTCTCTCTGTTGACCCAACTCGGTTTTAGGAACCTTCAGTGCTTTCTTTAGCCTGGTAAGCTAAAACTGTGAGTTTTGCTATTTTGAGCATCTTAGGGACCTTAACAACTCACATGAATCATTCCTTTGAATGTCAGTAGCATCAACTTGCTTTGAACTGAAAAGTCATTTTTATAACTTTTCGGTCTTTCTTATCATTTTCAAGAACTAGGGTTTCTCCTAGTCAACTTGTCATCCTATTTAGGTCTCAACCGAACCCTAGTAGCATAATAAGTTGTTCTTTTAATTCTTGTTATCATCTATTTATCTTGAGAGCAGAGGTCTACCTCTGTCTTCTTTTGTCGGCCTAACCGACAACATGAGTCTTTCTTTAGTTTCTGTAATCTGACCTATTAGGGTTAGATTAGGTTTAGACTGGGGTATTATTTACCCTAACAATTATTCTAATATTCCAGTTAGAATCTTTTGAATATTCTATTTTCAGTTAACTTAAAATCTGCTATCTGTCCTGTTTCTGTTCTTTTCAAAATATGAAAACTAAAAATTTGAACTAACCTTAGTTTCTGCCTTTTGGAACTCAGTAGGTGGTAGTATGGGTTATTATCACTATTAGGGTAGTTATGACTTAAGCATGCTGTTAGACATGCATTTCCATATTGATCATACATCATTCTTTTAATTTGTACTTATTGTCGATTTTGATATTTATTGGATTTCATTGCCTCTTTCTAGAATCGGTCCTTCTGAAGTCTTTGACACTATTTCTGAACAACCTGAGCCTGCACAAGAAGTTTATTATTATCAAGGCAAGCCTCCTCTTTGCACCATGTCGATCCCAAATTTTCTACAATAGTTTTTCTAAATACAGTGATATCTGTTGCATGCTATTTTTCTGGAAATACAAATATGGACTGTATTAGTTAGTTATGACCTGAGTAACATTGTGGATTATCTTAATTATGACCATACACTCAACCCTAGAGTAGTACTGTACACTATTATACATATTTTCAGAGTTTGCTTAGACATGCAGTCTAGATAAGATTTAAAGTTTGACAAGATTAACTTGTCAAACAGGGGAGCAACAAATGAATTTCAGTTACTTCAACTCTTTGTCCAGTTTCTTTAAATCAGAATTGCATTTTACATTTAAATTGATCTGGACAAGAGGATGCTAGTGATGGTGCTTTTGTGCACGAGATTGGGAATTGTGGTGGACTTGTCCGGGTTAATTAAGGACCAACTCGATTGTTCAATTCAAGTTCCCACGCACTTCCACGCCGCAGTGTATGGGCGCCGCTTGGTTAAGTAAAGGGTTAAGACTATTGGGTTGGAAACAGGGGAGTAAGGATATGTGTATTGATCTTGTATGGCATAGATGCTTTGGTCATTAGACTGCGTTTTATGCCATGTGAGCTTGTATGTCAATATCAGATGTTCTTAGAAGGGTGAGGGCGTATATGTGCTCCGTCGCATGTACGCACCTTAAAGATGCCGATTGCAATCTAATATGGGCAATGAACCCGTTTGCATTACTTCTTATGGTTGGATCGGCATTCTGACGCAACATGTGTGCCCCGGTTAGGAAGATGCTATCAGTCGTTGTTTAAGCGAGATCAGTTCACACATGGGTATCCAACTCAATAGTGTTAGCTTGTTGAAAAATACCAAATCTTAGTTTCCCAGTCGGCATACCAAAGGAAGTATGTCATCATTCGGAGGCATCCAAGGCAACAGCTGGCTAAGTCGTCGTGTGGGTAAAGATGTACACCCCTGTAGGGTATTAAACTGTTCGAATAGCCATGTCCACGGTCATGGACGATGACTTGAATTGATGTCACCTGTATAGAGTTTTGATTTACAAATTTGGGTTCGGTTTTGGATCGGCATGAGAGAATTCATGCATTGTATTGTTTATCTTTATTCTTATTTACTTACTGTTTTAATCCAACTTGATTTATAAAAATGCTTTATCAAAATTTAGTAAATGTAGGTTAAGATGTATTGCTTTATGCAAACTTTAACCATCATACCTTCCTGTTGCAACCTTATGCATGTATAAATTCTACTCCTTTGTATAGGCTCTAATAAACACTTTTTTTTAGTAGTTTGTATAAGTCTTGCTGAGCACCTTCCGTACTCAAGGTGTTATAACCTATTGTTGCAGGTGAGTACGGTTATCTTTATGAAGTACCCGTTAGCGTCGATCAGGGTGACGCTAACGAGTAAAGCTACTTCTTTCCTCCACGCAATCGTCTGCAGGTGGATGGGGCCATTGGTGGATTTTGACCTTTTATTTTGCTTCCGCTGTTAAACTTTTGAAGTGACCAAGTCACTGGATAATGTAGTACTAAACCGAAAGTTGTAAACATATGTTTAATTATGTAAATGTATGCCTTGTATGTGTATGATGCAATGTTGTTGAAGGATATATGTGCAATGGTCGTTGATCCTGGGAACCATTGTGAGACATATATCCGGGAAGCCCGCATGTTGGATCTGTCACTTATTAAACTTATGCTTTTAGTATGATCCTTACCAAAGGAGCAGCACTGTTCCTTAAGTAGGAATTATGCTACAGTATAAATTTAATTAGTTACATTTCCAATATCCCAGGTGTCCTCACATTAACTGACCTGGGCGACAACCTCAACCCTAGGGCATCGGATCACACGACCCCTCGTGCACAGACCTGCACCAACCAAACAACCAGATTCGCCCAAGTCCAAACCATTTCTTTGCTTTTCAAACCTTCATGACACACCAATGCCATGGTTGAAACAACCATGGCACACCAATGCCAAGGTTGCAACCTCCAGGACACACCAATGTCATGGTTAAAACATTTGAGATAAAATAGTTGGTGTGTAGTTGAAAAACTTCTCCAAAACAAGATTTTGGTCTAAGCATAACTAAGCATTACTTTCGAAGAGGTCCTGGTCACACTAAAGTGTCAACCAGGTTTTCATCTAGGTGACAATAGATCAGGAGCAATATCAACATTGGTCATACAAAAGGAGTTAGGTCTAAATATAAGAGCAAATACAGGTTTTGAAATATCAAGTAAGATAAGCATGCATTACTTAGCTTGAAATAGAAATACATAGATTAAAATAATGGGTACAAAATGATTAAGGGTGTAACTTGCCTTGCTCAAAGGCTTGGGTGTCTTCTTCTTCTTCAGAGAACTCCTGCTCCTTAGTGCCTTCACAGTATATACGAGAGGAAAATAAAACAATCTCAATAGAAAGCTCAAGCAAGAATCAAAATAACTCCAATAAAACACTGAAATACATCAACAGAAGGGTTTGATTGGTATGGAGGAGGTCTTAGGAGCTTGCCGATGGAGCCAGAGAGAGGAAATGAGCAAAAGGATGAGGAAGAAGGGCTGCCCAGGCTTATATAGCCAGAGCCACTGAAATTCCCAAGGGCTCTCGAGCTCAAAAGTAAGTGAAGGAAATGATAGGAGTAGGTAAAAGATGGGACAAAAGGTGGCCTGGTGTTGCCAAGAGCTGACAGCATTTTAATGCTAGACAACAGGTGTTGCCCAAAAGCTGATATCATTTAATGCGATACAACAGGCATTAAATGCTTGGTGACCTCCGAGAGCCAAGGACATGGTCAAAGGGTAAAGAAAGAGGGCGTGACTGACAAATGGGGCCAGTCAAAGCCCGAAGAGGAGGTCCTGCGGAGATCTTGAGGCAATCTCGCAAGGTTAGAGGAGGTTTTGACCCACTAAGGTGGTCTTTGCAAAGGACCAGAGGTCCTGAACACAAGGGTGGTCTTTATAAAAAGACTGCGGGGAGGTCCGAAGGACAAAAGGGATCAGGCGCAGTGAACCAGAGCCGCCCGATTTGGATCTAACAGAGCAAGGTGATAGGGAGGTTCGAACCGCCGAACGAGTCAATCGAGCTAAGCCGTCCGATGTGGATCGGATGACTGGAAGGAACGGGGACGTCTAGAGCGCCGAACGCACCCATAAGATCAGGCTGTCCAATAAGCATCGAACGGTCCTTAAGCGATGAAGGCAAAAACTCGAGCGGCACATCTGCAAGAGTTAGCAGTGGGTCCACACGGTAAGGAGGTCTGGACGGTTAAGATCTCCAAAGGGGAGGTCCTAACGGCTAGATCTAACAAGGGGGAGGTCCGGGTGGTTAAAATCTCCAAAGGGGAGGTCCTAACGATTAGATCTAACAAGGGGGAGGTCCCAGAGGACACAGGGAGGTCCTGAAGGACACGGGGAGGTCCAAATGAACAAGGTTGAGGTCCTAGAGGACACAGGGAGGTCCTGAAGGACACGGGGAGGTCCAAATGAACAAGGAGACCTCAGAAGAGCATAAATTGGGCTCAAATAACATGAGGGAGGTTTAGTCTCGAGGAGGTCTAGACCAGAGAAGAGACCAAAGAGAGAGATCACCAGAGCTCCAGCAGACCCAACAACCAACAGAGAGTTTTAGGTGAAGTTTGAGTTAGTCAATTGAAATCCATTCTGAAATTTCAAGTTAAACTTTGAATTCTCATCAAAACCAAATGGTGCTTTTTATATTATATTTTATTTTTTTGAAATTTTCAAAAAGGCTGCAAACACCAGGGTGTTACAAACCTACCCCCCTTAAGGGAATCTCGACCTCGAGATTTAGGCTTGGTCAGCAAAGAGGTAGGGATAGTTGGTCTTGAGATCTTCTTCTTTATCCCATGTGGCTTCACTTTCGGGGTGGTGGCTCCACTGCACTTTGTATGTTCGGATGATCTTGCTTCTAGTGACACGCTCCGCGATATCCAAAATTTTGATTGGTCGTTCCACATAAGAGAGGTCTTCTTGGAGATCAATGCTCTCAAGGAGGGTGTGGTCTTCTGGCACTCGAATGCACTTCCTTAATTGTGACATATGGAATACATTATGCACTCCCGACAAGGCCTTTGGGAGTTCTAGCTTATAAGCAACCTCACCTTGTCTTGTCAAGATCTTGTAAGGTCCTACAAACCTTGGTGCTAGCTTTCCTTTAGTTCGAAATCTTCTAACTCCTCTGAGTGGAGTTACTCTGAGGTATACTAGGTCCCCAACTTCAAAAGATAACTCTCTCCTTCGATTATCAACATAGCTCTTTTGGCGGACTGAGCTACTTTCAAACGTTCTCTTATGAGTTTCACGTTGTCTTCAGCTTCTCTGATTACATCAGGCCGAAAAATTGAGGTTCGCCCACTTGATCCCAAAGAAGAGGAGTTCTACATTGTCTTCCCTATAGAGCTTGGAATAGGGACATCTTCAAGCTAGCTTGGCAGCTGTTATTGTAGGAAAACTCGGCATAAGGAAGGTTTTTGTCCCAAATTTTTCCATAGTCTAAGGCACAGGCCCTGAGCATATCTTCAAGAATTTGTTTCACCCTCTCTGTCTGCCCATTTGTTTGAGGATGATATGCTGTGCTGAAATTGAGCTTTGTTCCCAAAGTTTCATGTAAACTCTCCCAAAACCTGGAGGTGAATTGGGAACCTCTATCAGACACTATACTCATGGGTACTCCATGCAGACAAACAATCCGAGCCATGTACAATTCTGCTAGCTTGCTACTTGAGTAAGTAGTTTTAATTGGGATGAAGTGCGCTACCTTGGTCAATCGGTCAATTATAACCCAAATGGAATCATAACCCAACTGGGTCCTGGGCAATCTAGTGATAAAATTCATGCCGATTTGCTCCCATTTCCATTCGGGAATGGGCAAGGGAACGCACCCATAAGATCGGGCCATCCAATAAGCATCAAACGGTCCTTAAGCGATGAAGGCAAAAACTCGAGCGGCACGTCCGCAAGAGTCAGCGGTGGGTCCACATGCTAAGGAGGTTTGGACGGTTAAGATCTCCAAAGGGGAGGTCCTAACGGCTAGATCTAACAAGGGGGAGATCTGGGTGGTTAAGATCTCCAAAGGGGAGGTCCTAACGGCTAGATCTAACAAGGGGGAGGTCCCAGAGGACACAGGGAGGTCCTAAACGACACGGGGAGGTCCAAATGAACGAGGTAGGGGTCCTAGAGGACATAGGGAGGTCCTGAAGGACACAGGGAGGTCCAAATGAACGAGGTGGAGGTCCTAGAGGACACAAGGAGGTCCTGAAGGACACAGGGAGGTCCAAATGAACGAGGAGACCTCAGAAGAGCATAAAAGGGGCTCAAATAACACGAGGGAGGTTTAGTCTCGAGGAGGTCTAGACCAGAGAAGAGACCAAAGAGAGAGATCACCAGAGCTCCAGCAGACCCAACAACCAACAAAGAGTTTTAGGTGAAGTTTGAGTTAGTCAATTGAAATCCATTCTGAAATTTCAAGTTAAGCTTTGAATTCTCATCAAAACCAAATGGTGCTTTTTATATTATATTTTATTTTTTTGAAATTTTCAAAAAGGCTCCAAACACCAGGGTGTTACACGAGTGCACTTCAATTCACCAAAATTTAGTCCTTCAATGCTACACCCTAATAACTTGTAAAACCGAGGCGTACTCCATCACTACAGGCAAGACTCATTCGAGCTAGTTTGAAAAACAAGGAGGGAGAAGAGAGGTAGAGGAAAAGAGAGGTGCCACTTTGCCTGATTTGGGGATGTCGGACTATGAGGAGATGCTCCGAAGCGGAAATGGACTGCCAAGCAGGCACAAATGTACCTTGATAGTTCTTACAAGGATGCTCCTGTACTACTAGTGTTTCCATGCCTGCGGGGATTCCCGAGCATTCCAAGGTAACCCGACATGGATCATTCCCGTGCTTACTACATGTGCGGGGATTACCGCTTAAGTTAATGCCACATATCGAAATCTCACATTGCATGTGTGTATTTTTAATATCGTTGATTTTATCTATGCATGACAGCTGTCGGAGCGTTGCTAATTCTTCCAATGGATCAATGGTGCAGAGAAGTATGACAAATCATTCATTCAACAGAAATAAATGTTGAACTACGTAGTTGCATCCGAGGCTTTTACATGGTGGAAACCTTACTCAACCGGAGTGGGGAAGACAAGGAAAGACACCGATGGTCCTTGATGCCCCTATTGCACCGAAGAGTATTTTGGATGAGGACAAACCCGAAAAGACCTTTGGGCCGAGTATTGGGAGGCCCGCACGAAGGCTTGCTCCTAGAAGGGGGAGTAGGACGTATGTCCGTAAGCCTAACTTGATTTCCATTCATCAAGTATTTTTCTTTCCAAAAGGCGTGTTTAATCATAGTTGTAGTTCAGGTCGAAGGTTCGTGCATGTAGCCATTTGTACTGTAGGAATAGCCAAGCAAACATACGCAATTAACCAGATCCTACACTCCATGTAATTCAAACCTTCATTGTCAAATGTTATGTTGGGCTTGCAATATTATCTTTGTTGCTCCATTCTCATTTCGTTCAAACCGAAGCTTACAAAATATTTTGCCAAATTTTGGATTATTTATGTAAAAACTTAAAAGGGGTAAATCCACGTAAAACGATAAAAACATGATTTATTTAGAAACAATTATAGTAAGCAAACTCTGGCTTTTTTATCAGTAACAATTATTCAGAAACAACTCTTCCAACCATTTAATTTTGTAAAATTAAAACTAAGCTTATTTAAATATTTCTTAAAAAATTACCCTACTATTGCCGACTAAGAACAACATTGGGCTCAGTTGCGTGTTTGATCTATGACTGGCCTCGGTCATGTTCGGGTCCAATGAATGTGCCCGGCACGAGCCTCGGTCACAACACCGGCTCGCGACTGAGACACATGAGAGGACCCATGCCTTAGTCGCGATCCTATCACACGACTAACCTGCCACGCTAGCTAATTATCGGGCCACCGACCGATTGGACCTGGTCGTTGGGTACTATTTTTTAAAAAATAAAATAAAATGTGGTTTATTTGTGTAAAATATTTTGAAAATAATTCATTTAAAAAAGAGTAAATTTCACTCCAGACCATGTAATCTTACCATGATTTCACTTTGCATCACCCTTAGCAAATATTTTCACTTTGCACCACCTCTTGATGAGGACATCACTGACACACATACAGTTCCAGCGTCACACACACCTCTAGTTGAGTCTACTAAAATTCAAGAGTCGGCTAGTATACAAGGTCCAATAACACGAGCGCGTGCATGTCGCCTTGGACAACAGGTGAATTCGTTTCTTGAGCAAATTAATTATTTAATTACAGAACAAATGATATTACCTAATAAATGTTGTTTACTTGTTACTACATGTGAAGGAATTTTTGGAGAAGTTGTTGATCAAGATTCGGCCAAGAAAATGATGAACATTGGCATGCGCATGCAAGGAGGAGAGAAATTCAGTCAACAAGCAATATGGCGTGAGGAATAGAAGGAGCCCCACCAATCCAGGAGAGAGAAAAGGAAATGTGCATGCATGCATGGGTGCTACGGGAAAGGATCCCTATTCCCTTACCTTTCCTATTTTTTGTGCATGCATCCAGGAGAGAGAAAAGGAAATGTGCATGCATGCATAGGTGCTACGGGAAAGGAAGCCCACTTGCATGCATGGAAAGAATATGGCGACCAAACTAGATCAAGAAATTAATTTTTATGTCTATATGTGATGGCCTGCACGCTTGGGGGGAGGAGAGACTTGATTTTATTTTTGTTTGCATGTTGCTATTACCTACTATAAAACAATTAGGTCTCATCAATATTTCATCTTTGAGTGAAATTCTTCCACTGCTGCTCTTGCGTTTTCTCTTGGATTTGCTCGAGCCATTCTTCGCGAACATGCCAATTGTGTTTGACACGATTGGTAACCAATCGAGGAGCGGTGTAGCGATTGCGAGGTTGCTAGTCACGATCGGATCGTAGTTAGCCTCCCCTTCGTCAACGTCGCAACTCAAATTATCGGATTTCTCCTACGACGGAAGATCGGGACCAACTATTTGCGCGCATCTTAAGTCGAGACGTGTGCATATCAGGTGGTATCAGAGCCTACGTTGCCGGTAGGAATTCATCTATCTCCTAGTTTTGTTTGATTAATTTTTGTTTACCTAAAGTCCAAAAAATTAGCCCTACAAATTATTCAATTCCTAGCCCGTTGTTGCTTTCAATCTATAGTTTCAGTTTGCTTAATTGAATTTTCGTCCGTACTAGTCGTGTCTAGTTGCTGATCATTATCTTTGATAAGCCAAAAATCCAAAAAAATAGGAGTTCTGGATACCCACACCCAAAGACCATACACCACCTAAAAACATCCTCTGCCTTGTTTCTGCCAGAAATTTTCTCTGCGCAGCCAACACCAAAAATTATATATCTTTTGATACATAGATCCAAATCCACCCAAACCACTTTTGTTAACTTCCTAACTCAAAAACCCACCTTACTGCAAAATTTGGTAGTGATTGTATCGGTGGTTTAAAATCTGCATGTGTTGCAATTGCCCGTTTCCTGCCAGAAATTTTCTCTGCGCAGCCGACACCAAAAAATTCATATCTTTCGATCCAGAGATGAAAATCCACCCGAACCACTTTTGTTAGCTTCCTAACTCAAAATCCCACCTTCTTGAAAAATTTTGTAGTGATTGGATCAGTATTTTGAAATCTGCACGTGTTGCAAGTTACGTAGCTGCTGTTGTCTTTTCAGGATCGAACTCCACTTGAGTTTTTCATACTCGGCTGAGTTGCAATCTGGTATTGGTGCAAAAAAAAAGGGCAAAAGTAAAAAAAAAAATGAGGATAGACAAAAGGAAAGAAAAAAAAAGGTAAAAAAAAATTGTAGACCAATTACCGATTTGCTGTCCAGTTGGGAGTTGATTTGAAAATTCAGCTAGCTATCTTTGATCCTTCAAGTTCTAGAATTGCATATATTGATCATATTGTTTGCGTACACTCATATACACTTGACCATAGCCTATTTCATCCTTGTTGATCAGCAACCTAGGCTAAAAGCTAGTTACGAACTATTATTCAATTTGTGCAATTTCTGGAATTACTGATTGTTTTCCTTTACTACCATTATATACCTACCTAGAACTCCACAAATTTGCCATTGATCGCGTGTTCTGGTACCTTGCAATCGCTTTACCGACTTCTGTTTGGAAGTTACCACGAACCAGCAGCACACGAGCAATCCTTGAGAAGGGTAAGGGTTTCGGTTGGTAAGAATTGGGAAGTTGAGAGTAGCACATACATATATTGTAGCTTGGTAGGAATTTGTTTCTTTTTCTTCACTAACAATGGCAGGTACAATAAGTTCTCATGATGGTTCGTTTCATGGTGTGGATGAAGGCGATGGTGTGGACAAACCCCAAGCGGTGCCATTATCGCCTCGGTCTCAAGCCTTGATGGATGCATTTGTTTGGAACTTTTGAGCGGATGCTTTCGATCAAGTACTTGTTCTACCGATGGTATGGAGAATCGTATTGGAGGAATTGAAGTACGTCTTGAGCGAGTTGAGCATACTCCCCCAAGACAGCACCCACCACCTCGAGGCCCTCGAGATCGAGTTGGAGCAAATCATAATGTTGCTGCTACCCTTCTCCAAACACGAGCAAATTTGAACGCCGATTTGAAAGATGCCCATGAGGAGGTGAATGGCAACTATATGGCTGACCATGGAGAAGACCTTGATTTTGACCGTGATCGGCAGCGTCTTGTGCATAATCGTCGAGGAATGGGCGATAATGGAGGACATGCACCTCATCGTCATGAGGAGAGAAGAGATGATGGCTTGGGTAAGATTAAATTTACCGTTCCTTCCTTTGATGGTAAATATAATCCTGAAGCATATCTTGATTGGGAACTGCTAGTAGAGCAAAAGTTCAGTTGTCATGATTTTCCTAAAAATAGAAGAGTATGTGCTACTACTAGTGAGTTTACAAATTATGCTTCTATTTGGTGGAGTCAATTTAAAAGAAGGGATGATGCACCTTGCACTTGGGATGAGTTGAAAAGGGTAATGAGATCTAGATTTGTTCCTTCTTATTTTGAGCGTGATGTGATTAATAAGTTACAAAGATTGAATCAAGGTAGTAAGTGCAATAGGAATACTATCAAGAATCGCAAATTGGCATGATCAGTGCTAATATAGAGGAGCAAGACAATGCGAAGATGGCTAGGTTTCTTGGTGGGCTGAATAAGGAGATTCAGAATATACTTGATTTTTATCATTACAATTCATTGAATGAGCTGTTCCATTTTGCTTGTAAGGCTGAAAAGCAAGTGCATGATCAGAGGCAAAGCTACACCAGGACGAACCACAACTATTCCAACTCCTCCACACCATGGAAACCTTCCAGTTCACAGCTCAAGAAGCATGTAATCAGTTCGACGCAAAGACAATACCCACCAGAGCAATCGAAGAAGCCGTCCTAATTCTTTAGCACATAGACCTACTGATTCAAAGAAGACCACTGCTGTCCCAACCACAAGCTCATCATCCATAGCTTCTACGGGAAGAACCAGGGAGATAGAATGCTTCAAATGCAAGGGGAAGGGGCATTACATGCGTGATTGCCCAAATCAATGAGCTCTTATCGTTCGGGAAGATGGCGAGTACACATCGGCAAGTGACGTAGAGGAAGAAGAATCTGACCACGAGGGGCAACAGAACATTTTAGGGTCTGATTCAGAGGAGATCACCTATGATACAAACCATGCAAACCTCGTTGTTTTTCGTGTTCTTAGTTCACAGATGGAAAGAGCAGAGAGAGGACAACGTCACAATTTATTCCAATCAAAATTTGTGATCAAAGAGCACTCATGCAAGGTGATAATTGATGGCAAAAGCTGTAACAACATTGCAAGTTCAGAGATGGTTGAGAAGCTTGGCTTGACTACACGTGCTCACCCGCAGCCATACTACATCCAGTGGCTTAACTCATGTGGGAAACTGAAGGTAACTGCTATGGTGAGAGTGCCTTTTGCTGTTGGTAGCTATTTTGACTTTGTGGATTGTGATGTGGTGCCGATGCAAGTTTGTGCATTACTTCTTGGGAGGCCATGGTAGTATGACAAAGACACAATTCATTATGGGTGTTCCAACAAGTACTCGTTTATGCATAAGGAGAAGAAGGTTTCACTTGTTCCGATGTCACCAGAACAAATCATAAAAGATGATTTAGATAGGGCTGAGTGTGAGAAAAAAAGAAAGAGAGATGAGTGATATCCACAAAACGGGGAGTGAGAGCCACATGCCCAAATTGAGAGAATAGAAAGAAAAGAGTGAAAAGAAAAGAGACATACAACTAAAGGGACAGGTTGTGTTAGCCACAAAAAGTGAGATGCGGGAGTTATAAACCCAATCCCAAGAATGTTATGCACTTGTGTGCAAGGATGTTCTCTTTTCCACTGATGCTTTACCCTCTACTCTGCCTGTTTCGATTGTTTCTTTGTTGCAAGAGTTCGCGGATGTTTTTCCAGACGAGATACCGGCGGGGCTACCACCATTATGAGGAATAGAGCATCAAATTGACTTGCTTCCAGGGGCATCCTTGCCTAACCGTCCTCCGTACTGCACCAACCCTGAGGAGACAAAAGAAATTCAACGTCAAGTGCAAGAGCTTCTCGAAAAGGGTACGTGCGTGACAGCTTAAGTCCATGTGCTATTCCTGTTTTACTTGTGCCAAAGAAAGATGGATCATGGAGGATGTGTATCGATTGTAGAGCTATTAACAATATTACTGTTCGATATCGTCATCCTATTCCTAGATTAGATGATATGCTTGATGAATTGAGTGACTCTACTATTTTTCTAAGGTTGACTTGCATAGTGGTTACCACCAAATTAGAATGAAACTAGGTGATGAATGGAAAACTGCTTTTAAGACTAAATTTGGATTGTATGAGTGGTTAGTTATGCCATTTGGTCTTACTAATGCACCTAGCACGTTTATGCGCTTAATGAACGAAGTGTTGAGAGCTTTTATTGGAAAATTTGTGGTGATACACTTTGATGATATATTAATTTACAGCAAGTCTTTAGATGAACATTTGGATCATTTGCGCCAAGTTTTTGTTGCTTTGAGAGATGCACGCTTGTTTGGTAACCTTGATAAGTGCACCTTTTGCACATATCGAGTTGTGTTTCTTGGTTTTGTTGTGATTGCGCAGGGAATTGAAGTGGATGAACAGAAAGTGGAGGCAATTCGAGCGTGGCCTACACCAACAACAGTTACTCAAGCGCGGAGTTTCCACGGGCTCACTGGTTTCTATCGTTAGTTTGTAAAAGATTTCAGCACGCTCGTTGCCCCACTCAATGAGTTGACAAAGAAGGACGTGCCATTCAGATGGGGGAGAGCGCACGAGGAGGCCTTCAATATGCTAAAAGATAAGTTAACCAATGCGCCACTTCTACAACTCCCTAATTTTGATAAAACTTTTGAGATAGAATGTGATGCTAGTGGTATTGGAATTGGAGGTGTTCTCCTGCAAGATAGGAAACCCATTGCTTATTTTAGTGAGAAACTTAATGGTTCAACTTTAAACTACTCAACATATGACAAAAAAAAATATATGCATTGGTTAGAGTGTTAGAAACATGGCAATATTATCTCTGGCCAAAAGAATTTGTCATACATTCAGATCACGAATCATTGAAGCATATTCGTAGCCAAAGTAAATTGAACCATCGACATGCTAAGTGGGTAGAATTTATTGAAATATTTCCATATGTTGTGAAACATAAGAAAGGTAAAGAGAATATAGTAGCCGATGCATTGTCTAGACGGTACACGTTGTTGTCCCAACTTGATTGTAAAATTCTCGGTTTGGAAAGTTTAAAAGGACTATATGCTACTGATTTGGATTTCAAAGACATTTATGTTAATTGCACAGAAGGGAGATGTTGGGATAAATATGTGCTAAATGATGGCTATTTGCTTAGAGCTAACAAACTTTGTGTTCCCGCGAGTTCCGTTCGTCTTTTGTTGTTACAGGAGGCATATGGAGGTGGTTTGATGGGACATTTCGGTATTCACAAGACCGAGGATGTGTTGGCCACACACTTCTATTGGCCAAAGTTGAGGAGCGACGTTGAGCGCTACGTGGGAAGATGCTCTACATGTCAAACAGCTAAGTCTCGCTTAAACCCACACGGATTATATATGCCTCTTCCTGTTCCTAAACTGCCTTGGGGGGATATTTCAATGGATTTTGTGTTATGATTGCTTAGGACCAAGAGGGGGAGAGATAGTATATTTGTTGTGGTGGATAGGTTCTAAAAAATAGCGCATTTTATTCCTTGTCATAAGAGTGATGATGCTACTCATGTTGTTGATTTGTTTTTTAGGGAGGTCGTTCGTTTGCATGGAGTACCGAGGACAATTGTTTTAGACCGTGACGCCAACCAAGTTTTTAAGCCACTTTTGGAAGACACTTTGGGAAAAGCTTAGGACAAAGTTACTATTTTCAACTACATGTCATCCTCAAACTGACGAGCAAACCGAAGTCGTCAACCGCACACTTGGTACCATGCTACGGGCTGTACTCAAGAAGAATTTGAAGCTTTGGGAGGAATGCTTGCCACACATTGAATTCACCTACAACCGGGTTATGTATTCTACTACAAAGTTTTGTCCATTTGAGATTGTCTATGGATTCAAACCTACTGCCCCAATTGATTTGCTACCCCTACCACTTTCAGAAAGAGGTAATCTTGATGCTGAGAAGCGTGCCGAGATGATTCATAAGCTACATGAGACAACCAAAGCGAATATTGAGAAGATGCAAGCCCAATACAAGAAGCATGTAGATAAAGGCAGAAAAGAGATGATATTCGAAGAAGGCAACTTTGTTTGGTTGCACATGCGTAAGGATCACTTTCCATAACAGCGAAAGTCCAAGTTAATGCCTAGAGGAGATGGACCGTTTAAAGTGCTTGTAAGGATCAATGACAATGCCTACAAGTTAGAGTTGCCCGCGGAATATGGAGTGAGTAATACATTCAACGTTGCTGATTTATCTCCATATTTGGGACACGAAGATGAACCAGAGTCGAGGTCGACTCCTTCTCAAGAAGGGGAGTATGATGAGGACATCACTGACACACATACACTTCCAACGGCACACACACCTCTAGTTGAGTCTACTAAAATTCAAGAGTCGACTAGTATACAAGGTCCAATAACACGAGCGCGTGCACGTCGCCTTGGACAACAGGTGAATTCGTTTCTTGGACAAATTAATTATTTAATTACAGAACAAATGATATTACCTAATAAATGTTGTTTACTTGTTACTACATGTGAAGGAATTTTCGGAGAAGTTGTTGATCAAGATTCGGCCAAGGAAATGATGAACATTGGCATGCGCATGCAAGGAGGAGAGAAATTCAGTCAACAAGCAATATGGCGTGAGGAATAGAAGGAGCTCCACCAATCTAGGAGAGAGAGAAAAGGAAATGTGCATGCATGCATGGGTGCTACGGGAAAGGATCCCTATTCCCCTACCTTTCCTATTTTTTGTGCATGCATCCAGGAGAGAGAAAAGGAAATGTGCATGCATGGGTGCTACAGCAAAGGAAGCCCACCTGCATGCATGGAAAGAATATGGCGACCAAACTAGATCAAGAAATTAATTTTTATGTCTATGTGTGATGGCCTGCACGCTTGGGGGGAGGAGAGACTTGATTTTATTTTTGTTTGCATGTTGCTATTAGCTACTGTAAAACAATTGGGTCCCATCAATGTTTCATCTTCGAGTGAAATTCTTCCACTGCTGCTTTTGTGTTTTCTCTTTGATTTGCTCGAGCCGTTCTTCGCGAACAGGTCAATTGTGTTTGACACGATTGGTAACCAATCGAGGAGAGGTGTAGCGATTGCGAGGTTGCTAGTCATGATTGGATCGTGGTTAGCCTCCCCTTCGTCAACGTCGCAACTCAAGTTATCGGATTTCTCCTACGACGGAAGATCGGGACCAACTATTTGCGCGCATCTTAAGTCGAGGCGTGTGCATATCACCTCTTATTACTTTTTGTTTCACTTTGCACCAATGTAACGTCCTGTCAGCTAGAGGGAACACATGGGAGGTGTGCAGGGAGCTTGTCAGCAGTGAAGCACGGTCGGCGAGGTAACGACAACCTGAAAAATAGAGAGAGAGAGAGAGAGAGAGAGAGAGAGAGAGTTGTTTTGCTATGACCGCCGTTGCTGTGGCCATCGGCGATGCTCTGACTATTCTTCTCCCCTTTTGATCCATTTCTTAGCTCCATCTACCTCCCCTCTCTCCATCGCGTGGCTCGCCGCCATCTCTTGCGCTGCTATTCATCATCGGCGAGCACCAAAGAAGACGACTAAATTCTTACCTGGTGAAAAGTACAACACATGGTAAAAGAGGTGGTACAGAGTAAAATATTTGCTAAGAGTGATACAAAATAAAACTATAGTAAAATTAAATGTTCTAAAGTGAAATTTACTATTAATTAAAAGTTAGAGAACCCAACCCAAACACCCCCTCGTTAAAGGATCTTAAATCCGCGCAAGCATTGACGAAATGGCTCTCGAAGAAATGCTCACTAGTACGTGCACCCACAAGACCGCACCACCACTCCTCCGAAAAAAAATTATATTGGAGAGGGCCTAAAACTGTACCTTGAAGGCCCTATCCGAGATTTTGCCACATGGCATCACCAATCTCAAAGTAACTTAATTTCTCCTTCTTCCCTACGCCATCTCCCCTCCATTGCTGCCCATGAACTTGCTGTCCCCACGGCTCAACCTCCTCCATGAGGCCATCGACGCACCACACTGCCAGATCCCTCCTGATGTCGATGGCCCTCCCACGGTAGATCGACGTGGAGAGCGGGACATGAATCTAAGCGAGGTGGTGGCGAGCGCGGCTATGGGGTGGTGGCGAGCATGGCTACCGGGTTGCGGCAAGGAGGCAGCCATGGCCCATGGGCACAGCAGACCAGCGGCATCGCAACGAGGTGTAATGTTGGTAGCATAGGAGTGGTGGCGAGCGTGGTGGTGAGGTTGTGGAGATCGCGCCAATGGGGCTACGGCAAGGAGGCAGCCATGGGCGTAGCCGGCCGGTGGCGTCACGGAGGATCTGGAGGCGGCGTACGCCTCTCGGTTCTTGCCTACTCACGCCATGGATGTGCTTCGAAGCAAGTTTCATTAATTCCTAAATCTTGACTTATAATCACTAGTTCACTACCCAAACTAATTAGGATTAAGTACATTGTTCGTTCTTGAACTCTTGATCTAGTTTAAAGTTCGTCCTTAAAGTTAAACATCAGAGAGAACGTATACTCGAAATGTCTAAAGCATGCAAAAACCGTCGTATAATCCTTTTGAGATCGGTTTCGTGCCACGTGGACCAAAGATTCATTTCACGTGCCAGGCGTCCACACTAGCGCAGGGGAGAACATCGCTACGCAGAAGGCGACGCGGTCATAGGCGCACAGCCTGAGGCTGTAGTGGCAAGCGACACGTGAGCCTGAGACTGCAGCAGCATGAAAGCACCGCCGCGTTTCGAGACCCCCATGCCTTCCTTCGCCACGATGCCGCCGCACTCGTCGAAGTTCCGCGACTGGAGCCACCTCTGGGACTTGGCGCTCAGCGACGTCCTCAACCGCCTCATCCTCTGCCTCTCATCACTCTCCACCACCGCCACCACCTACCGCCCGTGGCGGCACTTCTTCCTCGCTTCTGCCTCCACCCTCCTCCCGCGCATCCCGCCTCTCCTCCGCCAGCTTGTGCCCGACTCCAAATCCTCCCGCCTCCACGCCTTCTCCCAGCTCGTGATCTCCAAGCTCATCATCGCCCCACTTGTCGCCTTCCCCTCCACCCTCCTAATCTCCTCCTCCCGCGGCCATCTCATCCTCCTCATGCGCCCCCGCGGCCTCCTCCTGCTCATCGACGCCCTCAACAGTGCCGAGTGCCTCGCCCTCCCGCTCCCTTCGAGTGCCCAAGATCGGCAGCACAGACACGGTGAGCGCGACGATCGCTGGGTCGGTCGTGAACATGGTCGCCCATGCGCCCCACATGAGGTACGCGAACACGAATGCCACGCCACCAAATGCACCAACTGGGCCAGGTGCGCCGAGCAAGACGTGGATCCAGTGGATGCAAGACCTGCACGAGCGGTTCGTCGACTGCGTGAATCAGCTCGGTGGCGCAGATAGTGAGCGTTCTTGATCTGAAAACCTTTTGTTCTCAGTATTGACATGTTGTTTCCAATGCCCGAAGGTTATTTCTCATGGTGTATAGTTCTTTCTTGTTGTTGTCGACACCTCTGAGGCGACCCAAAGAAATTCGAAGCTAATCAACTCGGATGGCACGACGATCTACCATATCAAGATCCATCGTCGGTACACGAAATTGGAGAAGGTGAACTACTTGCTCAACTGTGGAGAGTTTTGAACAGATGTTGTCAATGTTAAACATATAAGCACATGTAGGTTCAATTTATTCCATAAATTAAACATGACATCATGCATGCAAAATAACGAACCATCACGAGCATAACGGATCTAGTCATGTCAACCAAGAAAAGGAACATGAGCAGATCTAAAGCGAAGAACATGACCGTTGCATGCGATGATTATGTTACGATCGGTTTGTCGATGGTGACAACTGCGACGCGGTGTGGATGACACGGTCGATGACGATTCGCCGGCCGGCGTCGAGGAAGGCGAGCGAGCTACGACAGCGATCGCGCAGAGCGCTTCCAAAACCTTATTCGCCTCTCCGGTGTAGAACTTGAAGGCGGCGGTTCGGAACTGCTCTCCGAGCGGCGATGCACGCCAAATAATCGGGGCGGAGTAGACTACGTGAAGCGCAAAGATACAATGGAAGAGGCGAAAACCTAGATTGATTTCGTCTCGTATGGAGCGGCGATTCAAGATTTATGGAGGAATCGGGGCGTGTGATCAAGACGCTGCCACGTTCTCCATAACTCGAATCAAAGCGGATTAGTCTCGTAACCGATCGGATTCACCGCCACACAAAACGACAAAAGATAAAGCGCAAAGGAAGCGGCGTGCTGCAAGCACGGACGCCGATTTGGGCGGACCATTCACGCAGTGCCGTGCGCGCGCGCCACTGCCGGCCGGCGGGCGAGCGGCGGCGGCGGCGCGTGTGTGTTCCTCTAGTTCTCTCCACATGCCTCAAGTGACTAGGAGTGCACCATCCCTTTTAGGTGGTCTTCCTCTCCTAGAACTAGCAATATGGTACTAAAGTTCACATGCAACCTTCCTTTGCATGAGTGGGCCTTTGAGATTTAATTTAGGAATTATTCTTCTTGTATGGGCTAGGCCTACATAATCCAACAATCCCCACGGATCTCAAAGTCCCAGAGATTTTCTGAATTCCAATGTCTTGTTTATATATCGTTGTTTGATGGAGACCAATTAAGGTTGAACATCCACCTAGAACTCAAGCTACACTTACTCACAACTTGAACAATGGACTATGCCTTGAATTGCAAGTTTGGTGCAAGCAAGCTTCACTTGAAGTCTTAAGCGATACTAGGCGCTGATGAAGCTACCCCTCGGTTGGGCGTATAAGTCATACTCCTTGGTCTCTTCATGAGCTTAGTAGGAGATTTCCCAAAATCTTCATAGAATGCGACTAACGATCGGGCTCATATAGGTGTGTTCTTTCAAGAACGTTACGTAGGATAACGTCTTGATTACGAGCCAATGGAACACATTAAGGCCTTAACCAACCTGCCTTGCGCTTTTTTTGAGTATTGCATCTTCACATAGAGAGGTTGAAATTACTCTCCTCCGATTAGCGATGGCTTGTTTTCCCAGATCCTAATTCACGGGATCTCCGATCAAATAGGTTGAGTTACTACCATAGATAACTCACATGGGTCTCATACCCATCTCCTTGATGCACTATCTATCACATTTCGTGATAGTCCCTTTGTGAAGGATCTGCGAGTTTCTATTTGTTTGGATGTAATCCAAGGTTATAACTCGGAGTTTCTCAATTTCTGACGGACTTCAATCGTCTCTTGACATGCCTAGACGATTTCATATTATCCTTAGAAGCTGTTCACTTTAGCGATAACGGTTTGATTATCACGATTCATGAGGATAGTCGCGCGGCTTTTCTACTGATCGGTAGATCCATCAATAGATCCGTAGCCATTACGCCTCAACAATAGCGGTGTCTAGTGCCGCAAGTTACGCTTCCATGGTTGACCTGCGTCAAAATGGTGCATTTGCAAGACCTCCATGAAACGACACCACCACCAATAGTGAAAACATATCCACTAGTGGCTTTGATCTCATCGACATCGAGAGATCGATTGGAATCACTATAACCCTCCGGCCCGACGGGTACCCGGTATAGTGAAGTCCAAAGTTCGAGGTACCTTTCGGATAGCGCAACACTCGCTCAAGTGCCTTCCGGTGATCATCTCACGGGTTAGATGTAAACCGGCTCAACTTGCTCACGACAAAAGAGATGTCGGCCTTGTTGCACTAGCTAGGTACATAAGAGAGCCAATTATCGAGAGTATTCGGTGATTCTAGCAATTTTCTTGTTCTTACGAGTAACACGCTAGGATCATAAGGTGTTGGAGAAGGCTTGCTATCGGAAAAACCAAAACGGCTCAAGACCTTTTCCACATAATGAGATTGCAAAAGTGTAATCCCATCCTCACCTCTAACCAATTTAATGTTTAGAATAACATCACCACTCCCGGATCTTTCATATCAAAATTTTGAGACAAGAATAATTTGACTTCATTTATCACATTGATGTTTGTCCCAAAAATCGGGATGTCATCCACATACAAGCAGAGAATAACTCCTCACCCCACCATAGCGATAGTATACACATTTATCCGCCTCATTGACAGTGGCTGCAGATGTCACTGTTCTATCGAACTTTTCATGCCACTTAGGAGCTTGTTTTAGACCATACAAAGATTTCAACAGTTTAACACCTTGCCTTCTTGACCTTCTACTACAAATCCATCGAGGTTGTTCCATGTAAATTTCCTCATCCGGCTCTCTGTTAAGAAAAGGCTGTCTTAACGTCCATTTGATGAGCGAGAAGACCATGTGAGGCAGCCAAAGCAAGTAGTACTCGTATTGTGGTCGATCTAGCAACAGTGAGTAAGTGTCAAAGAAATCTTCGCCTTCTTTACCGAGTGTAGCCCTTGGCAACAAGCGAGCCTTGTACTTTTCAATAGTACCATCGGGCCTAAGCTTCTTTTGAACACCCACTTGCATCCTCAGGTTTGCACCCATAAGGTCTATCTGTCGGCTCGGGTTGCATTAGTGATAATGGAATCCATTTCACTACTGACTGACCTCCTTCCGATGATCTGCATCGGAAGATGCATATGCTTCTAAAATAGACTTGGGAGTGTCGTCCACAAGGTACAGTGAAATCATCACCAAAGGATTTGGTTATCCTTTGTCTCTTGCTCCTTCTAGGAGCTCCACATCATCCTCCTCATTGACAAGTTCATGTGTATGTTCAAAAGGTTGGTGGTGTGATTGAACTAGGAATTATTTGAGAGGGTTGGCTAGTAGTGTTATGTGTATCCTTCATTGGAAAGATATTCTCAAAGATTGTTGCATCTCGAGACTCCATAATTGTACCAACATGCATGTCGGGTACCTCGGTTTTAACTATCAAAATCTATAGGCAATACTATGATTAGCATATCCCGAAAGACACAATCCACGATCTTAGGTCCAAGCTTGCGTTTCTTAGTTATTGGCACATTGACTTTCGCCAAGCACCCCCATATGCGCAAATAAGAAAGTGATGGTTTTCTCCCAATCCATACCTCGTATGGTGTTTTGTCCTTATTTCATTAGGAACTCTATTTAATACATGATTAGGCGTTAGCAAAGCCTCCCCACCATGCCTTAGGTAAACCCGCGATGTCTAACATGGCATTCACCAAGTCGATCAAAGTGTGGTTTTCCTTTTCGGCAATCCCATTTGACTCGGGAGAATAAGGGCGTCCTCTCATGTATAATGCCATGTTCCTCACAAAATAAGTCAAATTCGTTTGAGAAATACTCTCACCACGATCGACCTAAGTCTTTTATCTTTCTGTTTAGCGGTTTTCAACTACGCCTTATAGATTCTAAAATAGTCTAAAGCCTCGTCTTTCGTTTTCAATAAATACACATAATGAACCTAGTTGCATCATCAATCAATGTCATGAAATATCGTTTTCACCCTTCGTTAACATTCCATTCATCTCGAAAAGATCCGAATGCGGGAGTTCTAGTGGTGCCAAATTTCTCTCCTCGGCGACCTTGTGAGGCTTACGAGGTTGCTTTGATTGCACACGGCTATGACATTTAGAACCTTTGGTGATGGAAGCGTTTGGAATTAAATTCATCTTTGAAAGCGAGACATTAAACCAAAATTAATATGACATAGGCGTGAGTGCCAAGCGTTAGCCTCATCATCCACACTTATACAAATATGGTTCACGGTTTTATTGCGTAAATCGAAAGGAAAAGCGGAACAAGCCTTCGCACTCATAGCCTTTACCAATAAAATGTCCATGTTTAGACACGACTACTTTATTAGACTCAAATACCAACAAGCCCGTCTCTACATAAACGGAGCCACTAACGAGATTCTTGTCTATAGAAGGACATGCTGCGACGTTCTTGGTGCCACGATCTTTCAGTAAACTTGATCTACCGGTACCAACACCATGAGCGAAGCATGTGACCCATTCCCATTAGGGCGGAGGAATCGGGCGACGATAAGAGGAAAACAACGAAATATCGGCACACACATGTACATTAGCTCTGTATCAATCCACGGTTGGTAGATTGACTAACGAAAAACGATAGGTAAATTACCATACCGGTCCATCTCGGTCTTGCCAATGGTCACGTTGGATGGACTTAGAAGTCCGTCTCTGGTGCCTTCTTTCCTGCGTTGTGGGCACTTCTTGGCCATGTGACCAGCTCACCGCACACAAAGCAAGTTCTATCATCACGATTGTTGATGTTCTTCTTCTTCTTGAAGTTGGTTGTCTGTTGGACTTTGACAAATTTCCCTTTGTTCTTGCTTGAGGTTTACGTACCACATTGGCATTGGGCGCCTCCATCACCCTTAGACACAACGTCCTTTTCCGAGCTTTCTCCTCAATTTCAAGAGAGCCAATTAGACTCTCAACAGAGTGCTCTTGTCTCTTGTGTTTGAGTCTTGTTCGAAATTCCTCCATGAAGAAGGTAATTTCGCAATAATACATCCACCACAAACTTGTCGGGTAAGGCACACTTGGAGTTCGAGTTCCTTGCCAATGGGTGTATCTCATGAGCCCGATCTACTCTGAGCGGTTATTAACCATCTTGTAGTCATGAAATTGCTCCATGACATACATGTCATTCTTGGCATCGATTGCACCGTGTTTGGAATTGGTGCATCCATAACTCCTTTGCGTCTGTCATGTGCATATACACCTCGCATAGACGATCGGCAAGAACACTAAGAATGCATCCAACAAAGAGAGTAGTGGCGATCTCGAATTCTTTACGCTTTTGGCATCAAGAATACCTTCGGGCTTGCCATTACTAACCAGAATACATTCATAGCGATAGAAGCCACGAGTGACCACGATCGCCATCTCTTAAAGTGCACACGGAGAACTTCTCCTACCTCGGTCATCGGCAAATCCACCATAGTAAGACCACGATTGCCTATAATAAGGTTTTGGATTGTTAAACATATAAGCACATGTAGGTTCAATTTATTCCATAAATTAAACATGACATCATGCACGCAAAATAACGAGAACCATCACGGGCATAACAGATCTAGTCATGTCAACCAAGAAAGGAACATGAGCAGATCTAAAGCGGAGAACATGACCGTTGCGTGCGATGATTACATTACGATCGGTTTGTCGATGGTGACACTGCGAGCGCGGTGTGGATGACACGAAGTCGATGACGATTCGCGGCCGGCGTCGAGGAAGACGAGCGAGCTACGACAGCGATCGCGCGAGCGCTTCCAAAAACCTTATTCGCCTCTCCCGGTGCGAACTTGGCGGCGGTTCCGAGACTGCTCTCCCGACGGCGGTGCGCCGCGAGCGGGGCGAGTAGACTCGTAGAAGCGGCGCGATATAATGGAAGAGGCGAAAACCTAGATTGATTTTTCGTCTGCGTATGGAGGCGGCGATTCGATATTTATGGAGGAATCGGGGCGTGTGATCAAGACGCTGCCGCGTTCTCCATAACTCGTGAATCAAACGGATTAGTCTCAGAACGATCCGGATTCACGCCACACAAAGCGACAAAAGATAAAGCGCAAAAAAGCCACGTCTGCGCAAGCACGACGCCGATTTGGGCGGACCATTCACGCGGTGCGTCGCGCGCCGCCCGCCCGCCACCCCTACCCGGCCCGGCCCGGCCCGCGAGGCGAGGCGAGGCGAGCGCGCGCGTGTGTGTTCCTCTAGTTCTCTCCCACACATGCCTCAAGTGACTAGGAGTGCACCATCCCTTTTAAGGTGGTCTTCCTCTCCTAGAACTAGCAATATGGTACTAAAGTTCACATGCAACCTTCCTTTGCATGAGTGGGCCTTTGAGATTTAATTTATGAATTATTCTTCTTGTATGGGCTAGGCCCACATAATCCAACAGTCGATATGTCAATTCGTAGGATGATCTAGTTGCAAGTTTGTTTAACGAGTCGCAAACTAACAAATTGCATGCTGTTCTCTTCTTTGTTTTTCCAACACTGTTACTAAGAGATAATAAGAATCGATTCCAGGTCCCTGAGTTCAGGAGGATCTTGATTCTTTTGTTTGATGTCTTGCTTTATTATATGATCGTTTCAACGACGTGCTTTTATTCCATTTATTGTTTGTAAGTATGCTTCACTATCCATCCATCCCTGTGAGGACCTGGGGTATTTAACTCATAATACTTAACCTCCAACTGGTTCTAGTATTACTAATTAAATCTCCTAAGCCTTGATGGACATGTGCTTCCTATAATTGCAGCACACATACATCTTGATAAAATCATGCATCATTTCCATACAACTTACAATACCAAGTCTAGCAAAAGACATACATAATATAGAGTTATTACAAAAGAGCCGATCGACCAATTGATATCAAAGTGACAAATATGACAGCGAAAGCAAAAGCGCCATAAGATGGTTATAAACAAAACCAATCGGTTAGCCAACATAACCCACAAGGCAACCGACCGGGCCGCCAAGCTAATCGCACCCACCGCAGCAAAACTCACAATAGTCGATCCCTTGGGGATCCACTTCCTCCTCTGTAATAAATAAGCAATGCAGTTGAGTACAAAAATGTACTCGCAAGACTTACGAGTAACAAACCTATACATAGTTACATGCAAGCTGAAACAAAGGAGATGATTATATGGTTAATTGGACGCCTAAAGCAATTTTTATTTGCAATAATATAATAGATTGAAGGAAATTTGTCAAATCTATTTTTAATTGTTGAAATAACAGCGAGGTAACAAATAATAACATAAGTAACCACCTAGAGGTAACTAACCCAATAGCCACCACAACATAGCACGGATCCCCGATTCGTACCACCCAAACAAGTTTTAATAAAAAAGTTATAGTCTAATTCTCATGGGGCATATCCGAGCGTGTCCATAACCTAGGACGAGGCTATTCGAATAGATTTAATCCTGCAGGGGTGTACCAATGTACCCACACTTCAGACCGCCTTTTCGCCACATGATTAAGCACACTTCCAAAGGTATGCCAGTACGGCTAAGTCCTACGAGACGTTTCCAATATTGTGCATTAACTACAAGCCACTCATATGGATAGAAACCCATACGCTACATTGCCCGTCTGAAAGTCAACAAATCCCATAAGGGTGAAGGCTTCGGACAACTGCAATGCTCCCAACCTCTGCCTCCTACAACCTCCTGCGACTCGGAGCTAACACACGCCAAAGTACTAAGTCAAGAGAGGTCCCATTTCACTCTAGTGTGGTTAGCACGTAAAATGCTCAGTACGGTGGCGCAAGTAATTCGGTCCTTGTTGACTCGGGCACCATTCCGGTCACACCCAAAAGCACACCATCTTACCATTGTGCCCATGTCTAAAATATTTATGTTTTCAGTTTTAGTTTTCTCAATTAAACATAGCACAAGGTGCTGAATATTAAGTCATAATAAGTTTTTGTGTGATCAAGGTCATCGACTAAGTCGATAACCGCCCAATTCTACCGGTAGCTAAACAGTACTAAGCATTAACTCACAACTACTAAGTGATAAGAGCTCATCCAACGAACTCTAAATCATAGCAAGATAATCCTAGGCTCAGTAGTAAAGGATGAACATTTGCCTACATATTATGCATCTAACGGGTCAACTAATCGACAATAGTTTAACAACAAGATGCAATACATACATAGAATTTGCAAACAATATATTAGACTTTGAAAATAATAAGAGCAATATGATCAAATGATGCTACAACTGCTTGCTTTGCTGGTAGCTTTCTTGCTGCAGAGGTTCACTCTCGGGCTCAACAAATTCTTCGGAACCTAACACAAGAACGTGAAAATCCAATAAGAACGAAGAACACCGAAAAAGGCTCAGAAACCAAAGTTGTCCAAAATCCATGAAATTTACACAACAGGAAGATCATGATTTTAAATGAATTTAGCAACAAGAATCATCCAATTTGTACTAAGCATGCAAAAGTTATAGCCTAAACAATTTCAGTCTGCTAGATAATTCAAATTAATTTGTTTTCTGTTACTGTTCATGGCACAATTTTCCAGAAGGTTTTAGAACCTGAAATTTTTATGGTAGGCAGAACATAGCATTCTAAGAACAGCAAAATTGGATTTACTTCATTTGGAGTTAAATTGAATTACTTATGAATTTTCTAAGTCATGAAACTATTATATAACATTTTTCAGAAGCAAAGACATAATGAAAACCTATTATATGCTAAAGCATATTAACAGAGGGGCCTAACACTTTTTAATTTGCTCAATTTGGAGTCATAGAGAATTACCTATGCATTTTATAAATTAAAAGGAATTTCTAGGGCAACATTTAGTGTTGAGCAAAATAATATGACCTACAAGATTTTTTGGTACAGAACATGGTTCAAGCTCATTTCTAGATTAAAGCTTAGTTTAAACTAGAGCTAACACAATTTGAATCACCCTAAAAAGAGTTAAAATGAATTAGTTATGCCCTTTTAAAAATTAAAACACTTAACAGTTTGAAATTAAAAGCTTTCGGGCTGTCTTTTTGAAAACCAACTCAACCATAGAGGTCGTGGTTGTAGATATGAAATCGCACGGCTCCAGCGCACGGGAGCACGACACTCGTGCATGCGCGAGCTGAGTTGGTCCAGACCGTCAGATCTAGATTTGACGGTCCAGATCTACAAGGGGAGGTCCTAAGGGGTAGGTCTAAGAGAGGAGATCTGGGACGACCAAGATCTATCAGAGGAGGTTCTGGACGACCAAGATCTAGACTAAGGAGGTCCTAACAGCTAAGATCTTCACGACGGAAGGTCTCGACGGTTAAGATCTAACTGAGGGAGGTCCTAATGGTCGAGATCTAAACAGAGGGAGGTCCTGAAGGCTAAGATCTCGCAAGGGGAGGCCTTAATGGTCGAGATCTCCACGAGAGGTCCTTAACGATAAGGTCTAAAAGAGAGGGGAGGTCCTGAACAGTCAGATCTCCAAGGGGAGGTCCTTAACAGTCAAGATCTACCCGGGGATGGTCCGAGAGGTTCATATCTGCGGGGAGGGAGGTCCTGAGGTTTTCTTTACAAAGGACCAAGGGGTGGTCTTTTGCAAAGAGGACCCCGAGGGTGGTCTTAGGGGTGTTTTTTGCGAAAAGCCCAAAGGGAGGTCTTTTTGCGAAGAGGACCAAGGGGGTGGTCCCAAGGGTGGTTTTCGCAAAAATGACCACGGTGGTGTTTTGTGAAAACACAGAGGGTAATCCTAACGGTCAAGATTAAATCCAAAGAGGTTCTTAACGGCTAGGATCTAACCTAAGAGGTCACGACAACTAAGGTTTTCACGCAGAGGAGATCCTCATTAGATCTAACCCAAAAAGGTCTTTAACGGCTAAGATCTGAGCTAAGAGGTCCTGAAGTTTGTCTAACTTACGACAACAGGACAAGATACTCCGCGCTTTGCCCACCGACGACTCCGGTCACGACGGTGCAAGCCAATAGCGGCAATACGTTCGCAATATAAACGCGCACATGATGGAAGCACTTTCAACGGCGGAGCTGGCCTAAAACGTCGGCGAGCCGGAAAGGGGCAGAGGTGCACGTATGGCTAAATACAAAAATAGTGAAAGGCTCCGCGAAGGTCCAAGATGACAGGTGCCCGAGCACTAGAGGACTATCGCGAAGGTACCTGGGCACATAGGAGGTCCGGAGGAGGTCGAAGGTGTTTTGACGGCAGAGACCAGCGTCGGAGTTGAGGACGACAACGAGGACAAGGAGCCCTGAGTGAAATGAAAGCAAAAGGATGGTAAGGACAACTTCGCAATGGTCCAGAGGTGGTCCACGAGCAATCAATTGAACGGAAAAGGTCCTTACCGGAGTTGGGGACGAAGGAGACCACCTTCGGCCGCAATCCGTGCAAACTCATAAGGGAAAATGCATATAGTTTTGTATAATTTTTTGGTGGAAATTTATTTTAGTATTTAATGATGGGATTTAATTGTACTGTGAGTACAATTCTGTAACCTTAAAGAAACATACAATTTGTCGATTGTATTACTGTTGAAGAATGAGGAGTTGAGGACCATTGCCCACTGTAATAGGTACAAAATTTGGTAGCTTCTTTAGTTGTATTTTCATTGCAATTCTGTTATTGTTGCTTGATTGTTTCTGTATTACTTTTAAGAAAGTCATTCTTCATATGTTGACATAATAAAAATAAAACTATCACTATGGCCAAATTACTATCATCGGATTTGATCGAAAAAACTTGAGCATACATGTTTTGGGAATCTAATGATGTGGTTATCTAATCGAGTCTCGATGGTCGACCATTGTCGAGTCCTCGACATTGGTGGGTTTCTTTGAAATGCTACTCCAAAACTTTTCGGAAGATGGATGGGTGTTGGTGCGTTGTTTCCATTTTCACGTGGCCATTCTGAAACTGGAAGCATTGACCATGAACCATGGTCCTTTGGTGAAGAGGTACTGCTGCATGCCTCACACCCACACATGCGTGTGCACCCACGCAAACAAAATGTTGTTGCACTCAAAGAAGCTTGGATCTCTTTGCATGTTTCTGCTTTGCTACATTTTACCTTTGTCATATGATACAAAAGTTGCTAGTAAAGTTCTTTTTTCCATTGATACCTTTTTGATTAGTATACATGTCGCATCTATAGGTGAGCTTGTTACGAGTTGTATATTCTCTCTCAGCCCGTGAGGTTCATGTAACCCTATATCTATAAAGGGGGATTGGATCATATACCCTCCCTGAATTTCAGGATTTCAGGATTTACCCTCCCACCTCAATGACATGTGGGGTCACCATAGGTCAATGACATGTGGGCCAGGAGGGTAAATCCTGAATTTACATCTAAGGGGAGGGTATATGATCAAATTTTCCATCTATAAATACACACTCAATAATGAGTAAGATGCATAGTTATAAATAGTAAAATCCTGTCCATTATTATAACATGGGATCAGAGCCTAAGGTTAGGATAGGGACTAGACGCGGTCAGACCGTTGCTGTCCTCACAGTCGCCGGCGAGTCTCCGGCGAGCCGTCACTAATGTGCTACCTCTCCACTTCTCCCTCCCGTGGTTCACTTCCCTTAGGCCCTTCTCCCGGTCGGATTTGGTTTCGTCGTCGTCGAGCTCACTCCACACCGGATACTGGCGCCCCGCCGCTGGGGCCGTCGTCTTCGACGGATCCGGGCACCCCGCCTCGGGCCCTACTCTGCTTCCGCCCGGTGTCGTCTTCGACCGATCCGGGTGCCCTGCCTCGGGCCCTACTCTACCTCCGCCCGGCGTCGCCCACCTCCGCCCGGTGTCGCCGCCGCATCACATGGCTGGACCTGCTGTTGCTGTAGCTGCTCTGCTTCGCGGGGCGCACGGGGCTTTAGCTTCTCTACTTTTCGCCTCCGCCCAGCGTCGCCGCCGCGTCCTTCACCCGGCGTCACCGCCTCGTCGCCCGGCCGGACCCGGAGTCACTGTCGCTGGCAGCTGCTACATCGTCTCTGTTTCTCTGAAGACTGCTTGGCTGCCTCTGCTACTGTTTCGGCCACTGCTCTGATGATTGATTCTTCTTCGCTCTGATCTGCCGTTTACCAGCAACTCCTTTGCTTCGACTCCTTTGCCTCGTGCTCCCCAAATCGGCCACCTAGCTCCGCCCAGTCTGCCTCCGTGCCGCCTTGCACTGCCCCAACTACCCCTGCCTAGGCCACCGATTTCCTTGAAATCGTGGCGGCCTCCTGTCGACTAGTGCCTACGCACCGATTAATCGCCGCCTAAATCTGATTTTTGGAACACCAACAAAAAGTAATATATAAATCAATACTTGGTTGCTAATAAAATCAGAGAAATTATATATAAGCCCACAGAAATTTCCATTTTTATCTTGTTATTCCTAAAACACCCTTCTCATGGCTCCGTGATCAATTGCCAGCAGTGAACTGATGGCTTCCTCCAATTGTCCGTGGTGCAAGTAAACTCTGTCCAACTATGAATAATTCCTGACTTTTGACAACTGGTTGTATATTTTGATGTTGGGGCAGAACTCGGTCCACCTGTCCCATTGTTTGAACAGGTCTTGTTTACAGTAACTGACAACCAGAACCGAAGTTGGACATATTGTAATAATAGAAGAACTTTATTGTTTGGTATTCATGTTGATATTTTATGTATTCAAATGTGATGATAAATCGAGGTCCTTCAAGGCTTTTTTGCATTCTTAATTTCTTAATTGAGATAGCACTGGCTGTTTCTAACAGTGAATGCATATTTCAGTGCGAGGAAGTTTGTCGTCTTGCATTACTAAGACGGTATCGGCTACTGCCACACATCTACACTCTGTTTTACCTTTCACATACGAAGGGTACTCCAGTTGCTGCTCCAGTTTTCTTTGCTGGTAATAATGGTTGCCTTATCATTCACTAATGTATCAAAGTGGAGTCCCATAGTCTAAGTTGACTCAGATGCTCATAACTTTTAGGAAGAAATGAAATGTAGCAAATCCTTTTTTTGTCCTTTTGTTGATGTGTATCAGTGTATCTATAAAATAAGGATGAATTATTGCGCTGCTATGATATGGACATGTTTGGAACACAGGATTTTCACAGGAATTTGGCAAGAAATAGTGCGATTCCTATAGGAAACCTGTAATTACCACCTTCTCAACAGATGACAGTTACTGAAATATATGATTTAAAACTAGTTACTGAAAATATTTGTATTCTTCCTTACTGGGACTGTCCCATAGGTGGGGAGATAACAGATGGTCTTCTTAGGATACATTTTATTATTTGATAGAAAATCATATTCCTTGCTTTCTTTATAGATCCACAAGATCCAGAATTGAGGAAACTTGAGACTTCCTTTCTCCTGGGACCACTTTTAGTCTGTGCAAGGTAATGGTTTCACATCAATGGCCTCACAACATATTTTTTGCTTTGTTCTGTTGGAAACCATGATATCTGCTCCTGGTTTGCTTGTGTGTATGTGCTTGCATGTTGTGTGTGCAAGCGTGTGTGAGACCTGATTTTGCATTTTGGACTGAATAATGTTCAATTTTCTGCCATCTATTATATATAGCTAAATAAGTAGCCAAATAATGAAGTTTTTTTTTGTTTATGCTTTGGTGTGACCTACAATTGTTCTGGTCTTTTAGCAGCACTTTGCCTAATAAAGGAGCTCATGAATGTGCCTTTCGATTTTGGAGATTCACACCCTGTAAGTTGGCTGATAAACTTTTATTATGCTGTCTTGAATGTTATTCTGGAACTAATTTTTATTTATGAATGAATAATTATTAGGATTTGCCAGTGCTGTATTTACGAGGTGGAACAATACTTCCTGTAGGCCTTCCCATTAAACATGTTTGTGAAGCAAGTTTGGAGGATGATTTGTCACTAATTATTGCACTGGATGAAAATGGTACTCACCCTTCTCATTAAGTTCCTTTAACTTCTGCCTTGAATAACTTGGTTTTGTGATTTGTGGCGTGTTGGGAGGTTGGTTATGTTGAAATGCAATTCACAATCAAACCTCCTTTTCACCTTTGTGAAGCTCAGATCTAGTTACTTTTAGAGTTTTAGTAATCTGTAAATGCTCATATGTGTTTGAACGGATAAGATAATAATCTGCACTCCAACAAATTAATTTGTATTTTCATTTGGAAAAAGTCCAGTTTACTCCTTCCAACTATTAGAAAAGTCTGGTTTCTCCTCTAAACTACAAAACCGGTTATTTAACCCTCCAAACTTGTCAAATTCGGTCATTTAACTCCTCAGGCCAGTTTCAAGTGGTGGTTTTGCTGATGTGGCAGTGGTTTTGCCACGTGAACATCCACGTCAATCTCTCGTTTGCTTTCTTTATTTTCTTTATTTATTTTCCACCTTCTCTCCCGAGCTTGCTCCTGCCGGCTGCATTTCTTCTTCTCTCCAATGCTCCTTCCTCCATGGCGCCACCAAACCAGCGCCCAAATCTCCCATCCATGGACCGCCGCCTCCGCTCCCCGGCGGCACGTAGGTCCCCGACAAGCGCTCCTAGCACCACCATCGCTTCCTCTGTCCCAGTGTCCTCGCCTGGCTCCACAACTCCAAGATTATCGCCCGCTCCCTCCGCTCTGCCGCGGCGTCGGCGTCCCCAGCACGCCTCCTCCCGCCTTCCTCCCCACTCCGGAAGAAGCTAGCCTGACGGTGGGCATGGAGGTGAAGTAGAGGCGAGGCAGGGCAGCGCAGACGTCCCAGAGGCAGAAGTCGAAGCTGTCTCGCCGCGATGCCTCCCTTCCCTCTTCTTCCTCTACAAGTCCCTCGCCTCGCCGCCCGACCCTTCCCATTCCCCCCCCCCCACCCCCGACCCTCACGCCCGCCACCGGCATTTCAAAGCCCTCGTCGCGCCTCTCCATCGCCTCGCGAACTCGGCGTCGCCGCCACGCCCCATCGATGCCGCCGCCGACCGGACGACCTCCTCCATCCCACTCGTCCTCGTCGTCCTCCCACCCACGATAGCGGGGCGCGCCGCCGCCGCCTTCCTCGCAGACTGGCTCGCGAGTCCGCCCGACTTCGCGCGGCGCGCCTCCTCTCCCGCGTTGCTTCGCCGTCTTCGGCATCGGTCTCGCCTGCGGGAGACCTTCAACGCCGCGCCAGGAGCTTCTCAAGGTGGCTGTGCGCCGGGCCTACGGGGAGACCTTCAACGCCGCCGCCAGGAGCTTCCCAGTGCTTCTTCTTTCTTGCTTCCTCTCTACTTCCTCTGGTTCTACCTCCTGGTGGCCTTGCTCCAACCGGAGCTGGAGCTCACGGCGCCGCCTATGGCCGCACCCGGCTTTGCTCCCTTGTCACGGCGGAGATAGGAGGAGGCGGCCACCGGCCTGGCCGAGAAGAGGGCGGCGCAGGACAAGAGCTCCGGGAGAGCGGCGGCGGGCCTAGTGGCGGCACTAGGAGCAGGCAGCGGCAGCAAGCCAACGGGGCGGCAGAGTCTTCGGCCAAGGAGCTCCATAGAGAAGGGAGAGATGAGGTAGAAAGGGGAGGTGAGGAGATGAGAGGAAATGGGGAGAAGAAGAACCAGCAAGAAGATGTCCATGTGGATGCTAACTTAGACAATCACTGCCACATCAGCAAAACCGCTCATCCAAACCGGTCTAAGGGGTTTTGTGACCGGATTTGACAAGTTTGGGGGGTTAAATAACCGGTTTTGTAGTTCAGGAAGGGAAACCAGACTTTTCTGATAGTTGGAGAGAGTAAACTGGACTTATTCCTTTCCATTTTATCTCATGTTTTGCTGCATTAGTTAGCTTTATTTTCTGTGTTCAAGCTACTGATTTAAAACGTTATGTCATACTGTGCATGTTCTGTTCTGCACCATGACAAACTGGTTTTACAGGTAAAGCTGAAGGTGTCCTCTTTGAAGATACTGGGGATGGATATGGGTTCATACAGGGGAACTATCTTTTGACATATTATGTTGCTGAACTCCACTCATCAGTGGTTTCTGTGAAAGTTCTGGAAACAGAGGGATCCTGGAAGAGACCAAAACGTAATTTAAACATAAGTATATTACTTGGTGGAGGTGCTACGGTACGTCTATTGGTTTCCTATGTTTTTGTCACATCAAGACATAAACAGGTCTTGAATGTATGCGTTTTAAATATTATTTTGGTGAACTCAGATAAGTTCACATGGTGTTGATGGCGAAGAAGTACATCTTACAATGCCTTCTGAGTCTGAAGTGTCCAGCTTAGTTGCAACAAGTGAACTTGAGCACCAGACACGTTTGGGTATCTATCCAACCGCTTTGCTATGGTTCTAATATTTTAGATCTGGAAGTGCTTTCTATTACTGTAGTTTTAATTGTCTTAGCTCGGTCTACATTGGTATCTTGTGATGGTTGTACAGAGATGATTCAGCCTATACCTGACATAGACGAGCCATCAGGACAGGAAGGTGCTGAGCTCTCGAAAACACCTGTTGATTTGAAGAGTGGGGACTGGTTGCTTAAGGTTGTACCATGGATTGGCGGTCGTATTGTTTCGATGACACATCTTCCTTCTGGTATGCTTCATCTGTGTTATATGATTAATGGACCCCATTAGTTTAGTAATCTCTGTGTACTAATAGGATGTGCTATTTGAGAAATAGAGATTGCCTTGAATTGTTGTTGTTCCACCGATACGAATGAGTGAAAAAAGGGTAACATTAAAGTTGTCCTGAGATACTTTAAAATTTGAGTAATGTGGATGCATTGCCTGTATCTCCTTGATGATTGTGAATGAATTGTAAATACAACAACAACAAAGCCTTTGGTCCCAAACAAGTTGGGGTAGGCAAATGAATTGTAAACAGATGCAAAAATTATTTTCTTATTAGCTTAAGTATCATTTGTACTTGATCTCTGCAGATTCCCAGTGGCTTCTGTCACGAACTTGATCTCGTGATCGCAGGTTGTAGTTGTGTGCGGCCAAAGGTCGCCCGGAATGATCGTGAGGATCAATCGTGAAGTTCAGACAAGAAAAAGACAGTAGAAGAAGAATACTGAAGCCAGAGCAGAAGATAGCAGAATTGAGTTGTAGAGGATAAATTCTTGTATATCCTTGAGTTACATTGTATATCTCTTATATAGTCTGGTTAGCTAATCTATTTCCGGAAACAAAAAGAAACAATGCAATCGTATAAGCTTTCCTATTACAATTCGTATTCAGTCATGCTTCGGATGCTGTTGTCGTATTGATACAAGACACTGAAACCGCAACTTGTTCTGAATCCGAAACGTGTTCTGCCGTCTGTCCGTTTGCTACTCCAACGACACCATCCAATCCTGTTGTAGGAGTCTGTAATCTGTGATGCCGTCGAACGTAAGTACGCCCCCACATGACATCTCCCTCGTCGTGAAGAAACAGCTTGTCCTCAAGCTGAAACGAAGGATATCTCTCCGTGAAGCTTTATACATCTTCCCAAGACGTATCGGTAGTTGACATGCTTTCCCAACGCACTAATACCTGCCACAATCCTCGAGCTTTATGAGTGCGCAAAACTTCACTGGGTTGTGGAAGCACCTTCCCATGATACAAAATAGGTAACGGCGGAGGATTTTGTGGCGGAGTCTCGACAAATGGTTTCAAAAGATTGACGTGAAAAACATCATGAATTTTAGCTTTGAAAGGTAACCGTAACCGATATGAGACATCTCCAATGAGCTCAATTATCTGATATGTCGTCATGGTTATTAAACCTAAGTTCGTGTTGTTTATAAAGTACAAATCAACAAGTATAGCAAATAGTGTAACACTTACCCCTAGTTGTAGGGCAAAAGTATGAATTCTTTGTTGCGGTGAGCCAGCAATGACGTCGTCATGTACTCCTCGATGAAGGATGCATTCTCTTGGATGCTTTGCATGGAGACCAAGTATGGGTCGGGGAAACCTACCAGTGATTTCCTTGATCTGAACTTGACGTTGACACCTGAGCGCCATTGTCCATCCGTCTTGTTGGCCTGTTCCATGTACCATGCATGCAATCTCTCGCAAGCCAATCCTAGAATTGGGATGTGCTCTATCGGGACGAACAACGGCTTGCATAGCACGGATTTCTAAGCTAACAGCAAGAAGGGGATGTCATCGGGCTTCTTAGATTTGCCCTTGCCGCCTCGCTTTTTAGAGGTCGACTTCACGAGAATCGACTTGGCACGAGGTGAAGTTGACGCCGGTGTAGGCCATTTTGGTGCAGGTAGCTTCGGTGTAGATAGCTCCCTTAGACTTGGCACCATTGTAGGACTTTCCCGTAAAGTTGACACCTGTGTAGGTAGCTCCAAGCAGATATCCCTTTTGGTCCACTGGATGAATGTTCCAATGGTTTGCCCTAGAGTCATGACCTCGTCGTTTGGGGGCATCTGCAGCGGGATGACCTTGAAATTGGCATGAACACCGTCCATATTCACTTTTGTGAAACTCAATGCTAGATTTACACATCATAAACGATTCTAATAAATAATCGTCTGTGATAACATATATTCTCATGTACATAAATACAAATTCAAAATATATGTCACGTTCTCATATACATAAATGCAAAATCAGAACATAAGACACATTCTCATATACATAAATGCAAATTCAGAACATACATAAATGTAAATTCAAAATATATGACACATTCTCATATACATAAATGCAAATTTGGAATATATGACACATAAATATTTTATTGATCATTCCACTTCCTTATTTCCTTTAAAAATTAGCCCTTCATGATGATCGACGCGTATGTAGCTAGTTTCGTCATGTTGTTCTTTCTCGACCCTTATGCTATTTCTGAAAGGAGGCAACTCATCAAATTAATTGTACTCTTCCTCGTCCACTACATTCTCAACTCTGACAATCCTCCTTTTTCCATGAAGAACTACGTGACGTTTCTTATTTGCCTAGTCGGTTACATAGAAGACTTGAATAACTTGGTTAGTGAGTACGAATGGTTCGTCTTTGTATCCAACACGTTCGAGGTCCACAGTAGTGATGCCATACTTGTTTACCTTCACCTGAGGGAGTTGGACCCAACGGAACCGAAACAGGGGGATCTTGAAAAGCATGTAGTCGAGCTCCCAAATCTCCTCTATGAACCTATAGTAGGAGCCCCTCATCCCATCGGTATTGAACGTATCTATGCGGACACTGCTGTTCTAGTTAGTGCTCTTTATATCTTGAGTCTACGTATATAATATGTACCCATTTATGTTGTATCCTTGCCCTGTCACAACTGTAAATGTTGGCCCTTTTGCTAACCATATCAGCATATCACTTGATGAGCTCCTAGCGAGTCGCTCCTTCAATAATTGGTTGAACCAAGCATTGTCTTTGTCTCGTGATCCAAACATCCGCCACTCGATTACATTGTTGAAGCACATTCTTGTCTTGAGTCGATATCTGAGGTCACTTTAGTCATATGTTAAAAGATCGTGAAATGGGCCTGAGCATACACATCTATATCTGGAGTGATTGCTTTTCTTCCGATGGTCCTGATACCCTCAAGCCTCCCCTCATGGCAACATCGAGGTACACCTATCGGTTTAACCTAAGCCATGTAATCGATGTAGAACTCAATGACCTTTTTAGTTGGATAACTTTTGACGATGCTACCCTCCGGCCGAGATCAATTCCGTACATAGGACTTGAGAATTCCCATGAACCTCTCGAGCAGGTACATGCTACGTAGGAACATGGGCCTGTGCATCTTTATCTCCCTCACAATGTAAACAATGAGATGGACCATGATATCGAAAAATGATGGAGGAAAATATATATCAAGATAACATAGAGTCGTCACCATCTCATCCTGTAGAGCATCTAGTTCTTCAGAATCGATGACCTTTTGAACAATTGTGTTAAAGAAATAATACAACCTTATGATTGTCTCTTGGACCTTGATCAACAAAATACTTCTAATTGCAACAGGGAGCATATGTGTCATCAGAACATGACAATCATGAGACTTCATGCCAATTAACTTCAAATCTTCCATCGAAATAAGTTTCTTCATGTTGGCAGAGTAACCGGATGAAACTTTCACACCATGCAAGCACTAGCAGAGTTCAGTTCTCTCGGTCTTGGACATAGTGTAACAAGCAGGAGGAAGGTACGTTCGTCCTTTATCGGTCTTTGTCGGTGCTAACTCAGGTTTGATGTCCATATCAACCAAGTCAAACCGTGCGTTGACACCATCCTTTGTTTTGTCACGAATGTTCAGTGAGAGACCAATCAAGCTGTTACATACATTTTTCTCTACATGCATGACGTCGATGCAGTAGCGAACTTCTAGGTGCTCCTAATAAGGCAAGTCCTAAAATATTGATCTCCTCTTCTAGATGTTCTTCTCATGGATCCTCGATTTACGTCCCTTTTTGAGCATAACATCTAAATCCTTAACCATATCATAGACCTCTTTCCCACTTAAATGCCTTGGAGCTGAACTGTCCTCCTTTTCTCCATCGAATTGTTTATTCATTCTGCGGTATGGGTGAGCCCTCCGAAGGAACCTATGGTGACGCATGTATACAGTTTTGCACGAGTGCTTCAGCCGCACACTCTTGGTATCATCTAAGCAGTGAGTACAGACTTTGACCCCTTTTGTACTCTGGCCTGATAGGTTAGCAAGGGCAGGATAACCATTTAGATGTTCCATCAATGGTGCTAGGTACACATCAATATCATTGTGAGAACCCAGGGTATTCAACTCGTAATACTTAACCTCCAAATGGTTCTAGCATTACCAATCAAATATTCTGAATCTCGGTGGATATGTACTTCTCAGAAATGCAGTACATATACACCTTTACAAAATCATACATCATTTCCATACAGATTACAATACTGAGTCTAAAGCAAAAGACATACATAAAAGAGTTATTACAAAAGGGGCCGACCGGCCAAATGACACACTGCCAACAAAAGGAACAGCGGAAGCAAGATGCCATAAAATGGCGACAACAAAAGCCAACCGGTTTGCCAACAACCCACACAGCAATTGACCGAGTCGCCAAGCTAGTCGTCCAGCACATAGTCAGTCTCACAAAAGCCAACCCCTTGGGGTCAACCTCCTCTGTAACAAATAAGCAATGCAACTAAGTACAAAAATATACTCGCAAGAGTTACGAGTAACAAGCTTATACATAGCTACATGCAAGCTAAAACAAAGGAGATGGCTAAAGGGTTCATTTTCAGCACAAAGCAAGTTTTTATTTGTAATAATGTAATAGATTGAACGCAATTTGACAATCTGTTTTTATTTATTGAAATAATAGTGAGACAACAATAAGTAACATAAATAATAACCTAGAGGTGACTAACCCAATAGCCACCACAGCATAGCACGAATTCCCCCCCATTCGTACCACCTAATTCAAGTTTTAGTTAAAATGTTATAGTCTAATTCTTGCGGGAAATAACCAAGCGTGTCCATATCCTAGGACGAGGCTATTCGAATAGATTGAACCCTGCAGGGGTGTACCAATGTACCCACATGTTAGACCGCCTTTTTGCCATAAGATTAAGCACACTTCCAAAGGTATGCCGGCACAGCTAAGTCCTACGAGACATTTTCTAATATTGTGTATTAACTACGAGTCACCCGTATGGATAAACACCCATACATTGCATCGGAGTCATTGTAAAGCCAGGAGTCAACTACCCATTTAGGGTAAAGCAACTGGACAACTACAATACCCCTCGGTGTGGAGAACCTAGAAAGGATTCCACTCCCGTGCACCCAACACATAAACACAATCCTTATTTTACCACAACACACACACACACACACATCCTCCTGCGACTCGGATCCAACACACGCCAAAGTACTAACTCAAGAGAGGTCCCATATCCCTCTCATGTGGTTAGCATGTAAAAGTGCTTGGATCAATGGCACAAGTTATTCGGTCCTCGTTGACTCAGGCACCAACTATTCACACCCAAAAGCACACCATCTTACCATTGTGCCCAAGTCTAAAATATTTTATTTTTAGTTTTAGTTTCTCAAAGTAACGTAGCACAAGGTGCTGAACATAAAGTCATAATAAGTTTTGTGTGATCAAGGTCATCGACTAAGTCGATAATCGCCCAATTCTACTGGTAGCTAAGCATTTATAAGCATGACACCACATAGACATAAAAGACCATAAATCAGCCACCGGACTCTAATTCACCAACGAGATTAATAACTTAGGCTAGTGGTAGGGGATGAACAATTTAAGGAATCATGCAATAGGATTAGCTACCTCTAACCGACAAATTACTTTGACAAATAAAGCATGCATACATACACTTTGCAAACAAGATATTAGACTTTGAAAGTAACGGGATCAATATGATCAAATAAATTGAACATCTGCTTGCCTTACTGGAGATTACTATCTTGCTGTAGAGGATCACTCTCGTACTCAAAACAATGGTCGGAACCTATTGAAAGGACGAGAAAATCCAAAAATAACGAATAACACTGAAAGAGACTCAAAATCCAAAGTCAACCAAAATCTATAAAATTTACACAGCAAGTAGAGCAAGATTTTAAATGAATTTAGCAACAAGAATCAATCGATTTGGATTAAGCAAGCAAAAGTTATAGCCTAAACAATTTTGATCGGTTGGAAATTATAATTAATTAGCTTTCTGTTACTGTTCATTGCATAAATTTCCAAAAGGTTGGTGAACATGAAAATTTTAAGGTAGGCAGAGCATGACATTCTAAGCACAACAAAAATTTGGTTCACTTCATTTGGAGTTAAAATGTAATTCTTATGATTTTACCAAGTTAAGAAAGTAGTGCACAATATTTTCAGAGGCAAAGACATAATTAAAGCCTACTCTACACTAAAGCATAGCAACAGAGGAATCTAAAAAATTCTAGTTTACTCAATTTAGAGTTACAGAGAATTACTTAAGCATCTTCCAAGTTAAGTGAATTTCTAGAGCAACAATTAATGCTAAACAAGATAATACAACTACACAATTTTTCTGGTACAGAACAAGGTTCAAACAAATTTTAGATTAAAGTTCAGTTAAACAGAGAATTAACAAAATTAGAATCAACCAAAAAGGAGTTAAAACGAATTACTTAAATCATTTTGAAGTTTAACACAATTTATATATCACAAATAAAAGACAACTGGATTTCCTTATTAACTCTCAGCGAAAAACACATGGGCCGTTGAGATTGAATCGAACGATCCAAACGAAGGAAATGCGTGGCCAGCGCAAAGCTCAGCGACCTAGACGTTGGATCAACATCGGACGGCTCAAAAGAAAGGAGAGGTTCGGAGGTTTCGAACGTTCCACACGATCTGGATCGCAGATCTAGAAATGGGCAGCTGAGGGCGAAGGTGCGTTTGGAAGTTCCGAACGTCCCACGCTGACGAGGATTAAATTCTCTATGTTATATAACAGACCATACGTCTTCATTGTCGTAACCCCTGATGTGCATGACCCCACTGGTCGTAGAGATTCCAGAGGTTACACAGTGGGTACCCTGGTCGGACGAACGCCTGCGCCAAACTCCCGACCAGGAGAACTGCTTGTAAAAGGTATGAACTGATATTTGGAACTGATTCCAGGTATATTCTCTACCATGTGATGAATGGAACACGTGCATATTCCATACCACACGACGTTTCTTATCCTAAAACATTGATGAACAACCACCATGTGGTTGTGTGTCTCATAAATATACAACCGCCGAACGGTTGACTCTCCATCAACCATCATCCTACTCCGATCAGTCGCAACGCTTCACATCAGACATCTTCTCCAGAAGTAACTACCACATCTTCAAAGGCTATTTAAAGATGGAGCATGGACGGAGCAAAGAGACAGGCATCAGACTGAAACATAGACCTTAGATTCGTGTGTTAAGTCTAGCATTGTAAGATAACAAGTAGTGCTCTCAATGTAAACAGGAGTAGTTCATCATCTAGTCAGGAGGCATCCCCTGTAAACCCTAGTTCATACTAATAAAGGAGCAGTCCCATTTTTACCCTAGATTTCCCACGTCATTTTCTCATTTTCTTTTCGTAAGATCGATGTCTTGATCATCGACAACTGGTGCCGACCGTGGGGAACGCGGCGTGGAATCTTGGAAGAATTACTTTGCTCATCAAATCTTTGTCTATTGCCTGTTTGTAATCGCTCATGCGATTATGGCGGGAAGATGGGACGAAGAAAATTGGTTCGACCTGGCGGACTACTCCAACCTCGCCATGGACGCATGCCTCCGCGCCATGGATGTAATACTCTAGAGTGGAAAACGGGAGAAAACCAGTTATTCAAAGGAAAAAGGGTTAATTAGAAATTGATCTAGAAGAAGGATCTAATAGAAAATAGTTAATTAGTCAGTTAAAAAAAGGGGTTAGCGGCAGTTTTGGGCAATGGTGAGGCCTCGGGCCCATGAGCTTCTGCCCATAGGTGGAGGAGGAGTCCGGCTTTAAAGGGGCCAAACCTGGCCGCCTCTCCTCCCCTATGGCGCCACCCCACTCCCTTGCGCCTCCCTCATGGCTGCCTCCACCCTTCCCCTTCCCTCTCCAAGCTGCCCCATCTTCCATTGGTGCCTCCTCCTTGCTACCGGTGTTCCTGCCGCCAACCAAGCGAAGAAAGGACCGTAGGACTGCATCCATTTGAGAGGAAGGAAGGGAAAGAGGGAGAGGATCTTCTTCATAGGGGTGGTTCATCATCTTCCTGCGATTCTTCAAGGGTAACGACGAGTGTTCTTCGCTGTTTGATTAGTATATTATGCGTTTACGGTTTCGTTTAGTAGATCGATTACTTTTGCTGCTAGATCGCGTTCTGTCCAGATTAGTGCGTGGAAGTTTTAGCATCCTTAGAAGTGGAATCTGGGAATCTTATCTCCTAGAGAGAGTTGGGTTTTGTTCTTAGCTTTAATTTGCCGCCAAGAACACCCAATTCCGATTTACGGTTTAGAAGTTACATTGATTTAATTGCTGTTGTCCCAAAATCCTGACGAGATTCTGCAGTCGTTTTGTTTAATAATTAAGAAGCTGTTAGAGGCCGAATTGGAGGTCTCCATCACCTAGAGAGTTGTAGGTTATCTCGTTATCTTTCATTGCCGACAAGAATCACGTCATTTGGACCTTTGTAGCAAAAGTTATGATTTTTTTTCTTAGGGAGTCTGTGCTGTGGAATGATGGCTGGTCTGACAGGTTTTAGTGTTTCGACTTAAGCGTATACTTAGAGGAAAAATAAGAGGGGATCACCATAACTAAAAATGTAGATAATCCTTCCAGATTTCAGGAAAACTAAAGATCATGAAATTCGGACGAACGTAGAGAAAGTTATGATAGTTTCTTTGTTGCTGTCCAGAGACCTGACGCGAGAATTGATACTCTGTTGTATGGCTTGGTAGGGCTAGTAAAGGGACGAATCAGAGAACCTCACCAACTAGGTTTAGAAGGGGAATTCAATAACCTTTTCAGAATGTCCAAGATCTCTTTATTTGGATTTTTGTACAATTAGTTATGTTTTTCAAGGTGACTGTCCACTGGTAGGACAGACTGGTAGTTGGTAATAGAATTGGGGACCGCGTTTTAGTGGCCGTTATGCTCAGTTGTATCTATAGTTTTGCTTTTGAATCTATATGGTAGCCTTAGCGTGTCTCATATGTTATCCAGTGTGGGTTTGATTCGGAGCAGCACAGTATCCCCAACCTCCTCGTTCGCACGGTTGAGGTAAGTGCATTGTTGTTAAATGGGTGTGATTGATTGGCTATGTTTGTGTGCTATTTGATATATGGTTGCATAGCAAGATGGCTTACTTGATGAATGTTTAAGTATGGTGATGGCTCAAATTATGCTTATGCTTTCTGTGGTTCAATGTTGTTGTCTTTTGGTAAGATTGATGATGAATGAGAGATGAGCATTTGCATATTGAGAGCATATTGAGGCTTGGTCACGCGGTGACCAAGCATGTTTCTTTGAGATCCCGTCATGAATGTGACGGGCCCGAGATCCTCACTGCGTGGGCGTGGGTTTGAGGTCCCGTTACTTGCGAGTAACGGCAGGTGGTCCTCGTGCGATGCGCGCCACGAGCATGGGTATGCTTGGCGGCGGTTGCATACTCTGCATTACGGTGTAATGCACGAGAAAGTTAAAGATAAAGGTTCCTTGAGCATTGCATTTGCATATGAGATGTTCTATTGTTGATCTCCTTTACATGTATGTTGATGTTATAGTTTTTATGTACTTGCTGAGTCTGTGGACTCACTCTTGCTTTATTGTTGTTTTAGGTACAGAGCCAAGAACGACATGCATGGGAGGAAGTAGTCTCGCTAGTCACACACATGCCACATGAACTAAATAAAGTTGAATGATCTTGAGATCGTAATTGTTTTAGTAATTGGGCAAGATACTCAAAGGTTCATTATGTCTTGTCTCTTGCGGGGTTTAAGTATAATAATGATGAGTAGTGGAACTTCATACTTCATTGGATTGCTAGATACTTAGCATGTCTTTGATTATCTTTTGATGTGTCTGGATGATAGTTTAGTTAATTTATGAATTATCTGTATGTTGGAACCTCCGTGTAATTAATTTTACAGGGGAGGTTCTGCCGAAATTTACTAAAATTGCCTTGATTAGAATTATTAGGGTTTTATTTAGTAGCATTCCAGGTCCATGTCGGGCTGGGGTGTTACAATGGAGGAAAACGGAGTCTCTTCATCATCCTCCTCCTCCGCCGGTTCGCCCATCGCAGATATCAGCGAGGTCGACCGGATGGATGAGGATACCGCTACAACCAGTGGCGGTTTCAGAGGAAGTGTTTCCGACCAGTTTGGAACACCCAAAAGCCTCAGCAAGCCCGGACTTTTCAACCGGCAAAAAAGGTGACGAAAATTCAACACCGCAACTCGAGGTTCAATATACCCTTGATGCGATCATGGTTGACAGGTACTCACCGACGGCTTCTAGCAATTCCGGGAGCCAACCAACACCTGGTGACGGTGTCAATGAAACCCCCACTGGTCATAAACCAAGTGAGGATGATAAGGCTCAGCATACGATCGACGATTCGCCGGATCAGATTGAGACCCTTACGAAAACCTCAGGAATTGTTGATCACCGACTACTCTCTATCGTGGAAGCTTCTCGCAGAAGCTTTGAAAGGCTCTCCATCGATTACGACGGAAGCTCATCAGAGGATCACTGCTGAAAAGCACGAGGTCAATGCAATCGGAGATACAGATCAAAATGCCGTGTACGGTCCTCCATACGTTGCATCGCCACCACATAATAATGGAGATAGTACGAGCGGTCAAGCACCAAATGCCAGAGGTAACAGCACTGGTGGACGTCCATCAGTTAATTCGCCTGTTTCTCCCCCAGCCAATGTAAGAGACCAGGCAAGACCGACCAGGAGATCGGGGGATTCAGGCCATCATACACCCTCTTCTGGCAGAAATCCTTTGAGACATTCGGTAACAATACAAAACCTGCAGCGAGTTAGAGATATGTTAAATACATCTGGCCCTACTTTGGCAGAGACTCCGAGTTTTGTCCAACTTGTATGTCAAGTATCAATGATTATCCAACAGACTATGCAGCGCACAGAAGCATATCGGGAACGAAGGCACTCGCAAAGTCAAACCATGACTTCATCCCAGCATTCTTCCCGAAGCAGGGGCCAGCATGGTCGTGTTGAAGACCAGCTGATACCAAGACCACATCGATGATACCGACCAACAAGTCATGAGGAGAAGATCATTCCGAATCCTCACCCTCACTTCATCGAGAGGAGCAATCGCTTGGACCTGGTGATCTTCGACATCATCTAAATCAGGCAAGCGGCCGGAGGCGTTCTAGTAACGTCCACGACCGAATCGGGACACCGGAGCACCAGCAATCTAATCTTAGAAATCGGTCTCCTACCGATTGAAGGCGCCACGAAACTATCACAAGCTGTCGAGCCTTTTCCGCGGGGCTCCAGGCTATGCGTTGGCCAAATAAGTTCCAACCGACCAATTTGGATAAATTCAATGGGACCCAAAATCCTTTGGAATTTCTCCAGATATACATCACCTCTATTAGAGCCGCTAGTAGTGATGAAAATGTAATGGCTAACTATCTTCCCACGGTATTAGAAGGATCAGCCCGATCATGGTTGCTCAACCTACCAGCCGGGTCCGTGTATACTTGGGAGCAGCTTTGCGACCTTCTGATTGCTAATTTCCAGGGTACGTATGATCGCCCTAGAAAGGAGGATGATCTCCACAGAATTCGGCAAAAGTCTAACGAGACTCTCCGGTAGTACATCAAAAGATTTAGCTAGGTTTGTAACTCAATACCAGAGGTTACAGAATCTTCTTTTATCCAAGCCTTCAAAGCGGGATTGAGAAACCGAAGGTTTACGGAGGATTTAGCTATACATCCCCCACGAACAACCATCGAACTGTTCGACATGGCTGACAAGTATGCGATAACCAGCGAAGTGGTTGAGTGGAACGAGGCCATTGATCGAAAAGATAAAGTCCCCCAATCTGGCTTAGATAGGACAGAAAAGAAGCAAAAGAAGGCCCTCAAGAAAAAAAAACACGACAAAACCAACGATAAGGAGGTTCTTGCTGTTCCTGAAAAATTTACCAAAGGAAGAAAATGTTATACTGGTCATGGCAAGGCTAAAGCCCCGACCAATGAATACAAGAAAAATAAGAAGCGGTGTCCTCTTCACCAGCAAGCAGGACATGACTTACGCAACTGTCGTGCTTGGCAAAAGAAACTGGAAGATTATTATGCGGGTAAAGGTCCATTCCCGTCAATACAAGAGCTCGGGGAGACAAGCTCCAAGAAGGACAAAGACGGTGACGAAGAAATGGAGTACCAAGAACCTCAGCACACTGTCGACGTGATCTTCGGTGGATCTTCTTCGTATGAATTCAGACATCATCTGAAGGCCATGGAGCGAGAAGTCAACCTTACTGAACCTTCGATCACTGTTAAACCTTCAAGGTGGTTGGAGACAATAATCTCCTTCAGCAAAGAAGATTGCCCTATTCCTTCGACTCGACCAGGTAGGTTCCCTATTGTCGTTGAGCCTACTATTAATAACTGCAAGGTTAATCGGGTCTTGATAGTTGGGGGTAGTTCTTTAAATATTTTATTTGCAAGCGCATTGGAAGACATTAAGATTCCCAAATCCAAGGTAAAACCTATGAAATATGCCTTCCATGGCATAGTCCCTGGATCTACCGCCAAGCCAATAGGGTACTTGTCCCTACTGGTTACGTTCGGAAGACCCGACAACTTCCGGACAGAAAAAATTTCATTTGATGTGGTAAATTTTGAAACTGCATATAATGTAATTCTTGATCGTCCAACTTTAGCAAAATTCTTGATAGCCACACATTACGGTTATCAAAGTTTAAAAATGCTGGGACCAAAGGGTGTCATCACAGTTCGAGGTGATCACAAAATAGCCTACGCATGCGATCGGAAATGTTTAGAGCTGGTCGATGAACTTCCTACCAGGGGAACTAACACCACTACCATGCAGGTCAAACACTCGAGACCAAAGATGACACCAAAGCCTTCTGACCAGATAAAAGAGGTACATATCGATGAAAGCGCTTCTCCAGAGAGTGCCAAGATACTGGTCGTAGCAGGACTCAACCCTAAATAGGAAGAGTCGCTCGTCTCCTTCCTCCGAGCAAACCAGGACGTATTCGCCTGGCAGGCGTCCGATATGCCCGGAGTCCCCAGGGAGGTGATCGAGCATAGGCTAGCTCTGCAGCCTAACAAAAAATCGGTCAAGCAGAAGCTAAGGCGTTTCACATCTGATCAGAAGGAAGCAATCCAGTCAGAGATTGACAAGCTTCTCAAACCTGGATTCATTCGTGAGGTCGACCACCCAGAGTGGCTCGCCAATCCTATAATGGTTAGAAAAGCAAATGGAAAATGGCGAATGTGTATCAACTTTACAGACCTTAATAAAGCTTGTCTGAAGGATGACTTTCCCCTTCCTCGCATCGAACAACTTGTAGACTCTACTTCCGGGTGTGAGTTGTTAAGTTTTTTAGATGCTTACTCAGGGTACCACCAGATTAATATGAGTAAAGAAGATGAAGAGAAAACTTCCTTCATCACTCCATATGGTACTTACTGTTATGTAAAGATGTTATTTGGTCTCAAAAATGCTAGTGCAACATTCCAAAGATTGATGCAAAAAACCTTTAGTCCACAGATAGGTCGGAATCTTGAAGCCTATGTTGATAATTTGGTTGTAAAAAACATCAATGCCGGTGATCACATTCCATATTTACAAGAGACTTTCAATAACTTAAGACGCCATAACCTTAAGTTAAATCCAGAGAAATGTGTATTCGGAGTTTCATTTGGAAAGCTTCTCAGATTCCTAGTTTCGGCTAGGGGCATTGAAACAAACCCAGTGAAAATCGCCGCCATCGATCAGATGCGCTCTCCGACCACAAAGAAGGAAGTTCAGAAGCTAACCGGCTGTATGGCAGCGCTAAATCGTTTCATAGCGCGGTTAGGTGAAAGAGGACTACCTTTCTTTAAGCTTCTCTGGAAACATGGAAGTTTCAAATGGACTAAAGAGGCGAGCAACGCCTTCGAAGAACTTAAACGGTACCTTACGAGTCCCCCAATCTTAGTTTCTCCAAGATTGGGAGAGACATTGCTGATTTACGTGGCTGCAACGCCACAAATAGTCAGTGGTGTGCTGGTCGTAGAACGTGACCATGTCCATCCAACGACCGATATATTACGTAAGCGAAGTCTGATACGAACCAAAAGAATGATATCCGCAGGTACAAAAGTTGCTCTATGGTCTTCTTATGGCTTCAAGGAAACTAAGGCATTATTTCCAGGCCCATAAAGTGGTCGTATTAACTGGATATCCTCTTGGTCAAGTCCTAGGAAACAGGGAGTCATCATGACGAATAGCAAACTGGGCGGTTGAGCTTGGGGCGTTCGACCTCCATTTCATCCAACAAATAGCAATCAAGTCCCAGGCATTAGCAGAATTCATTGCCGAATGGATAAACCCTGAACCCACCCAAGGGCCCGAGTACGAACACCACGATGAGTGGACAATGTACTTTGACGGTTCCTTGATGCTCTACGACTCGGGGGCTGGGGTCATCTTGATTTCCCCTGCTGGCGAACAAATAAAGTACGCCATTCAGTTAAACTTTCCTGCTACTAACAATGTGGCAGAATACGAAGGTTTGCTGGTAGGACTTCGAGCAGCTCGTTCGCTCGGGATTCACAGGTTGCTAGTGCAAGGCGATTCTCAACTAGTAGCGAATCAAGTGGGGGAAAGAGTACCAGTGCTTTAGTACCAATATGTCGTCATATCTGGCGGAAGTACGAAAACATGGAAAGCATTTCTTTGGTTTTCAGATCCAACACATTTCTAGAAAGGAAAACTTTCTGGCAGACCAGTTGGCACGGATGGCTTTTACAAGGACATCCGTCCCGCCCGGAGTTTTTCTTGAGAAACTCGATTCACCCTCGGTAGTCGAGCCTTCCGAGGACATAGATGTTCGCAAAGAGGTTGCACACCTTGATTCTGCAAACATGGATGCTCCACAGGTCGATGATGATTGGCGCCATCACGATCACGGTAGAGATTGGATGACATCGATCTACAATTATCTTCAGCATGACCTAATTCTAGAAAATGATGTAGAGGCTGATCATATAGCACGAAAAGCCAAATCATACACTCTAATTGAACATACCTTGTACAAGCGAGGATCTCATGGAGTGTTGATGAGATGCATATCTCAATCGGATGGCATTAAATTGCTAATCGAAATTCATGGAGGAGTCTGTGGAGCCCATCATTCCTACAGAACGCTGGTTGGTAAAGCCTTTAGGCAAGGATACTAATGGCCAACTGCCATTCATGATGCAAAAGAGCTCATGACGAAGTGCGTATAATATCAGTTTCATAGCCGACAAGTACATCAGCCATCCCAAGCTTTGCAAACAATTCCTCTTTCTTGGCCTTTTGCAACCTGAGGACTAGATATTCTAGGACCTTTCCCAAGAGCACCCGGGGGCTTTGAGTTCCTTTTCGTCATGATTAACACGTTCACTAAATGAATCGAAGTTGAGCCAGTTGTGAAAATTACAACTGAGGCTGCCAAGAGGTTTCTCACAAAAAATGTGATCACACGATTTGGTGTACCCAGTCGTATAATCACGGATAACGGTACTCAGTTCTCAAGCAGTAATTTCAGCAATTCTGTGACGACCTAGGTATCAAGATACATTACACTTCTGTTGCTCATCCGCAGAGCAATGGAGCAGCTGAACGAGCCAATGGTATCATAATGCAAGGAATCAAACGATGAGTTTTCGACCAGCTAATTACGCGGTCAGGGGCTTGGGTTCAAGAACTCCCTTCTTGTTATGGGTCGTTCGTACCACAACTAGTCGTACGACCGGTGAAACGCCATTCTTTTTGGTTTACGGGGCTGAAGCCATGCTTCCTCCAGAACTAAAAATTGGTTCTGCTCGGACTGATCATTTTTTCGAAAATGATCAGTGTGAATGACGACTTGATGACATCAATTTCCTTGAAGAATGACGAAATCAAGCTTTAATACGATCAGTAATCTACCAACAAGCCATGCGTCGGTACCACAGTCGTAAGGTGCAACCTCGCAGCCTATCTGTAGGTGATCTGCTTCTTAAAAAAAATTCAGAACCAAGCGAGTCGCAACAAACTTTCACCCAAATGGGAAGGTCCATACACTGTGGTCGAAGTCACCTGACCAGGATCGGTATGATTAGCTATGTCGGATGGGCAAATTTTGTCTAATTCTTGGAATATTGATCAATTGCGTAAGTTCTTTGTATAATTTTCTGTATTTATTTCATTTCATATTTCAATAAAGATGTATTTCCTTTTCAAAGATAAGTATGGTTGTTTATAATTATTATTCGTCGACAATGGTCATATACCATTATTATTGATGATTGGTCGAAGAAGACACTCATTCTCTTCGATATCCCTTTACAAACAATTGGAAGGGATCTCCATTACTCATGGGTGCTGACTTAATTGTCAAAATACCACACCGGTCTTTGTTGTGATCATTGCTGTCAGAACCCGAGATTAACATCCGAGATCCTCTGTGCATTTCTGAACTAGTCCCATGATCAGTCGCTAGTTCACACAGTAAACAAATATGGTAACAAATTCATATCACAACTTTATTAATAATCAACAGAGTTTATTACAAAGAGGCTTACAAGCCAGCAATAAAGAACACAACGGAAGACGAAGAAGTAGTAGGGTCTAGCAATCTGCCACAGGCAACCGACTGGGGTAGCGGCCTAGTCGTCACGTTCCACACCTGAAGTGAAGTCCTTCTCCTCTGATTTTTTTTTTGCATAAAGCAAGTATGAGCACAACTTCCGTGCTCGCAAGTTACACCACAAATAAATGAATGACATGCATATATGGATGTAACAAGGATGGCTTATGGGTTGATTTGCATAAAGTAGTATTTTCTTTAAATACTTGTACTAAGTTCTAAAGCAGTTAATCTATAACTACAAATTATTTTATAAATTCTCAGTTTTATAGTCGATAACATTCACACATGAATGGTGAAGGATACCCTCCTATCACATGGCTTCTCGCCTAAATTCCCGATTGGATATAAATCCAAATCATTTTATAAAGTTATTTGAAAACAAAACCAAAGTCTAACTTTGAGTAGTTCTGCTAGCATGTCCATAACCGTGGACACGGCTATCCGAATAGTTTTACACTCTGCGAAGGTTGTACAGCTTTACCCATATGACAAGACTTCTCTAGTTTGTCCGGCATATATCTATGCCACCGCTCACGACCTTTGGTAAGCGGTCTAGAGCACGTGTCGAGGCCTTTACAATGTTCTCGTCTTAATGTATTTATGCCCGCTAAGGTTTCACGCCATTGGGTCGCCATCCTCCTAAGCCCCCTCCTGCGCGGATGGGTCTCATGTCCGACCAACACTCATACCAACAACATAGCACCAATGACACTAAGACATCACAAATTATTTAGCCAAGTCCCGCCACACAGGGCATGTGGTAGTACTGTAAGGCATAGCATCATGCGCTCAAGACCGGTCCTTAATCGACTGGGCAACTTTCCAACAAAACCCATGGGCCTCAACCATACCCGATTGAGCCCGTGCATAAACTTGCACCCACCGAACATCCATTATGCCCAAGTCCAAACCATTTTCATTTATTTCAAAGTCATAAACTTCCATAGCATACCGATGCCATGGATACCATCTAAACAACAATTGATTTCTTGCTGAAATCCTCAAAATAAACATGTTTGGTCTAAAAGCATGGCTAAGCATGATTTTTCTCAAAATGCTCTAGTTCATACTATCGTATCAACTAGGTTTGATCTATGGTGACAATATGTTTGCTTCAATTCTCAAAATTGGCCATACAAAGGATTTTAGGCATAACTATATATTTAAAATATGAATTTAAATTACTGATATAAATAAGCATGCAGTAATAATTTAAAAAAACAGAATATAAATAATTTAAAATAATGGGATCGAGATGATCATGGGTATAACTTGCCTCGCTTGAGGTGATGTTGTTTTCCTTAACAGGTCACCTAGTACTGACCAGTACTTTCTTCAGGTAGTCCAAGTGTATAATCACGATGATCATACAGTCAAAATCAATCCTCTTATGTTGCTCTTCAATCGGTGTCGAAATCTGATTCTCTGAAGTCGTCGAAATGTAACGTGAAAATAATCCAAATTCAAACTAAATTAAAATAACAATTCAAAAGAACTCCAAATTAAAATAATTTGATTTAGTTAGCTAGATTATAATTTTATACAAATTTTGCAACTTGAATCACCCAAATTGGAGTTTGGATGCAAAAGATATGAATTTTAGAAGTTTGAATTTACATGAAATAATAAATTAGGGTTTAAAGGAATTATTGATCAAATGAACTCAAAATTAAATAATTTTGATGTAGATGGCTAGATCTTGATTTTATAGGAATTTAGGAATTTGAATCGACGAAATCGGAGTTCGTATGAAGAAATACGAGCTCCTGGAAGTTTTAAATATAAGAAACCCTAATATCAGATTTTATTGATTTTCTTGAATTATTTTCCTAAAGGAAAATCGAATTATTGCGCAAGGGCTGACATCATCGAGGATTTTCTTTTCCCGGCCGAATTATTTTTCAAAAGAAAAAACAATTCTTTCACTGACATGTGGGCCCCCAAGTCAATGGATTGGGTCCATGGGTGGGTCAACGTCCACGGTGGACTTGGTCTACCGAAACAGTGAGCGGTGGGGGGGGGGGGAGTGTGCGCTGGCGCAGGAGGTTACGTGGCTTAGCCACGAAGGCAGCCACGCGGGCTCGGGGCTGAGGTGGAGGTGAGGTGGCCGCCACGTCATCTTGAAGCCGGCGATGTGTTCGGGTGCGGCCGACAACCGCAACCCGCGGCGGCTCGTCGGCGTCGAGTGCGCGCAAAATGTAGAGAAAGTGATAAGGAGTTGAGGGCGCGTGTTTTGGCCACCTGAAGACACGGCGATAGCCGGCGGTGAGGACTTTGGCGGCGGCGAGGTTCGGGCTCCGGCGGCGGTGGCGATGCGGCAGGTCTCCAGCGAAGGCGACGAGCGCACCGGGATTGCGAGCTGGAGGCGATGCCATTGGTGTCGTCGGGGAGGCCGGGAAGTCCTTGACCTCGCCGGAATCGGAGAAAGACCTCAATGCGGTGGCCGGCGGCGAAACTTGAATTGCGGCCGAACGAAGAGGAGAAGGGAGGAGTGAGTGGTGGCGTTGGCTCCGGTGGGAAGAGGGGCACACCATGCCTCCTTTTATAGGGGCGGAGGAGGCCGGGAGGAGAAGATCGGGCGCGCGGAGATCTCGGCGGCGATGGAGCGGTTCCGGCGATTGCGGCCGCGAGGGAGGGGAAAGTGGCTGGGAGGAGGGGCGGCAAGATACGGGGGTTTTAATGCGCGGGATTGCGCGAAGAAAAGGGGAGGGAATCACGGCGCAGACGAAGCTCATCGCGACGCTAATGACGGCGGGGTAAGGGAGAAGAAGAAGAAAGAACGAGGAAGAAGAAGGGTTGCGGGCCGTTGGATTCTCATCCAACGATGTGGAGGGTTGGGGTGGTGTGGAGGTTTGCTGACCGTCCGATTTAAATCGGACGGTGGGAGAGATGGGAGAGAGGAAGCGCGCGGTGGTGTGGGCGAGAAATGGGCCAAGGCGTGGAGATGGGTCAGTTCAATGGGATTTTGGCCCAAAAGGGTTTTGAGTTTTAAATTGGTTTTCTAATTGATTTAATTCCAGTAATTCGAAAGGGATTTTAGAAAATAGCAAATAAATTCCAAAAATTATGAGACAATTCACAGAAATTCTCTTATTTATTTTGGACTTAATAAAATTAGTTCCAACTTATAATTAGCTATTAATTTTTCAGAATAAATTATTTTGGCTTTAAAATAATTAGGAAAAAGCTTTTGAAAACTCAGAAAATTCCAGAAATTAATTAAATTTTTTTATTTCCAGATCAAGCCAAAAGAAACTTCAAGAACTTCAAATAAATTTTTACTGTTGACTTTCAAAACTTCAGAGATTCAAATAAAGCAATCAAACTCTAGCAAATTCTCAGAAAAACTAGTAAAATAATAATTAATTTATTTTTATTTTGGTAACAACACTTTGGGACGTTACAATTGCTTCAATGATACCCACGCACGACCACACACTCTTTTCTCAAAGAAACACACGAGTATAAGGAGTACCACTCAGACAATTTGTATGGTTTTGTTATTTCTCGAATTTAAAGATTACTATTTTATTTTAACATTCTATTCTACTCGAGTTTGGCTACTGGTCGAGACAAGGAAAGCCTCCTAGTCGAAGTCTCTCCTCTCTGCACGTGGTCCTGCCCACTAGAAGGAGCTTCCTAGTGATGGTCCTTTTCCTACGATCCTCGCTGCCAGCCGGACTTGAGCATGAGCACGTTTCGCGAAATATTTTACAAATCTTCAATTCTCGGGATTCATTACGACCAGTTTCAAATAATTTATATAAACAAAGATAATTATCATTTCCTTTTTTGCATACATTTTTTGCATATCTTCTTATCATCAAAGCCAATTTTTGTTATATCTTCAGACTACATGTGGTATTTCACAATGATTCGATAATGGACAAGATCTAGACTAGTCAAAATCATAAAACCGGTTCTGACCACATGATTTCCTAGTTTTCACTAGATCATTGTTACAAACATTATCAGCACATGGTCGACATTATTGCTCAGTTTCTTGGTCTACTTCTTCTTTAGTAAAGTTCATCTACTAAGCAGTCGGGGGCTAGGAGATATATTAGTATTTAATAACATTGATAAAATAAGAACTTAATTGATGATAAAAGGTAAGTTTCATTTACAAAGTTTAAATTTTACATCCATCTACTTGTTAGAACCACCAGACTGGTCGCTACGTGATGGAGATCCGACATCCATTTCCTCAGCAACTTTTTCTCCGAGAGACCTTACTTCTTCGAGAAGTTTTGTTGCTTCATCTTCGGAGCAGTCGAAGTCTTCTTCAATAGCTCCAAAACGAACAGAGGGGTCGGAAGCTTTCAGTTTCGCCAAGGCAACACTAACTCCATTCACAATGGCTTCCTTCATCGTCTTGGCATGGTTCTCTCGAAAGAGTGTTATCACTTTCTTGAGATCTTCGAGTTGATAGCCGAGAAAATTGATTCTCTCCGTAGGACCTCTTAGAATGGGTAGTTGCGTTACCGACCCCAGGTCGAAGAGAATCTTGTCCAAATCCTAGACTTTGTCTTTAAGACTCCGATCGAGTTCAGCCCCTTGGCCACGCTCAAACTTGAGGGTTTTTTCCGTTCGTTCAAGTGCTTCAGTTTTTTCTACACGAGTGGATAAAAAAGAGAGTGAACACACACTTTGAAATTAGAGTCATGGGATGCAGGTTAAGTCTACGACCAGTTACCTTTGATTTTCTTCTTACAAGAGTCTAAAACCTCCTTTTGTCTGGTCATCACATGCTCGATCGACCGGTCTTTACTTTGATTTTTTTTCCCTAAGTTTTATTATTATGGCTTCCTTAGCCACGACCTCTTCTTTAATTCTCTCTAAATCTATCAAATATGATAGAAAAAGAAAATTGAATTATAAAAGAGGAGCAGGATGATAAAATGTAGGAAGTTAAGCTAAAAGAGAAAAGTTCTTACTTCTCAATTCAGAATGTTTCTGCTCCAGAGTTTTTATTCGCTGTGTCAGTCCTCCGTTCACAGCATATTTCTCGACCATATGCTACAAAAATAAATCCCTTTCTTTGGTAAGTTTTCGAAGAAACTTTAAAGGAAAGAGTTATAAGGATGGTCATAGAACACTTACCCGATTTGCCATGTCATTATATTTGGCAAAAATCATATCTGGACCTATCTCAACTTGATGGTCCGATATCTTTCCCCAGGCCTCGTCAAGTTCCTTATCCTCGATAAATCGGGGGGAAAAAGGAAACTTGTTACCCTGAGGAGAATTTCAAGGAGGAGATGGAACCTTTTGAGGATCTTTGGAGATGACTACCTCCGGAGACGGAGTAAGGATTACTAGAGGATCCTGAGCAGATGTCGGAGCTAAAACCGGCTCGGGGGCTTCTTTAACCACTTTATCCTCTGCAGTCTTAGCCTGAGGAGTGTCCTGATCAGGAACCTCCACGACTAACCGATACCTAATGATCTTTGCAATTTAATAACACATCCAACATCTAATTGCTCACTAATCGATCAACTCATATCCATACCACCGAACTTAGTCGTGAACGACCTCTACTAATCCAATTATATATGTGCCTCTACGATCAACTAATAATCATTTATCCACTAACTCAATTGAGGGTACAAATCTATCAACTCGGCATATAGGACTTATCTACTAATCACATAGCAATCCAATCATTTATCCGCACTCAAATAAGCTATTATTTCCTTCTCCCAATCTAGCACAAATGACTCACATAACTATTACCTAAGACATCCGATCAATTTGCTCATGATTGAATAAACCATCCGATTCAACCTCTATATCTCATCAATCATCAACACAAGAGTCATCCAACAAGTAATAAATCATAAAAATCCTTATGCGTCCTAACTCCAAAAATTACTAATCCAACGAGAGGATACCCTCCAATGAATTTATCATCTAAGATCACCACAATTTTGCATGTGACTCCAAAATAATATCATCCAATCAATTGATCCAATGTATAAATAATTTAGCATCCACCGACTAAAACACCTAAACTACTACAAAGATCTAATCAATCGCATCACTCAGTATATCATCACAAGATCACACACGAACACAAATAAGACCTAACCGGAGAATTACACCGGTCTTATGCTACCAAATCATTTTTACAAATAAACATGCATAAATAGATGTCATGCTCATGACTAATATGTAACATGCACAACTAATATCGTAATGTGATAGCACAATTTAACGCGAAGTATTTTACCACGGCACTAGGAGTGCCTAATATCGCCGGACGTCGTCTTCTCGGCTCCGTGTCCGTGTCCCACCGTAGTCATCCACGTCCCGCTCCGCATCGGCGCCGCCATGTCATGCGCTATGCCGCTTCTTCGCGTATGCATGGCCGTCACTTCACCGAACGGAGCTACGCCACCGGACAGCGCCTCCACCGCCGGCCTTCGATGCATCGCCATCGCTGCTTCGGCCGCCACCGCGAAGCCGCCAGAACCGCCGCCGCCGCCGCACCTCGCCTTGCTCCCACATCACAGCCAAGCCGCCGCGCCCGCACCGACGCCGCGCCATTGGCCACCCATGCCTTGTCGCTGCCGGTGGAGCAACTCTTGCTCGGTCGCCATCGCATGCACCCCGCCTCGCGCGGCCACCATCGAGCCGAGCCTCGGCCGAGTGCGCCGCCGGCTGCAGCACCAAACCGCTTCCACTCGCTGCAAAGTGTCTTTGCGCGCTTCCACCTCTCGCTCTCCGCGTCTCGGTGCGCACGCCGCCTCTGGCTGGGCATGCATGCAGCGCGACACGCCGCCGCCGCCGCCGCCGCTATTCCTTTCCTCTCTTCTCCCACCGAACAGCACCCCTTCCGCTCCTCTCTGCCACAGATACTTGTCTTGCTTAATCTGCGCCCCACCGCCGCCTCAAGAACACTCCGCCAAGTACTACCTCACCTCTCAAAGAACGTGCAACACCACTACGACATGCAAACACTACTTCAATTGTCAGTGCGCCTCTTCTCTAATCTCCGAACACTCAATCAGTGAGTGCATGCAAAAACTACATGGAGGAATGGAATGCTAGAGTGATGGGGTTTCAATGGTGTGACATGCATTAGGATTTGTAGTTCTTTGAAGAGATTGAGAGGAGAGAGTGGGGGAGATGAGTTCATGTGCTTGTGTTCTTTGGGGAAGAAGATGACTGAGTGGGAGGGCTGGTTCGGTCAAGTTAAAGGAACGAATGGCAGTGGGTGTCTGTTAGAAAGTGTTGGGCGATGGAAGAAATGAGTGGTCAGCTAGGAGGAGGAGAAGAAATGCAGTGGGAAGAGAGGTGGTTCTACTGCTTGCTTCGATAGAAAACATGGCAGGAGCAAGTGGTGATTAAAGAAATGGTAAGGTGGCTGCGTAGTGGGGATGATAGTGAGAAGAGAAATGGGTGGCGGGGTTGGAATAAAGAACACATGATGAAGTGGTCAGATGTGCTGCTCACTAGGCAAGGAAAATACAAAGGAATTTGACAAGGAGAGTGATGTGTGAAAGGCAAGTGGTGTGTCTCTCATACTGGAGTAACAATTCGGATGAATAGTGGATAGCAATGAAAAAATGGCGAGAGAGTTAAAGAATAATTGGGAATAGAAGTTTAATTCCAAAATCATGAAATTTTTAGGAGGTACCGACATAAAGTTGGTGCTTATGTAAAATTTTCAGAATTTATCCAGAGTGTGATGCTCTCTAAAAATCTCAAGTTCTGTTTTTGTTGGTTGTGTTCTGTTGGGAAGATGAGTTGGCAAAGGGAGGAAATGAAAAGGAAATGGAGATGAAGAATGGCCTGGAGGGAGTTCGGTTGGGTTAATAAATGGCAGAGTGCCCATAGCTAGCTAGCTCATGCATACAAGTATATACTACTAGCTCCTTCTGCATGCCTCTCTTTTTCTATGTGTGAAAAAGACGCTTGCATGTATATATGATTTTTATATGTGTGCAAAATATGTGTGCAACTATCACTATTAGTAGTATATGTAGTGGATTAATAGTAGTAGTAGTGTGTAGCACTCGCACAATTGTAAGCGTGAGAAAAGAAATGGCAAGAAGTGTGTTGATGAGTTGTGCTCATGTGGACAGAAGAAAGGAAAAGGCAAGGGATGGGGAAAGAGAAGTGGAAATTAAAGAGCATGCAGCGCAACGCACATTGGTCGAATCGAAAGCTTACAAAGAATGATCTAAAAGAATGACATGTCATGAGTTTTGAAATACGCTAAAACAAGAAGTCAAATAATTTAAATTTTTAAATGCATCTTTCGAACAATTCGATTTAATAATGTCTATTATTATTATTATTATTATTATTATTATGTTTATACAACTTTTTAACAACTCGATTCGATTTTAGAAGCAATATTTTAATTAAACATGGGAAAATTTTTAAAAATTTGCCAAATATTTATTAGATCGCCTACTTAAATATTAACATCCTGATTCTGAAAATCGGGGTGTTACATCAGTGACCTTGTTGGAGGGTACGACAACCGCCTATGTACATCATTAAAGGTAATTAGGCGATGAAAATCATTTGTTCAAATATTATTCATGTTCGGTCACCTACCTCTGGAAGGTTGACATCCTGTATGGTCGTAGGGGTGGTTGGATCATCAATCGACTCACATCTTTCAGTGGCCTCATTAATCCTCAACCCGACCGACTACACATCAAAGAGGATTTATAGTATACCGATTAGAAATAATATGTACGACAAAGGAAAAAAAGCACAGTTGATAGTCTTACCTTAAGTCTCTCGATCCTCTCTTTGGCGGAAACAGCCGCTAAGATCCGGGGGAAACTAGCCTTGTCGCTAGGCTCTCCGCGTGAGATCATTTTGATCCGGCTTCAATCTCGCCGTAAGATAAAGTCAGAAAGGTAAAATAAAAGACTTAAGGATACGTAAATAATCAACTAATATAGGCAAACCGTTGGAATCACTATATTTACCTCTCTGGAATCTTTGGTCGTATCATCACGACCAATATACCAGAGCATTCGGTGTGCTCGGGCCTTCAAAGGACTAATTCGGCGCATGGAAAAATCCTTCACTACGTGCCAGGATGTTAGACCCTTGACACTAAGAAGCTTGATAGCTTCGGCCCATCTCTTTATCTTTCCCTCCATATCTGTGGAGGAGCGTCATCTCGGATTCTCGACCGCCTTCTTACCAGAACAATAAAGGCTGTCTTTTTTCGTGACCGTCATATAGAACCAACTCTTCTTCCACGACGACCACGAAGATTTTGAGTACATGAAGATGTACTCATCGGCTTTTCCGTCATGAAGGCACAAGGTGCACTCTCTAAGCGTCTCAATCATCTTCCTAGACTTCGTCATCCTGTAGTAGTACTTGAATAGATCCAGATCTGCGGGAATCCCCAAGTACGCTTCGCAGAGATAGATGAAAATGCTGAGATTGGCGATAGCATTGGGAGCAAGATTTACCAATTCGAATCCATAGTTCTCCAAAACCTTGGGAAGGAAGGGGTGGATTGGCAATCTAAATCCGCATTCAATATATGCAAGGAAAACAGGAATTTCTCCATCTTCATTGCTCGGGGAATATTCTCCAGCCGCTGATCTCCAAGAAATCAGACTCTTGTTGGCAAGCATCCCGATCTTCTCCAAGCTCTCTAGCTTCTTCTCGCTCAAGTCGGAAACCGACCAGTTAGTGATTTGGTCCGACATGATCAAGTTTCTCTTGGATGAGGAAAGAAAAGGAGGTCGGAGGCAGTTTTTTACTCGGGAGATGAAGAGGGAAAGTAGGAAATGAAAAAACCCTACGTCTACAAAGGGGTTTTTATAGCTTCAGAATTTCTAACTATAATCAGGAGTTACCCAAAAAGTCCAACGGACAAAAATATTTTTTCCAACGGACGCAAAAACTCTTCAACTCCCAAGGCAAGTTCTCAACTTTAAAGTGAATATAAACCGCTTCAAATGTCATTGCATTTAATGAGCGTCAGTCCGATACGACTTCATCGGAAGAAAGGTGTTCACACAACCTATTCATTTAAAGTTAGGGGGCTAGCTAACGAGGATTAAAACCTCTATGTATTATTTTTAATACATAACAGACCATACGTCTTCATGGTCGTAACCCCTGAGGTGCACGACCCCACCGGTCGAGATTCCAGAGGTTACACGTGGGTACCGTTGGACGAAGGCACGTGCCAAACTCGACGTGAGAATCGCTCGTAAAGGTATGAACTGATATTTGGAACTGATTCCGGGTATATTCTCTACCGTGTGATGAATGGAACACGTGCATATTCCATACCACACGACGTTTCATATCCTAAAACACTGATGAACAACCACCATGCGGTTGTGTGTCTCATAAACATACAACCGCCGAACGGTTGACTCTCCATCAATCGTCATCCAACTCCGACCAGTCACAACGCTTCACATCAGACGTCTTCTCCAGAAGTAACTACCACCTCTTCAAGGGCTATTTAAAGATGGAGGAGCATGGACAGAGCAAAGAGACAGGCATCAGACTGAAGCATAGACCTTAGATTCGTGTTTTAAGTCTGGCATTGTAAGATAACAAGTAGTGCTCTTAGTGTAAACAGGAGTAGTTCATCATCTAGTCAGGAGGCATTCCTTGTAAACCCTAGTTCATACTAATAAAGGAACAGTCCCATTATTACCCGATATTTCCCACGTCATTTTCTCCTTTTCTTTTCGTAAGATCAACGTCTTGATCATCGACACACGTGATCTGGAGCGTTGATCTAAAATGGACGGTCCACAGAGAAAGGGACATTCATGGGGTCCAAACATCCTAAGAGATCTGAGACACAGATCTAAAAATGGATGGTCCAAGATCAACTTAGCGCTACGCACGCATGCACCGGGGTTTAAGTGCGCGGGCCCACATGATAGTGGTCGTAGCCAATGGGGGTTGTCTTTGCAAAAAAGGACCAAGAGGGTGGTCTTTGCAAAAAGGTTGAGAGGGTGGTATTTGCAAAAGACCAAGAGGGTGGTCTTGGTTTACGACAACGGATTTGAGCACAAAACTGGGCTCACCGCCGGCGACTCTGGTCATGGCGGCGTGAACTAAAGGCAGAAATGGGTTCGCAATAGCATTGCGCAACACACAGAGGTGTCCTCAGCGGCAGAGCTAGCCTAGAACGGCGGCGAGCCGGAGGAGAACAACGGTGCAAAGCGCGACCAAAGCGCAAAAGCGAAACAAGCTTCGCATTATCCAAGGAAGCGGGTGCCCAAGCATCTAGGGACTACAAAGGAGTTACCTAAGCACAGGAGAGGTCAAGAGATGGCAGAGGAGCTCTGACGACGAAAACCAGTGCTGGCGCTGAGGAAGACAACACGGAGAGGACGTCCTGAGCAAAACGAAGATGAAAGAAAGGTAAGGATAGCTTCAACATAGCTCAGAGATGGTTCATGAGCAAGCAATTGAAGAGTAGATGTCCTTACCGGAGTTGGGGACGAAGGGGGTAAACTTCGGCCGCAAAGGATCAATCCCAAAATTAGATGATTCCTGAGAAGGCAATCCAAAATTGAGTTAGGGGAAAAGATTAAGATGATGAGGGGCGCAAAGGGAGGCAAAAAGATTAGCAAAGGAACCACTGGAGCACCGACGATGAAGAAGGACCTTGTCGGCCAACAATGGCGATTTGAGGATTCTCTGTGGTTTGAGCTCAACAACAGAGAGGATGCTAAGAGGTGCTGTAAAACAACACCAGGAGGGGTTCAAGGGCTTTTTATAGCCTCAGAGGAAAGGTTAGGAAAGGACAAGCTTTAATGGCAGACATGGCCTAAAGCTCTACCAAGGATGAACGAAGATGGTGGGAGCAGGTAAGAACACGACTTTGAGGGCGAAAGCACAGACGGTGAAGAAAACCAAGGCTAAGAGCCATTGAAGGTGACGCACGAGAGTTGACGCGGTAGCTCTCTCCCATGCCCTGCTCTGGCGCTCGTGCACGACGAAGAAGATGACCAGGACCGACGAGGGCCCACATGTCAGCAAAACAGGCTAAGGTGGCTTGTGTAAAAAAGAACGAGAGGGTTGGGTTCAGTCAAAAGGGTAGGGTCAGAAGACTTTGACAGTTGGATCAGAAACAGACGGACCCGATTGAAAGTCACACTTGGAGGTCCAAAACGCTCAAAGCAATCTTGGCGGTCCGATAAAAGATGAACGGCTCAGATTAAAGCGCACTCTTAGGCGGTCCGAACGTCTACTAAGATCTGGACGGTTGAAAAGAAATCCAACGGCCCAAAGGAAAGTGCCCTTTATAACGAGCTCGAGTGTGTTTAAGTTGGTTGGGCTCAACCACGAGCTCGAGTCCGACTCAGACCCAAATAGTAACTCTCCGTAGGGTTTGAGATTGAAGCTGAAACTTTGAGGAATTTTTAAACAGAGCTACAATGCTCCAAAAATTATTAAATTTTTACAAGAGGTGCTCAACTCCAAGATTGATCTTGCATAAAATTTTCAGAGGTTTTTATGCAAAGTATTGTTCTCAAAAAATTTCTCAAGGTACTGATCTAGGATTTGACCAAGAGTTAAACTGGTTTGACTGGCCTCTTAAAATATTCAAGTAATTTCCAAAAATTATGAAATTTTTCAGAGGAGCCACACAGAAGCCCTAGAACCAAGGAAAAATATATTTTCAGAGGATGATCACAAGATTATCTAGAAGAGTTTCAAAGGGTTAAGACTTAGGTTAAAAGAAGCTTGTGGTTTTGAATTTCCATAATTTCTTTACAAGAATTCTCAGAATATTCAAACAACAACAAGATGCAAGAAAAGTTTTAATTTTTTTACATTTTCTTACATTTGAAACACAAGCTAGGATTTGGGATGTTACAATCATTCCTAGGTTGTTTCGGCCCTTGGATAATTATCGACATCAAAATATACTTTCGCTTCATACACAACTAAGGAAGAAGGTTGTAGATAGAGAGAGTCACGGGCAAAGTACTATGTCGGTTGCTCATGTTACCGAAATGATTCATTCCATCTGTACTCAATCCAAACCTTATATTTCTCGGTTCCGCACCGAAGTTTGCAAACCTCCTATCGATGTTCCCCACCGGGCGGAATCAGTAGGGTGTCTTAGCTTTCCATCCTTCTTATGCTCATTCGAGTGCCAACGCAGCAATTTTGCCTCCTTTGGGTTCACAAAAAACTGCTTCAAACAGGGAATTAAAGGAAGATACCATGCCACCTTAGCAAGAGGTCCTTTCTTCATCCCGATTCCCTCGCCATCATCTGATTGATTCTTTACGCTTGTATCAGGATGAACTACACACCGGACATAAATGCATGTTTGCATACTCTTAACGGTAGAGGATACAGTCGTTCAGACTTGCATGTATTCTTTCTACTTCCATTCCCAATGGACAAAGAACATTCTTGGCTTTGTAGGTGGTTTTGGCAACTCGTTTTCCTCCGGAAGTATGTCCGCTAAGAGACCTAACAGCGCCGTGAAACTTTTGTCGGACCAACCGTTACTTGCCTTTAATTTCAGCAGTTCAAGTACGGATGATAATCTTGTGTACTTCGACTTGCAACACGAATAAAGGTTTCTCTGAGTCCTCCATCAAGCATCGGAATTTAACATACTCTCTCTCATCACAGTTCCTTTCTGCATTGCGAAACATCTGATCTAGATTGTCATCGTGCAGCCTATCCGAATCGGAACCACAATCGACATCATCCGGCAGCATATCGTTGACTTCGTTGGCGATGTCGTTATAACTACCTTCCTGTATAATCTACTTTTCGCCGTGACTAGTCCAACATGTATACCCCTTTTTGAAACCCCTTCGAATCAAGTGTGCTTCAATCTACGCTCGGTTCTTCAACATTTTTAGATTCTTATAGTCAATGCATGGACAATACATATATTCCACTCCCTTATTCAATATATCCTCCTCGGCAACTCTTGTAAAAATAGACACGCCATTAATGTACTCTTCACTCACACGGTTCTCAGCGTACATCTAGCTTCGGTCTAACTACACTATGTATATAACAATTTAGTGTTAAATATTGAATTAATAAATTGGTATACTATATATGATCTAAAGTAGGTATATGTAGCAAGAATTAATTAAATTGAATTAAGTAGATCAATAGACTATGAATTGGCTAAACCCTAAACCCTAAACCATGCTAGATGTAAATAATCTTCTCTCTACATCAAGCTAGATCTAAACCATCTTCAATTCTCCCTTTACCAAGCTAGATCTAGAATATAATGCAATTAGGAACAAATTACTAACCATAGATAGTCAAGAATAAATGGATCTACAATCACTCTTTCCAAATCTGCAGTCTCCTTTCACCAAATGGTGTCAAAACCCCACCTCCTCAGAGCAGCAGCCTGTGAGAACAGAGCTGAAATTTAAGACAGATTTGTGAGGATCAGGTCTAATATAAGTGAAATTATCACAAATAGTTTTTTAATACAAACCGTCTATGATGAGAACATGAAGTATCAGAGACGGTTTTAAGAAAAAACACTCTGTGATATTTAGTACTATCACAAATAGTTTTCAACATGAACCTAAATATCATAGATGGTTTTCAACATGAACCGTATGTGATATTACCTCTTCACAGACAGTTTTTAGTACAGCCAGTAACACAGACGGTCGCTAGCCAAAACCGTCTATGATTATATTTAATACTGATGGTTTTGATCAACCATCTGTGATGAGACATCTAGTATTAGCCTTTTTATAGTAGTGATTTAGAATAGGTCTTCGAAGTTATAAAAATATTGTTTAATGTAAAACATAAAGGTGCACAATAGAAAAAAAATCAAAGTATAAATTATTCGTACTAATGACAATATTTCAAATAATTTAGTGAAATTACAAAATAATCAAGAAAATTACCATTTAACTCAGTTTTCCTTTGTGCCTTTCAAACCGACTCACTTCTTTAGTTTTTTGAAGCTCGGAGATCTACATTTCACAACAAAGAAAAGATTCACTAATTACAATTCAAACTAACACAAACAAAATTGCTAATTTGGGCATTTGGCTTTGCCATTTTGTTGGTTTGGGAATGGAGGATCTGGAAATTTGGATTGAACTCTCCTCTACAATATTAGGAATTTGGGTACCATGATCGCACGCCAGCACACTACCTTCTTGCCAGGAGTTGTGCGAGGCACTGGGTCGGCGCCGCAGGCCCATTGGGCTCCTCAGTCATCCTCCCCGCTCAGCAGTCACCCTGTCCCGCTGTGTCGCTCGGTGCCTGACGTTGCTCCTCAGACCTACGCCCTGCCGCCACGTGCCGCCGCCGCGTTTGGCTTCATTGTGGTCGCACCACCATGTCAGGAGAGAGGGAGAGATGTGAGAGACAATTGATGTATATTGATTGTTAGGGTTAGGGAGAGAGAGACGAGAGGGAATGGTATTGTTGTGGCTAGGCCGAATGGTGCAGTGCCCAAAGGGCCTTTGGTGTGTGACCACGGACCGGCCATCACATGGGCTAGTTTGAGGTTATGGGGCACAGGAGGGAGATGTAGTTTGATGGGCTGAGAGGGAGTTATCGTCTGTTTGACCCAATTAAGAGTATATTTCATTATATATGTAATATACATACTATATAGTGGATTTTTTTGCAAAAAATAATGGGTGTTCAGCTGAACACCCATGAACCTATGAAGGTCCACCCCTGTCGCTCCCAAACCGAGTGAAGCAAGCATGGAAACCTCCTCGCTCCACTCTGAGCACTACCTCCTCGTTGCCCCCCGTAACCTGTAATATCCCATTTCATTAAATAAGTATTTAATAAATTAGAAAAGGATTAGTAATCTGAATTTAGGAGGAAAATAGTTATGAGCCTTTGGCCCATACCCAGGAGGTGGGTCGGCCACCAACATAAGAAGGAGGGGGAGGGGAAACCCTAGCATGGCACTGTAGCACATGCTGCTACAGTAATCACCCCTCCCTTGCTGCTATCCAAGAAGGAGGAGGGAGGGAGAAGAACCCTTCGGGTGCTGCCGGCCAAGAAGAAGGAAGTAGAAGTAAGAGGGAGAAGAAGGAGAAGAGAAGGGAGAGGGATCACGTGGTGGTTCTTGCATTCTTCAGAAGATTCGTCAAGGGTAACCCACGATCCTATTCGATTAGTCGTGTAGTTTCGCGATTTGGCAATGTCGGTATTAGATCGGTTTCTGGCAGTCGGTATTGCTCGGCTGTTTTGAGGATGTTAACTGCGCAATTTGATTTGGCCATCTCCTAGAGATTTGTAGGTCACGTCTTTAGCTTTCAATAGAGTCCTGTATCAGGTCGTTTGGACGAGCGAATCCGGAGATATGATTTTCGTAGTGCCGCTGTTCTGTGGTTCTGTCATAATTCTGACAGTCAATGTTAATCAGTCATTAGCCAATAGTTAATGAATTATTTAGAAGATCTCACCAAAACGAAAGTTGTAGGTATGTTCGTAAGGTTTTCAGAGAGCTAAAGATCATAATTTTTTGGATAAGTGTACTGAAAGATACATTAGTTTTAGTCTCACTGTCCAGAACGTTTGACGGGATTTAGCAGATAATCTGTTTGGTAGGGATAGAAGATGACAAAATCTGGGAATCTCACCAACTAGTTTTATGTGGATAATTTAATAAGCTTTGGATAAGTATATGAAAAGTTATGAATTTTAGAAGAAGACTATTCTGTTTTGGGACAGATCGACGTCTATAGAAGTGGGTGTTTTGGGTTGCGCTAGGGAGCGTAGTTTGTCGTGTACTTATTTCTAGCAATATCTTGTCCAGAAATGTCCTCTTAGTGTGATTGTTATATTTATCCAGGTGGTTTGATTCTGGGGGTAGCGCCCTCTCTGCATCATCAAGCTTCACACGGTTGAGGCAAGTACAAATATTGATAGAATAATTAAGAGTGATGGTTCATATTTGTTGGTAGTAAGTATATTTTGTCTACTCATGGATGCTAGAAAGATGTGAATGTTGTTGTTCATGAATGCTAGAAGTATGGTTATACTCTTTATTCATGTATGTTGCTGTTGGCTAAAACATGTTTATGTTGGATAAAGAATTGATTCATATGCATCATATTATCATCCTTGAGGTTTGGTCATGTGGTGATCAAGTATTGATTTTGAGGTCCCCGTTGTGTGTTGGTCGGTCTTGTGGTCCCCACACTTGTAGAGTGTGGGCTTATGGTCCCTGTGCAAGAAGGCACATGCATGAGTATGCATCGACGGATGCATACTTCGCATTACTGGTATATGCAAAGAGAAAAGAAAAGTTGCATTTGAGCATTGCATCGCATGCTCATGTGAATTGGTTGAGTATGGAGAGCTGTGGTTGGATGAGAATGACATAGCTGTGTATGTTTTTGTCTCACTAATTTGTACTTTGCTGAGTCTTGGACTCGCTTTTGCTGTTGTTTGTTTTTTTAGGTACCCCTTACAAGAACGGATGGCATGGGAGGGAATAGACATAAGTTTGGGTGCACACTACCATGCACAATTCATAATTGGTTAAATTTATAATTGGTTAAATTTGTAATATGCTTTAATAATTGAGCAAACTGCTTGAATGATTCTCTATTGGTTATTTCTTATGCGTTGGATGTTTTGTAATAGAGTTGTTTAGTATGTATTTGATGATTGGATTATTGTTTATTGTTAAAAATAGCTGTGCGAACCTCCGGTATGGTTGACTATACAAAGAAGGTTCTGCTAAAATTTAGTAAGATGTCTTGGTTTTAATTGTTACTCAGTTCTTTTAGTAGCATTCCAGGCTCTTGTTGGGCTGGGGTGTTACACAACCATCTTCTCTTCATGCTCTCGCCACACGCGCTGCCTCTACTCCTTCTCCCACACTAGTGCCGCCACCGCTCCACGGTCGTGAGGGTCTCCTTTGGCGACATTGGGGGTGGGGAGGGTTCGCAGGCGTCATGGAGAAGCCCTCAGTTGTGAGCGGGGGAGGAGATGGGAGTGGAGTGCGATGGGGAGGGGAGGTCACTGGGGCGCTAGAGCTGAGTTGGCCGCTGTGGGAGGGGTTAGCCAAGCTCTGTGCAATGCTACTGTCTGCGCCCTCTCCAGATAGGTGTGTTGCGGGTGTTCCCTTGAAATATTGTGGATCCTTTTCTTGGTTGTTGCAAGAGGTGTTTTCGGTTGTTGCATGAGGTGTTTTCGGTTGTTGCAAGAGGTGTTTTCGTTTGTTGCAAGATGTGTTTTCGGTTGTTGCACGAGAGTAAACTTTTTGTTATGGTAGGGATATTTATTTGTTGCACCGAGGAATCCATGCTTGTTGCTTCGAGTTGAAAATTTGTTGTATTTTTTGTTGCATCAGATGAAGATTTTGTTACAGGTTTACTAAATAATTATTGCGTCTCACCGATTTTTGTTGCACCCAATTGGATGACTGAGATCGACCATTTTAAGTCAAATCTGACAGTAGAGAATGGCGTATGATGAAAAGCCTCATATCGTACATCCGAATGTTAGTGGTGTCCAATAGATAATACTAGAAATAAGAGCAAAAGGAACCTTATATGAATTGAAGTGATTGCATAAAGGTGCTAACCTGTAATTTCCCGTAATAACTTGCATCTGTCTTCCTGTCCATAACAGCGCGCACGACAAGTTGCTTCGTCCATGCCGTTGCTACTATTTTTGAGTCTGGGACACGTAGGTTACCCAAGTCCAGAGTCCAGATATAGTATCTTCGTAAGGGGATAAGAAAACAAAAGGAGAAAATCAAACAGAAAAGTTACAGATGTTTTGCGTCTTCTATGTATGATAATCCTTTCTATGTATGTACTCTGGGTGTATATACATACCGTTAGGAAAAATGGGCACCGGATATTGGATCTTTTGTCCCAAAATCCTTTGCACCTTTCTTCGAATGGTCAATGACAAGTTTACAGCAGCTGAGTGGTTTTATCTTTGATGTATCAACAACGGTGTGGAATAACCGTGGGCTATTGTGGGTTGATGTGTTCGGGCACAGGAAACTGCTAGTAGCGAAAATCATCCAGGTCACGAGGAAGTGGTCGTCAGCACATTCCATCTTTTCTTGATCATGGTCTCAATTGTTGTTAAGGTTGGGGCTTTTGAACCTTAACAATTGTAGATAGGTGTGTTGCGGGTGTTCCCTCGAAATATTGCGGATCCTTTTCTTGGTTGTTGCAAGAGGTGTTCTCGGTTGTTGCATGAGGTGTTTTCGGTTGTTGCAAGATGTGTTTTCGTTTGTTGCACGAGAGTAAACTTTTTGTTATGGTAGAGATATTTATTTGTTGCACCGAGGAATCCATGCTTGTTGCTTCGAGTTGAAAATTTGTTGTATTTTTTGTTACATCAGATGAAGATTTTGTTGCAGGTTTACTAAATAATTATTGCGTCTCACCGATTTTTGTTGCACCCAATTGGATGACTGAGATCGACCATTTTAAGTCAAATATGACAGTAGAGAATGGCGTATGATGAAAAGCCTCATATCGTACATCCGAACGTTAGTGGTGTCCAATAGATAATACTAGAAATAAGAGCAAAAGGAACCTTATATGAATTGAAGTGATTGCATAAAGGTGCTAACCTGTAATTTCCCGTAATAACTTGCATCTGTCTTCCTGTCCATAACAGCGCGCACGACAAGTTGCTTCGTCCATGCCGTTGCTACTATTTTTGAGTCTGGGACACGTAGGTTACCCAAGTCCGAGTCCGGATATAGTATCTTCGTAAGGATAAGAAAACAAAAGGAGAAAATCAAACAGAAAAGTTACAGATGTTTTGCGTCTTCTATGTATGATAATCCTTTCTATGTATGTACTCTGGGTGTATATACATACCGTTAGGAAAAATGGGCACCGGCTATTGGATCTTTTGTCCCAAAATCCTTTGTACCTTTCTTCGAATGGTCAATGACAAGTTTACAGCAGCTGAGTGGTTTTATCTTTGATGTATCAACAACGGCGTGGAATAACCTGTAGATTTCTGAATAAGCCCACTTTGTACTCTATTTCTGCCCCTCCATGGGGATTCCAAGGATCCTGTGCATGTCACTCTGATCTCTGATGACTCCATATCGAAAATGCTCACTAACCACTTGCTTAGCTTTTCTGGGACAAACAGGCACTTAGGGTGTGTTTGGTTGCTTGTATGGGGTTGGTTCGCATAAGAAGATGCAAGTTTTTGGGTGTTTGGTTGCCTGGTTGGGTGGGTGAGCCTGGCTGAGTGGATGCAAGATTCCTCTCGCCAGCGGGCGAGGAAACACTCGATCGAGTTTCCTCCTCGGCCAGTGCCAGTGCATGCAGTGGCGGCGCTCGTGAATCCGTTCACCTTCTCTTGCGCGAGATACATGCAACCAAACAACATTTCAGCACAGCTTAGCTCAACAGAAACAGGCAACCAAATAACTCATCATTGCATCCACTCAGCCTGGTTAGGTTCAGCCTGGATAACACATACAAGCCAGGCTGGAAACATACAGGCAAACAAACACACACCTAAGGTTTAGGGATCCCTCGAACCTAGCCTCCGTTATCAGTTCCTTTTGTTCCTTTGACAGATGTGTAATACACCAAATTTGCTTAAGTTGGAAGAACAGAATTCGGGGAGGAGATGTAATACTCCTGAGTAATATTTAGAGAGAGGGACCAATTAGAATAGTGATTCATCGAAGTTTGGAGGAGTTTTATGCAAACAAAGAGACAACTGGGCTCAGGCTAGAGGCCCATGGGGCCTTTGGTGGCCGACCATAGGGGCGCCACTCTCCCCTTCCTAACCCTAGCCGCCTCCTCTCCCTCCAAGCCTCCACCCTTGCGCCTCCACCCCATCCACCTCTGTCCAGCACCTCCTTGCTGTCCATCCCCATCCACGGATGATTTCCCCTCCATTGATGCCGGTCGAAGGAAGGAGGAAGAAGCCCCGGTGTCGCGGCCATGGTGGAAGAGGAGAAGAAGAAGAAGAGGAAGGGTCCTTGTGGATTTGATCTGCGTCTTCCTGGGCTCTACAAGGGTAACGAGATGCCTTCCCGCTGTTTGATCCGTAGTAGATGCGAAACCGATTAGATTTGTTGGATAAAAGTTTGGCTGCAGAAGATTCGATTCTGTCCAGTATCTTGCGTGGGTAATTTCGTGTATTTAGAGGCTGAATTTTAAGATTCCATCTCCTAGAGTTATGTGGGATCTGTCGTTATCTTTCAGTAGCCACGAAGATCACTCAATTCAGGTCTGAGTCAAAAGTTATGGTTGATTTAGTATCTCTCGCCGAAATCTAACGAGAATAATCATGTCTGGGTATTTCCTAAAATATGAAAGGGAAATTTGTAGAATCTGAAAGTTCACACAACTAGGTTATTGAGCATAACTTGAGGATGTTTAATTAAGAGGTTTGAGCTTGTGCAGTATGTGATGAACTCGAAATACAAGATTTGTGAAGTTTTTTTCCTAAGGGAAACTAAGAAAATGATGTTTCCTGCATCAATCATTTTCTTCATTCTCGCTTGAGTTTTGGGTTGTTGGTAGTGTTTTTCACGCAATGTGAGTTGGCGTTGTCTTGACATGTTTGACTCCTTGCAATTCGCACAAGATAAAAGGAGTATTTAATTTGGGCATTCAAGTGGTTTCTCCTTTGGCTTTCGTGGTATTCAATTGTAAACCGCCCTTTTGGTGGAGAGTTAGTGTTGCGTGGTTGTGATGAGAAATCTCTATTTCAGTTGGATTCTCCTTGTGGATCGATGGTTTAAGAACCATTTCATTGTGTACTATTGTTTAAAGGAGGCGACCCTCATTAGATGAAGAGTTAGTTGTTGAGCATCCACCTTGCGCACGAGCGCGCGGGACCGGGCGTGGGCATATGGCGCATGGCGCGTGTGGTCCTGAAGTGGACATACGGCATGGCATGTGTGTGCAAGATCGACGCACGAACGTGTACCGAGGGGTGGTTCGGTTATTTGTGGTGTGTTTTAGTACCGAAGTGGAGCTTGGTTAAGATATTTTGGTTCGTTTTGACAATTGTGGTAATTAGTAAGTTGGCGTATCGCGTTGACCGCTTCAGTCCATACGCGACATACGCAATCTTGGTTATATTCTCGTGCTAAGTGAGTAGTGAGCAACTCAAAGTTTGATCTTTTGTTAAAGACGTGGACCTTCTGCAAGGTCTTACCTTCGATCCTCTTCTTTTGAGTGTACCGGAAAGTTCGAAGTTGAGTGTTAGGTCGATGTTGTTTTACGTCTTTGTGTTGTGGTCTTGCGATCGAGAAATAGACCACTTGGGAGCTAGAATCTTGCTTACGCAAGCCTTACCCATACCGCTTACTGCAGTGCGTGTTAAATTCGTTGTTTCAAGTCCGTGCTTTTGTTCCGGTGTTCTTTTCGATGGTTAGAATTCGGTCGAATTCTTTTAAGGGGTAGAATGTAATACCCCAAATTTGCTTAAGTTGGAAGAAGCAGATTCGGGAGGAGATGTAATACTCTGAGTAATATTTAGAGAGGGACCAATTAGAATAGTGATTCATCGAAGTTTGGAGGAGTTTTATGCAAGCAGCAGACAACTGGGCTGGGCTAGAGGCCTATGGGGCCTTTGGTGGCCGACCATGGGGCGCCACTCTCCCCCTTCCTAACCCTAGCCGCCTCCTCTCCCCTCCAAGCCTCCACCCTTGCGCTCCACCCCATCCACCTCTGTCCAGACCTCCCTTGCTGTCCATCCCCTCCACGGATGATTTCCTCCATTGATGCCGGTCGAAGGAAGGAGGAAGAAGCCCGTGCTGCGGCCATGGTGGAAGAGGAGAAGAAGAAGAAGAGGAATGGTCCTCGTGGATTTGATCTGCGTCTTCCTGGGCTCTACAAGGGTAACGAGATGCCTTCCCCGCTGTTTGATCCGTAGTAGATGCGAAACCGATTAGATTTGTTGGATAAAAGTTTGGCTGCAGAAGATTCGATTCTGTCCAGTATCTTGCGTGGGTAATTTCGTGTATTTAGAGGCTGAATTTTAAGATTCCATCTCCTAGAGTTATGTGGGATCTGTCGTTATCTTTCAGTAGCCACGAATATCACTCAATTCCGAGGTCTGAGTCAAAAGTTATGGTCGATTTAGTATCTACTGCCAGAAATCTGACGAGAATAATCTGTCTGGGTATTTCCTAAAATATGAAAGGGAAATTTGTAGAATCTGAAAGTTCACACAACTAGGTTATTGTAGATAATTCGATAACCTTTTCATATTGATAAAGAATGATCAATTCGGAGTTACCTATTAAAAGTTATGGTCATCTTAGTATTGTTGTTCGAACGTGTAGGCAGTTTTCTGTACTGAAAGTTCAAACAATGGTTAGCCTATTATTTTGGCCGATTTGGATTATCGTGTCAACTAGGGTATTGTAGATTAGTCAGTTAAGAATCTACAGAAATTGGGTTTACCTCTTTTCGACTCCCAGTTCTTGAGTTATGTCAATTACCGTGCTGCTGTCCAGGAACGGTATATGGCAGAAACGTTGTTTTTCGTTTCAGCTTTGTAAACTCGATTTGAGTCATCGTGAAGCGTGTAGAACGCCGATTAGTAGCGCTGGGTATATTATGTCCTTATTGAAATTATTTTACTTGTTTAGGAGGTGAAGCCTCAGGTTTAAGAGTATCACCTTTGCCGGCTAACGCGTCGCATCGTGGAAGGCAAGTAATTGTAGCAGTGTTACTACCGTTTAATTGGTTGTTCTTACTACTTGCAATCTATATGATTCTCATATTTTGAAGTATTATGCCATGGTTGGTTGACTTACAAATGAGGTGATAACAGCAATTAATAATCGAATGTTTTACTTTGGATATCTTGCGTGAAGTCATGAGGTGGTTGCTTTATGTGCCGAATGTGGATCATGGATATATTTTCCATAGTGGCTATGTGGTAGTAATAAAAGTTAATCTTGTTGGTGCCCTTATGAGGATGACACTTATGTGGTTTTTGAGTATCATATCATTCATAACATATCATGACATTGCATTGTGGATGTCGCCGCTTATGACCGCGACCGTACCGGTACAACATCGTACATTGCCGTAGTACGATGTACACTCTTACCTTGATGGGTAGGAGTGCAGTGGAGCATGGCATGCATTTGCATTAAGATTGTGGATGGAGGAATTGCATACTTATGCCAATGTTTGAAATCTTATGAGGCAGGACTCATGTTAGTCCAGGTGGTTTATTGAATGAGAAAGTGGAATGTGGTTGCGGTCATGCAATAATATAAATTGTGATGTAGCTTGCTTGTTATTTGAATAAGCTGTTAATCAATATACTTGCTGAGATTTTATCTCACCCTTGTTGTTTCTTTCCCCCTTTCAGGTGATTCTTAAGCATTCCTGGGATGGGTAGAGCGGCACTACAATTATGCACTCAATTCATAGATTCATGCTGTAATAAAGCTGAGAGGAAACTAGCCTAATGACTAGCTATTCGCGAGTGTTCTTTTGAATTATTAATGATGAATTTGTGGACTACTCTTGGATTAAATTGCTAGTAGTTATTTTAATTTATTGAACTCTATCCGTTAGTATTGTGTCCATTAGTTGTTTTTGCTTCCGCTTATGTTCCGCTGTAGAGTGGTTTAGTGGCATTCCAGGGTAATGTGGGTCCTGGGGTGTTACAAGATGGCTATACATAGAAGTGAGCTTGTTTGGTGCACCTCGTTTTCTTCCAGTCTGTTATTTTTTTTTGGGAGGACAAAAAGGGATGAATAAAAAGTCTAAGAATCTAGTATTTTCAGTATGGAATGGGGGAAAATGGAAGATAAGAAATAAGTGGATACAAAAAATAGGAAGAGTGAAAGAAATATGATAACTAGGAAAAAAGTATACTCCGTATGTCTCGTTAATACTTTAAAATTGCCATCTGGTGATACCTAAAGGTGCCTTATATTTGCTGTTTTTTTGCCCAATAACTATTTCTGCTGTTGCCAGTAACAAAAGTTGTTTGATAGTATGCAAATAACTACAGCTGCTAGTTACGAGAACCTGAACATGGAGCTGTGCGCAAACCTGTTGACACTACTTACTTGTACTTAAGATTTCATAAAAATGGCAATTAAAAATTTAGATATGTATAAACTAGGGATCCTCGCTGATCTTTCACTTGACACCTCATGGAAACATGGGTATTTTTTTTGAGTGAACAAAAACAAGTAAAAAATTGCAGTGGCCCCCTACCTTATTAGCATCGTCAGCATCTGTTTCGTTGACCTTCCTCTTGTTCTGCTTGTGTATCGTATGTATGCCCGGGAATTGATTATTTAACCTTCATTTAGATACGTTTTAAGATTACACTTTTATTCCTAATGTAATTGTTTTTTACCCCTCGCCTAGTTTGATACTTGATTAAATACCCCGTTTTGATTATTTTTAATATCCGTTAGTTTTTGCCGTTATAACTACGCGAAAGGACACTAGAGCCCTTGCCTGAACTCATTTTGGTCGCACCAAAGGTCCCCCCGAGCTTGAAAAGACGCTCGAACTGGATGTACCTACAGTCGCCTTCCTCCTCCCGCTTCCGCTCCCCGGCGCCATTGGCGCTCTTCATCACAAGTGTAACATCCCAAAAATGCCGAGCATTTGAAATTGTTTAAAAATATGGGATTTTTAAAACTTTTGTCATGCTTCGTCGAAGTTCAAATTTTTGAGTTGTTAATTGAAACCTCAACCCCAAAACAGAAAAAGTTGAATTCAAACCAAGTTTAAAAATAAAAGAAAAGAAAAAGAAAATAAACTGAAACCTCAAAAGTGCGGTCGGACCGAAACCACCTGGTCCAGCCCGACTTCTCATTTTCTTTTTTTCTTTGCTTTTCTTTTTCTCTTTATATTTCCTCTTTCTTTTACTCTTCTTTTCTCTCTCCTTTCCTCCCAAGGCCCACCTACCAGCCCCTCCTCCCTTCTTCCCCACTTGCCTTCGTCCTCCTCCCCACTCTCGCACAACACCAATCACCCTGGCGCCATGCCGTGAGGACACCCTCCCCTGTTGCCTGCGTCAAGTCCGTCGCCGTGTCGTCCCTCCCCTGTAGGCCACCAACCCGTTGATCTGCAGCACTGCTCCCATGCCGCCCTGACGTCGCTCCACGTGCCACCATCCGTCGCGCGACGCCCAAGCCACCGGCACCCTCCCTCTCTCGCCTATATAAGGTCGCCACCGCGTACGCCTTGCCACCCCCTCCCGCCATTCCCCTCCCCTTTTCTCTCCTCCACCGAGTGCAAAAGCAAGCGAGGCGTAAGGCTCTTTTTCGGGCCACCGCACTGTCAACGCCATCCTGACCGTGTCGCCGTACTAGTGAGCCTCTCACCTTGCCGTGTGCGTTAGCACGTGTTCCAGGGAACAATGATCCATTCCTCCGCACTAATTTTTCCCTTCATCCACAGGAGCTCGCTAACGCCCTCTTCTTCCCTGACCCTCGGCCAAAAGCACCATTTCCGCCGCCGCTCCTCGCTCGGTGAGCACACCTCCGATTGCTTCCCCTCCTACCATCTCCCCACCCCCCTCACGCTTCCCCGGTAGCTCACATCACCACACTTCTCTCAGGTCACCATCGCCATGTGAAGATCTCCTCCCAGCCTCGGGTCATCATCGTAGGCCATCCTCTATCCATGCCTGTCGTCTCCCTCCACTCCGGTAGGTTCCCCACACCCTTTAGATACTTGTGTGCACACATACTAGCCAAGAGCGTCGCCGGAAGGTCGTAGTCACTACGGTCTCGAATGTCGCCGCTGCTCAACATTGTCGTGTCACCGTGCAGAGGCCGTCTCGACCCTCGCCCGGCACCCATAGGATCGCTGGCGATGGGAAACCATTTTGGGCTTCCCGGCGCTCAGGTCTTGGCCGCCACGTCGAGCGTAACAAGGACCACCCTATGAACTCTTTGCTTCAGTCGAGATAGGACAACAACTGTAGCTAGGTAATTATTGTTGCCATTAAGGTGTTGTTAGGACAAAATAGTTGTTAGGGGTTAGTAATTAGAGTTAGGTTAGTATGGCATGTGGGCCTGATTAGTTAATTAAAAGTAATTAGGAAATAAATTCGGTACTGAGTCTATGACATGTGGGCCCAATGCCTTAAGTGTAGAGTATAGACACCATTGACCATGGTCCATCCACTGTTGCCATGGATAAAGTCCATGACAGCCGGGCCCCACCTGTCATTGACTGTGACTGATTTCCTTAAAGAAAATAAATGAAAATGCAAGGGCCCACCTGTCAGCCATTGGAGCATTTTCCAAATAAAAAAGGAAAATGAAATCCCGAGGGCCCCACATATCAAAGAGAGGACTCTCTCTCCCCTGTTAATTTCAGGGATTTAATTGGATTTAAAACTTCAGAGAGCCCATTCTCTCTTATTTTAAATCAAATTGAATTATTCTTATTTCTAAATTCATCTAAATTCGAACCCTACCCAATTAACCTACCAGAAAACATCCATTTTGGAGTTCATTTGAATTTTGAAAGCAATTCAAATTAAACTGATAGCTTTGCCAACACTCCAATGATAGTGAGTAATACCTTTAATTAGGGAATACCTTTTAGCTAACTAAGATTAAAAGTAAAGTGATCAACCCAGGTAGTTATGACCTAAAATGATATAGTCATGGTTGGGCATATACATACAGACATGACCCAATGACCAGTAGTCCCTAGGCCCTTGTCATATGATGATAAATGATAGTAACGACACTACACCAATGACATGTACACCCATGAGTAGAGTAGTAACAAAGTAATGCATCGTAACAACATACACTCACAAGTATGATCTTACCAACTTGTTGAATAGGTAAAGTAATCACTATAGTTGTCATGTAACTAGGATTGTTACTTGTCACCGACACTTACCTATACAATAAATAGTAATACTAAGAGTTTAGTTAAACAATTCGCTAGTGATTAAGTTAGGCATAATCATTATACTAGATAAGTCGTGAAGGTTAGCAGTAGCTATGTCGCGACCACATGCTAGTTCGTTGGAACCAAAGCCGATAGGGTAATGACTGAACAAGAAGTAGATGAATGAAAACATGTAGGTCCTACCTAGGTAACGAGTAGTTATCTACTTAACAAGAAGTAGATGAATGAAAACATGTAGGTCCTACCTAGGTAACGAGTAGTTATCTACTTAACAAGAAGTAGATGGATGAAAACATGTAGGTCCTACCTAGGTAACGAGTAGTTATCTACTTAACAAGAAGTAGTCATTAGCAAATGCTATAACTAGAGGTCAACCTAGTGTGATAGGTTTATTTTAGTGCATGCCAAACTCGCGTAGACACCACTAAAGACGTAATACTGATGTCTAGCCAATGCTTGGAAGTTCCAGCTAAGGCACATGGAACTTCCTTGATAAATATAAAATAATAAAAGAAATCATTATGTGAACATCTACCCCATATGTCGGTGAGATTGATGTCGGCCCAGAGCGAACCCTGTACTTGTGCATAGGTCTCACTTGACTATCATGAAATTTCCTTGATAAATAGGAAATAATAATAGAAAAATATTATATTAGCTAGGCACCATGTTCAAGTAGCGATGAGATGTTCCCAAGTGGGTGATGGCGATTTAACCACCAATCAACATTGTCTAGGCTCTAGCCATCACCCCTCGCTATCTGCTCCTGGTAGAAGTACAAATCATGACCTGAAGGTGGATCAGAGAATCCCACCTAGCAAGGTGATCTCTCCCATCTAGGTAACCGAGGAGAAATATTCCTATGATTATTATCTCCAACCCATTGGAGTCCAAACTCCTTACGCTAGTGGACTTTCCGAGAGCTCGATCCCTCTCGCTCTCACTCCGGATCAAACAGTTACCTAACCCTACGTCTGACTATCAATCCAAAACCCCACCACTAAACTAAACGAATAGAGTTTGGGTTTATCTACTTTGATCTAAAGTATTTTCTTCATTCCAAATATCCTTGGATGTACTTCATTCCATTTGAAGTATTTCCTTCATCTACTTTCTTTAGTTATACTTCGTTTGAAGTATTTCCTTCATCAACTTCTATTGGTTATACTTCATTTGAAGTATTTCATTCATCAACTCCCTTGGGATATACTCCATCTGAAGTATTTTCTTCATCAACTCCACTGAGTAGGTTTAGTTTCTTCTGGAATGCTTTCTTCTTTTAAGATACCGTTAGATATGTTTAGTTTCATTTGAAGTATTTCTTGCTTCACACACTCCTAGGTTAATTGACTTTCATTGAAGTGTTTTCTTTGTGAATTGCCTTTGGATTTATTCGATTTAATTTGGTTGTCTTATAGACGTTCTTGGGCTCGATCGTATTCCACGGAGTTAGAATCTGAAGCCATGATGGAGGTGCAGTTCGAGACAGAGCAAGAACTAGACCAGATTATCAAAACATTGAGCAAGACGATTATCAGAATATCGAGAAAGGTAAGTCAACACTTTGATCATTTTGGGCCTACTTTCAAATGCAAATTATATTTGATGTAAATTATGAAATTGCATTGCCATGATTTATACAAATATGTCGATTTAGCTCATAGCTACTACCTCAATCATAATTGCGTATAAACTTGCAATCCTTGAACTTGGACACTATCCTTTGTCACCATAGATTAATGTTATACATACTAGCTACTAAATTTGTACCTAAGTGTCATGCTTAGCCTTGCTTAGGCACATTGGTATACGGGCAATAATTTTCCCCGACATCATTTAAAACTTAAAACTAGATTTGGGCAGTTGAGGTTGGAGCCTGGCTAGTGTGTTAACTAGAAAAGTATTTCAAAACAAAAGAAAACTAAAAATAGATTCGACTTGGGCGGTTGGAAAGCGTGGCCGGTGCTGGGAAGAGCAGACAGAATAGGTATGGGGAAGTATCGTCAAGTCAATAAATGGCCGAGTTCTTGTAACAGCCTTCTAGTGCAAAAATAGTGTAACAACAAGTCTATAATTGGTACGACCTGGCTGACTAATTTGTTCGCCTCATCATAATTTCACCATTGGTGGGTGTGTGGTGTTGATTAAGGGTAAAGGAGCCACCGAACTATATGACACAAGTGAGAGACCTCTCGGGGGCATGGCCCAAGGGGGGTGATACCTAGTGGGTGGGGTTGCATTAAGGTGGGACATTGTAAAGGCCTAGTGACAATCATCTTAGTTTAACACATATGGATGTGTGTCAAGACAGACATTATAACTTGATTGTCTCTTATGGGTAAAGTGTACGAACTCTGCAGAGTCTAAAAACTATCTAGATGAGTTGAATTAGCTTACTTGTGGGAGGTGCTAGGAACTTACTTAAATTAGCTTTTATTTTTATAAAATAATTTGTGGGAGGGAATAAAAAGATGGGTTGGAGCCTAGAGATTTGAGATGGGTGGAAGTCTAGAGACTTGAGATGGCCTGGTTGGGAACTAGTAAGAAGTACGGGATGTGACCTGAGAAAGAATATGAGTATGGATGGAGCCACCCAGTGATATAGGAGGTTGGAGCCTCCACTAGTATTTTACAAGAAAGCTCAACTTTGCTAAAGCCCATGTTAGTTAAAAATGCTATGTCTTAAGATTTGCTACTACATAATCTATTTCAATAAGTGGTTTTATGCAAACAAAATAACCACAAGCCATTCCTTTGATCAACCTTGCATAATATATAACTGCATTATGTGTGTTGGCTCATGAGTACGGTTGTGTACTTATGCTCGCTTAACATTACTATTCAGTAAGTGTGAAAGAAGAAGGCTATGCGGGCACTTACGAGCATTCGCTAAGACTGAGGATCAAGAAGGCCAAGAACTAGGTCGCGGGCCCCAGTCAATTGCCTGTGGGTATATCGTGAGGGTTCCACGTGTGGTACTTTAAATTCTGCTTCCACTGCTGGTTCTTCGAAGGTATTTGGACTGGCTAGCCATTTTAAAAGTCAAAAGTCGTAAGGTATATTTACGCTTTCTTTATTATTATGCAATAGCTATACATTTTTGTGATATGTGTTTGATATCCAATGATGTAACTATGGGCACTAGCTACTGATCCAGGGAGTAGACAGAGAAGATTCCAAATTGCAAATTTGGGGTTTGACAACAAGCACCCGGTCGTCCTCCAGAGTAACCTGTTGACCCAAGAAGGAAAATACCCAATGTTAGAGGATTGCACTACATGCTTCCTTTGTGAATAGAGTGAAGTAGAAGTGTTGTAAATATGGATAATATTTTAATTACAGATTTTATTATGAGGCAAAGATCATAAATAACTAGAGACGTATAAAACAATGCTAGCAGTAGGCAACTCATTGTACTTCTAAACATACAGAATAATAATATTATAATAGAGTAGTTTGGTCGCACAACCAACTTACAGTCGGACTTGATGACGAATAGGAAGTAGTGTAGACTCGATGCAGTGCAGAACGTAGATGAAACAGCTGAGCGAGCGGCCACACAGATGCGATGCTCAGAAAACTTATTGCCACCCCGTGCAGGAACTCTTTACAACAATGGTTTGGAGTTATCCGCTCACTCTCCTTTCCGCTGCACGCCGAGGAGAAGGGATGACTTTGTTCGACAGAACAACACACTAGCACAGTAGAACAGAGAGGAAGAAGAAGAAATGGAAGTGAATCAAATTGGTATTTGGTCTAGATGCCTCCAGATCCTTTTATGGTCAAGACAATAACTCTCTAGTAACTGCATAATAAAGCACATAACGAACCATTGGTAACTGCTAATTAAAAAACCAACTAATGGTAATTAAGCAGCATTTATCAGCTCCTGACTATACCCTGGTCTACGGCTCCGACCAGTGACCACACTTATCTTCCGAATGACCACACTGGTCTTTCGAATGACCACACTAGTTGATACACTGGTCTTTCGATTGACCACACTAGTCTTTCGAACATTTTAGTTTGACCAGTATCAAAAAATAGAGAGAAATGCACGGTTAGCAAAAGAAAATTGGACTAGGTTCACGAAATGTTCATGGTCGCGCGTCATAAGTCACAAGTCACGTGATTACCACACAAATATACGTGCATGTGTGTGACTTTAGCTATAGTCCTTCTCATGTCACCCCATGCCATGTATCACATGTTTCAAGAAGTAGCAAGGACTCCACCTTGTAAATTGCCCTCTCACCACTTGGCTAGGCAGTATGGGACTAAATCATGCATACTTTGGAATTTAAGAAATGAATGAGCCTTTACACTTATGGGCCCAATTCTAACAAGAAGAAATGGGGAAGTGGCAGTGTACCTGGATGTCAGACTTGTAGAGGCCGGGGACGTCAAGCAGGAAGGCTAATGACCTCCATCCACATCCATGGTGCCATCCACCTCCCCCGCTGAGGACACTCGCGCAGCGCCGATGCCAGCCGCGGCTCTAGCGCTCTTCAAGTCGGAGCTGTCTGCCGACCCGACGCTCTACCTGCTCGCCGTGCTCCCGCACCTCGTCGTCGCCGTGTCGCTGCCCCACCTCCTCCTCACCGCCTCCGCGAAGGAAGATACGATATCCACCGGCGCGCCACCGCTGATGCCGATGCCATGGGCTTGGGCATGGCCATGCCCGTGCGCAGTGTGGTGGGTGTGGTCGCCGGCTGAGCGGCGGTCTCTGTCGGCTGCGGTGAGGCGGTCGAGCACCTCCGGTAGGTGGAAGAGGCTGGTCACGGCTGTGTCGAACAGCTCTGTCATGGCTTCCTTCCTCGTGGTGCATGTTTGTCAACTGTGACAGGGAGCTCTCTGGCTTGGAACTTTTGTGCGACTGAAACGGTTCGGGCAAGGGCATTAGTCTCTTTTTGCGTGGATATCATGACAAAAATCGACAGATATCATTAAAATAATTAAAATGGGGTATTTAATCAAGGATCAAACTAAGTGAATGGTAAAAAAACAATTACATCGGGAATGTGAGTATAATCTTGAAACACATCTAAATGAAGGGTAAATAATAAATTCCCCATGCATGTCAAGTACTGTGACTTCTTGCACCATTGTAATGCTGTGTTTTATGCACTTTACGTTTTTTTTTTGTTTTCAGCAGATTAGAAAATAATCTTTGATACATAAAGAACGTAAAGTAAAAAAGAACCTCAGTGATCCAACCCAATGATTTGAGGAAAAAAAAACAAAAGGATATATGGGTTTGGGTGAAATATACATACCGCTGTGATATGTAAATCAGGTGATATTTGAGATTGTTCGCCGTTATTCTTCCTCTTCTTTCATTGTGACCTTCCATTACGCTCTGAATCCACAATTGCTTCGATTTTTTTTTTGCGTGCGAGTACACGTTGACGCAGTTGTTGAGGACAATGAGAAAGTTGTGAACTGAGCAGCAAAAGGAATGTGATTTGTCACTCCCAGACGTATAGTTGCTAGTTCACAGTGGCAGAAAATGGGGAAAAAAAGTATCTGATAGTTAGCACCTGTGTAGATTTCGATAGTTACCTCTGGGATTTGAAAATCAGACGATGTATCACGTGATTCAGCATTATTCTTCCTTTTTTGGGTCGCATCGCATTGTCGCCATGTGAATCTGCGTGTGGTCTGCACATCATGCAAAGTCATGGAACATTACGTTTTAGTGATAAATTTGCATGCTGGTGCGCACTGATAGGGGGCGATATATACTTCTACAGTGCTACGTTATAGATCTGAATGCACAGTGGTGAGAGAAGATGCTGCATGTAAGGTGTTCATTTGGTATTTTTGGTAAATATGGCGCTGTTAGTTCGGTAAATACAATATTTTTTAAAATATGGTTCGGTATCAATAAATTCTAATTTATTTCGGTACGGTATCGGTAAATACTCTATTTATCAAATTTAACGCAAATTACAAACAAGTAACGACATTGCAGCAAATTGGCGAGTACCCAGCCGCTGCCCGGCCAGCCCCCAGCGGGAGTCGGTAGCAGCACTGAGCCGGCAGGAGAGCCTGAGCCGCAGAGGCAGAGCTACCATGCTATTGTTGGCTTGCTGCATACACAATGCACATGCACCAAAGTCGAGTGCCCAGCGGGAGCAGTGCAGCAGTAACACCGTAGCGCTAGCAGTAGCAATACTGGCGCACAACACTGTCACAGCTCCAGCAATTAAAATGGTTAATATGTATTTCATTAGCATGCATTATTGATTTCAAATCATTTCATAATATATTGTACTTGGAAAATCTCATTTCATATAAACATACACTTCAAAACTCGAAATTCTTTTAGCATCTGTAATAAAAAGTGGTGATCATAATCTAGAATCAATTTATTTAAATACTACATTCATTCTCACGAATAAATAAAATTTTTCCAAAATTTTTGGGACTAGTTTGAACCTAATTAAAATTCAAACAACATTCATAGACATACAACATGTTTGAAATTAACTGTCACAAATTTTAATATGAACAGTGGGGTTTCATAATTTTTATGGGAACTATATACTCCCAGGAACCCCCACAAATTATTTCATGATTTTATGAAATTTATTTCTATTTATAAAGCACTAGTCAAAGTAGAATCAGTTTGAATTAAGTCAGTCAAACCCTAGTACTATTCCTCTGCTCGAGCAAACTCGACTCGAGTCCGACTCGGCGAGACGACTCAGCCCGACCGCCTAAATGCACCATCGCATGCAGCCATCCGATCCTAGCCCAACGGTCCAGATTTCCGCCACGGTTAGACAGTTCAAAACAACACTTAAAATCTCACCCTTCCAATCCTGATTTAACGGTCCTCATTCGGCCACGTAGCGCTGGCTTACCTCCGCGCCTTGAGTCGCTGCCATGCCGGGCCCGCTTGCCAGTATCGCCTTCAACCTCCCGCTGGCGCCCTCGCAGACACTCCACGCCACGCGGCTTGCGATGCCTTTCCGCGTCAGGGCCGCCATCACCTCACCGCGCCCGTTGGCCTATCCCCGAGCTCCTCCTCTGCACACCGCACCCACTCCATCGCTCTCGGGCCATATTACCCCTTCCATGCCCGGCATTTTCCCTCACCTCTTCTCTGTTGACTGAGAGGAGGGAGGCTAGCTGGAGCTCGTTTCTCGGGTAAGCTCCAACCGCATGGTTCCTCCCTTCTTCTTGTTCAATGCCCTATCCATTTTTGTTAATGCGAGCCTCTCTTGTCGTTTGTAGTTCGTGTTCCATCTTCGAGCTCTCTGTAGTGTCCAGAGCGCGCTCCCGAAGACACCTCGTGCCATTCCTCACTTCCAGGAGGTATGGTCCTCAATTCACCGCGTCATCTTACATGCTTTAGGCCACTGATCAAAACCCCTAAACTAATCTTGGTAATGCACGGCAGGATCTCGGTGAATCAAGATTGTTCCATTTTCAGTCGAAGATCAAACCTTTCATCTCCCACCTCATTCGGTAAGCTCCTCTTCGATTCCTTGCTCCTAGAGTATCCTCTGTGGATCTTTGAGCTATACTTAGCTCTCATTTACCTCCTTTTGGCTTCAGGCATCCTCTCCACGTGAAGCCCCTTTTGCCGCACTTGTCTTCTCCGGCGCCGTCACTGCTCCAGTCAACCTCCGACTTCCCCAAGCTTCTCACAGCTCCAGGTGACCTCCCTAAACCTTTAGGTAGCATAAGCAACCACTAGGTTGTACTGAGAAGCTCGGTTTAGCTGCATGCACATTTGCCGTATAACCCGCCGCTCTCGCGTCGGCTAGCCGCCGTTCGAGCCACCTGATCGCCGCTACCACCACCTGTGGACGCGCATTAGCATAAGGCTTCCGTCTTTGCCCTTGGCCGGCACCGGAAGGGACCACAGCACCGGCGTGTAATATCCCGAAAGAGAGTTAAGGTTTGAATCGAGGAAGATTAATTTTATTTCGGGAGAGATCGATGGTTCGGGGAAGAATCAAACGGAACGACGGGAGGGACTAATTGGATTGTTGTCAGTGCTGCAATTTTAGAGGGGGGAAAGAGCAAATAGGCGGCAACTTGGGCCTGGGCCATGGCCCATGAGGGTGGCCGGCCAAGGGGGGGCTCCTCCCCAAAACCCTAGCCCCTTCCCTCCCCTCCCCTTTCCCCTCCCACTCCCATTCGGCCGCCACCCCCACCTCCCCCCTCTCCACCTCCCTCCACCCTCTCTTGCGCCTCCCCATCCCCACACCCCCCATTGTTGCCGCCAAGGAAGAAGAAGAAGGAGAAGGAGAAAAGAAGAGAAAGAAGGGAAAGAAGAGAAGGGAAGAAGAGGAGAAGAAGGGATCCGCAGCGGAAGCATGGTGGTCATCATCCCGCTGCGTGCTCTTTCGTTTCGGCAAGGGTAACCAGCGATTTGTTGTTTTGGGGTCGTTTTCTAGTTGTCTAATTTTCGGATGCCAGTTCGTCGTTATTCTGCAGCAGGAAGTTTGTCGGTTTTGATTAAGTTAGAGGCAGATTTGGGTCTGGGTGTCTCCTAGAAAGTTGTAGCTATCGTAGTTACCTTTCATTGCCGACAAGAATCAAGTCATTTGGACTTCGGTAGCCAAAGTTATGAATTTATTAGTACTTCTGTGTTTCTGGAGAGAAGCAGATTTGCTAGTGTTAGTTAACCTGATAGAAGCGCGTATTTAGAGGGGTTTCCAAAGGGTCTCACCATAACAAAAAATGAGGCTAATCCTCTTAACTTTCAGGAAAACTAAAGATCACTGAATTTGGACGAACGTAGAGAAAGTTATGATAGTTTCTTTGTTGCTGTCCAGAAACCCGACGTGAAATATTTGCTCTGATTAAATAGATTGGTAGGTCTGGTAGATGGCCGAATCAGAGGGTCTCCCCAACTAAGTTTATTTAGACATTTAAATTACCTTTTCAGATTGTCCAAGATCATCCTATTCGGACTCCTGAGCAGAAAGTTATGAATTTTTGAAGTCTGCTGTCCGCAGTGACCGATCGCTAGAAATTAGAAAAGCTAGACGTGATAAGAAGATTAGCGATTTCGATTGTAATGTGATGTATGATTTTGGTCCAGTATGTTATTCTTAGTTTGGGGTTATCTTCTTGTCCAGGTGGCAGCGAGATCCCAAGGGCAGCACCCACTTCGCGTCCGCCGTTGCACGGTTGAGGCAAGTATTCGGGTTATAGCGTATTTTCGGTTGTATGATATGATTGTGGTGATTGCTTGTTGTAGCCTTGCACGAATGTTAGCGTAATGAGTTTTCCTTTTATCTTAATGAATGCAAGCTATGGTTAATGTTTCCTTGAGCGTTGCTAAATCATACATGTTGTTATGTACATGTTAAATTCGTGTATATGAAAGACGTGGGCATGGAGCAATTGCATGTTCCAATCGTGTTGGAGACTTGGTCATACATGCATGTTTTTGATATATGATAGCGAAGTAAGGTTCTTTGGCATGATGTTTATGTTGAGATTGGTGAATGCTCCAAGTATGATTATGCTCTATTTATGTCCGTTGTTATTGTACTTGGTATATTGATGATGAATAGATGTTGTGCATGTGCATATTGAGATCATCTTTGAAGCTTGGTCACGTGGTGACCAAGCATGCATTCGTTGAGGTCCCCGTCATGTATTGACGGGCTTGAGGTCCCCACATTGGTGCAATGTGGGCTATGAGCAAAGAGGTCCCCATGATTCAGATGATGGGCAAAGGTCCCTATACATGTGGTGTATAGGCTTTTGGTCCCCGTGCGGAGGGCACGAGCAAGGGTACACAGCGACGGTTGTATACCCCGCATTACCGGTAAAATGCGAAAAGAGATAAAGTTAAAAAGGTGCATTGCATTGGTTGCATACACATGAGCATGAAGGCTTTACACTGGTGCATTGTTTATCTTGGATTATTGATGCTATGAATGTTAACTTGGTTAGCCTTGTTGGTACTTGTTGAGTCTTTGGGCTCACTCTTGCTTTGATGTGTTTTAGGTACAATCGCAAGATCGGCATGCATGGGAGGAGTAGATGAATTGGAAAGCACGCACTACCTCACAACATTAAAGCAATTGTCATTTAGCTTCATATAAGAATAAATAGACCACGAGAAATACCCATGGTTGTTTTATGATTCGATTATGGTTGTGAGAATAGTGTTAATTTGATTACATTCCTATGATTATCTCTTATGCATGAGTGAATTGGATTATGAAATTATTGTTAAATGTTATGTTTACTGTTAAAAGCTATGGATAGTTTGAGTTTCGTGTTAACTGTAATAATGAGAATAGAAAGTTTTGGTTATGTTTATGATATTATTCTACATGCTTGAATGAACTCGATTATGATTATATTGATAAATGCCTTGATCAATTGTTGGAACCTCGGTATAGGCGACTATACAAAGGAGGTTTTGTCGAGATTTTGTAATTGGTCTTAGTTTAGCTTAGTTTAATTTAATTTTAGTAGCATTCCGTGCTCAATGTTGAGTGGGGTGTTACAATTAGTATCGAGCGGTGTAGAGTCCGTGGTGACTAGATATAAAAAATTGCTAATGTTAATCAACTTAAAAGTTTGACACACTGAGCGATGAGGATGGGGATGGGTCAATCTTTGCATTTACGTTCCGTTATATCGTTTTGATTATTGTTGATATGAATTGAGTTTGGCTGCTTATTAATTAGTTATTATGATTATTATGAGTGGGATTAGTCGTTGTTGAGAGGTTAAGGTCGTGGTTGTGACCTTGGGCTTTACCAGGTTACACCACCTTCGTGGAGTGGGTATAGAGAAGTGCTACCCGGATATCTTAGTACAGGTGTCGATAGCGAGAATCTTTAGAAGAGTTGCTCTCTTCCCTGAATTTGAATTTGGTCAACTCTTAACCGGTTGCGATTGATGGGTTTCTTTGAAATGTTTGGTGTGTTTCCTTTGGCTTAATTTGCCCCGTAAATCAATTATTGTTTTTCCCACCGTTGAGTTATTCTCGATTGGTGAATTTTGCTAATTGTCAAGATTGACTTTTGTAGGGAGTTTTGTTTTTCTTATTGGAAAGCTTGACCTATTTTATTCGCTTGATGTTTTGGTTAATGAAGGTTTCTTTTGTAAGTCCTTTAGTTCATGAAGGCTTTGACTCAACGTATCTCTTTTGGGTATTTTGAGCGTTGAATATTAATGGTTGTGTTATGAGTTTCAAGTTAAGTTCGCAGTTTGTGCATGATCGATCTTAACTAAGGTCCTTATCAAAGAAAGTTGAATAAGTGGAGGTTGTCCTTTAGTGGTTCTTGATGAGTTATGACTATGAGTATGACAATATTTAGTTGGAATCAATGGAGTTGTTAAGAGGTGTGGTATTTTGATGATTTGGTCTGATTGTTAGGATTGTGGAATCAGGTAGATTTATTGGATAGCATGGAGTAATGTATCTCTATGGATTAGCTTACCCATTAGTGATGGTTATGTTAAGAATGTGTTTGAACGATGCTTTAGAGGATATCAGATTGGAAATTTTCGTAAACTAGTTACTTGATGATCATACAAAATTGCTAGATTAAAAACATGTATATTAGATTAGACGAACGTTGAGGTAGCATGTTGTGAAACCACATTTATGCAAGCGATGAGATTATTAAATGTTGACTTTGTGTTTACAGATGGTTACTGCGACTACAAATGTAAGTAGGACCCTATTTGTATACATGATTCATACAATTGACAATTGTTAATGACATTGGAGCGGGTGTGAGTAACACTAATGGTTGAGTGGGTGATTGAGTAAGTGGCCTCTGATAGTGTGCTTTGCGAAAGTATCATTTGATAGTATGAACTAGTTAAAATAGGTTTGTTTCAACCTTGTGGCTTGTGTTTCCTTTGGAGAAATTTATGATGGGATAAGAGGCTATGATGAGTCTCGCTAAGAGTGTATTGTTACATTACTAGTGTGATTGTCGATGAAGGGATTATGATGATAATATTGAATGTTTTGTATAAAGGGACGGATCGCTACTTGGATGTTAATTAATTGAATATGTTTCTAGTTCGCATTTGTGATCTTTCGGACCTCATGTTGATGTGATAGCTGAATTTGTTTAGAGTAAAGTGACGTGTTGAGAGGTTTTATTAGTTCCTAAGTGGAATAGGTGTTGTGATCTTCAATTACTCTTTGTCGGAAATGCCTTGGTGATGCTATAACCAACGAAAATCGAGTAAAGTGGAAGTATTTGAGATTTAAGTAAAGTTTCATAACTTGCGAATATTGAAGTTTGTCTAAAACTTTTGTTCTTGCCCATAAGAGTTTTCCGAATTCTAAAAGCGTGTTTTATTCTCGTCTAGGTTGGATATTCTCGATTGTGGGACGTGCGCCTCAACTTTGATCATATCTTTTGGTTTTCGAGAACAGTTTTATCTGATTGTTTCTCTTGATCATGTAACTACTGTAAGTGGTAACGTTTTCTTTTGAGCTGAAACTTATTTCTATTTGCCTCTTCTTCTAAGAAAGGATTAACCGATCTGTATTGTAAAGTCTCGTAGGTGGTGTCTTGGCATCTAGATAGTGGTGGCCTAGTAGATGGTTTGATGAACCCTTAGGTGTCAAGTCGTCCGAGAGGCTTGGAGTAATAAATCGATTTATTGGAATAATCCTTGGAGAGGAATTGAGTTGAAAAGAATATTTGTCTTTGGAGCTACAGATTTCGTTGTCGCAACTAGTAGGACCTATAACAAGTTGTAGTCCAAGATTTGGTGTTCTTTTTGACCGAGCATTAGAATTAGCAAGTATGGAAATCTGGATCAATTTATTAGAGTATCGCAATTTGGTAGTATTGCGAGGCTATGAAAGTTATTCTTGATGATGTGGTTTAATGAGAGTGGGGTTACAAAGTAATCAAATCGCCATGTTAATTAATGGGATAATGGAAAATATTGAGTAACGTCAAGAGTGATTTGGCTTTAAATGAGTAACCTTCTGAGGGTTATAATCTTTGTAAAGGTAAACTAGTCAAGAAAATATTTTCATGATGATGTTAATGAGAGAGTATGTTGGAATTATGGGATTTTACTGATTTAATCGAGGATTTCCTATCTTTTATATGAGAAGTTCGTTGTAGGAATCTTGGAGTTTAATTTGGGCTTTGCAATTTTATGCTAGGACTTGGGGCACCCAATGATTATGTGTAGAGGAGGTAGATTAAGGGTGGGTTTCGAACAGTGAGATAATCATTGATAGAGCCCTTTTAGAGAAAGTATATGACTGTGAGAGCTGTGAATTCCAAGTTGTTTATTTCTAAAACATTGAGGAGATGTGATTGCGTGTGTAATCTATTTTGAGATGCATTGGAAGTCATCTGTCAAATTAATCATGTAGATAGAGGAGTTGTTGAGATAAAGTTTGGCGGCGTCGATAGAGCCTTTATACGGAATTGTGGATGATGTATTTCAACTTGAGTGTAACATTGAGAATGTAAAGTTAAGAAAGATGAGTTAGTGTGTTTTGTGATGAATCAAACTCCAAAGTTGAGAGAGATTTTATTCTTAAAAGAGATACTGAGAATTTGATACTTCCTCAAAGGAGTGAACTGTTTCCTCGATTCTCGTTTGAGTTTTGTGTTGTTGACCAATATCTTTCGTAAGTTGAGTTTGACTCGATTTTGGTATATATGATTCTTATCGGTTCAGAAAGAATAAAAGAAATGATGGATTTGGTTAATTGAGTGGTTGCTCTTTTAGCGATCGTGGTGTTTATTTGCAAATTTTCTAATTGAAGGTGGAAAGATTTTCGTGTTAAATCATCGATTTTGAATTTGACTCCTTTTAGTACCGAGTTGGTAACGTTTGGTTGCGTTGAGAGTTCTTCATTTTCAGTTGAGCTTTGCTGGTAAAAGAGTGTGTTTAGGAAGAGTATTGTTGTTGTGTGTTTCGTTAAAGGAGGTGATTTTTGCTTTAGTGAGGAGTATAATTGAGCGGTGGAACACGAGTTCTGTGTTCTATGTGCATGTCGTGTGGTTCGGTATCTTTGGGAGGTTTAACCCAAGATACATTGGGTTGTTTTCGCTAGTTGGCGACGCCAGGATCTCTCGAGTCCATGCGCGAGTACGTAACGCCTTGTAACCCGGGAGATCCAGAGTTTGAGGTTTCGATTACGCCGTTAACCATCGAGTGAGGTCTTACCTCGAGTCTTGTCCGGTGAGTGTACCGGAATGTCGAGTGGAGCGTTAGTACGCACGCGATTTACGCCTGGTGTTGTGGTCTCTTCGTTGGAGAGAGGTCACTTGAGAGTTGAAGTCTCACGTGAGCGAGTTTAGTAAGAGTTGATCGCATTGGTATCTCATTGTTAAGTTCTATTCGTGGTTTTCTTTGGGAAGATTGGCGTTTAGATTCGGGTCGAATCTCGTTAAGGGGTAGAATGTAATATCCCGAAAGAGAGTTAAGGTTTGAATCGAGGAAGATTAATTTTATTTCGGAGAGATCGATGGTTCGGGAAGAATCAAACGGAACGACGGGAGGGACTAATTGGATTGTTGTCGGTCTGCAATTTTAGAGGGGGAAAGAGCAAATAGGCGGCAACTTGGGCTGGGCCATGGCCCATGAGGGTGGCCGGCCAGGGGCTCCTCCCCAAAACCCTAGCCCCTTCCCCTCCTCCCCTTTCCCCTCCCACTCCCATTCGGCCGCCACCCCACCTCCCCCCACCTCTCCACCTCCCCTCCACCCTCTCTTGCGCCTCCCCATCCCCACACCACCCCCCATTGTTGCCGGCCAAGGAAGAAGAAGAAGGAGAAGGAGAAAAGAAGAGAAAGAAGGGAAAGAAGAGAAGGGAAGAAGAGGGAGAAGAAGGGATCCGCAGCGAAGCATGGTGGTCATCATCCCGCTGCGTGCTCTTTTCGTTTCGGCAAGGGTAACCCGCGATTTGTTGTTTTGGGGTCGTTTTCTAGTTGTCTAATTTTCGGATGCCAGTTCGTCGTTATTCTGCAGCAGGAAGTTTGTCGGTTTTGATTAAGTTAGAGGCAGATTTGGGTCTGGGTGTCTCCTAGAAAGTTGTAGCTATCGTAGTTACCTTTCATTGCCGACAAGAATCAAGTCATTTGGACTTCGGTAGCCAAAGTTATGAATTTATTAGTACTTCTGTGTTTCTGGAGAGAAGCAGATTTGCTAGTGTTAGTTAACCTGATAGAAGCGCGTATTTAGAGGGGTTTCAGAGGGTCTCACCATAACAAAAATGAGGCTAATCCTCTTAACTTTCAGGAAAACTAAAGATCACTGAATTTGGACGAACGTAGAGAAAGTTATGATAGTTTCTTTGTTGCTGTCCAGAAACCCGACGTGAAATATTTGCTCTGATTAAATAGATTGGTAGGTCTGGTAGATGGCCGAATCAGAGGTCTCCCAACTAAGTTTATTTAGACATTTAAATTACCTTTTCAGATTGTCCAAGATCATCCTATTCGGACTCCTGAGCAGAAAGTTATGAATTTTGAAGTCTGCTGTCCGCAGTGACCGATCGCTAGAAATTAGAAAAGCTAGACGTGATAAGAAGATTAGCGATTTCGATTGTAATGTGATGTATGATTTTGGTCCAGTATGTTATTCTTAGTTTGGGGTTATCTTCTTGTCCAGGTGGCAGCGAGATCCCAAGGGCAGCACCCACTTCGCGTCCGCTGCTGCACGGTTGAGGCAAGTATTCGGGTTATAGCGTATTTTCGGTTGTATGATATGATTGTGGTGATTGCTTGTTGTAGCCTTGCACGAATGTTAGCGTAATGAGTTTTCCTTTATCTTGATGAATGCAAGCTATGGTTAATGTTTCCTTGAGCGTTGCTAAATCATACATGTTGTTATGTACATGTTAAATTCGTGTATATGAAAGACGTGGGCATGGAGCAATTGCATGTTCCAATCGTGTTGGAGACTTGGTCATACATGCATGTTTTGATATATGATAGCTAAGTAAGGTTGCTGGCATGATTTTTATATTGAGATTGGTGAATGCTCCAAGTATGATTATGCTCTATTTATGTCCGTTGTTATTGTACTTGGTATATTGATGATGAATAGATGTTGTGCATGTGCATATTGAGATCATGTGAAGCTTGGTCACGTGGTGACCAAGCATGCATTCGTTGAGGTCCCCGTCATGTATTGACGGCTTGAGGTCCCCACATTGGTGCAATGTGGGCTATGAGCAAAGAGGTCCCCATGATTCGGATGATGGGCAAAGGTCCTATACATGTGGTGTATAGGCTTTTGGTCCCTGTGCTGAGGGCATGGCAAGGGTACACATGACGGTTGTATACCCCGCACACGGTAAAATGCGAAAAGAGATAAAGTTAAAAGGTGCATTGCATTGGTTGCATACACATGAGCATGAAGGCTTTACACTCTGGTGCATTGTTTATCTTGGATTATTGATGCTATGAATGTTAACTTGGTTAGCCTTGTTGGTACTTGCTGAGTCTTTGGGCTCACTCTTGCTTTGATGTGTTTTAGGTACAACTGGCAAGACTGGCATGCATGGGAGGGAGTAGATGAATTGGAAAGCACGCACTACCTCACAACATTAAAGCAATTGTCATTTAGCTTCATATAAGAATAAATAGACCGCTGAGAAATACCCATGGTTGTTTTATGATTCTGATTATGGTTGTGAGAATAGTGTTAATTTGATTACATTCCTATGATTATCTCTTATGCATGAGTGAATTGGATTATGAAATTATTGTTAAATGTTATGTTTACTCGTTAGAAGCTATGGATAGTTTGAGTTTCGGGTTAAGCGTAATAATGAGAATAGAAAGTTTTGGTTATGTTTATGATATTATTCTACATGCTTGAATGAACTCGATTATGATTATATTGATAAATGCCTTGATCAATTGTTGGAACCTCGGTATAGGCGACTATACAAATGAGGTTTTGTCGAGATTTTGTAATTGGTCTTAGTTTAGCTTAGTTTAATTTAATTTTAGTAGCATTCCGTGCTCAATGTTGAGTCAGGTGTTACACGCGATCCACCGCTGCTAACACACCGAGCTGCGCCGTTGTCGCATAAACATCGTAGCATATCACTTAAGTTTAAATTGAGGTTTAGCGGTTAAGTGTTGGTGTATTTAGTAGTTGCGCTTTTCTTAAGGGAATACGTACCTTGGATAGTTCAGATCTGGTTTTGCGCCTTGTGAATCGAAACGATTCTGGTGGAATACGTTTTCCCCTGTGTTCGGCCGAGCTGACCTTGGGTGTGGACTGGGTCAAGACTTTGACCTGGGCCCGCAAGTCAGTGACCGTAGCTAGCGCGGCGCTCGGTAAGAAAAGTATTAGCCGATTAAGAAATTCTGAAAATGAATTATTGATACACTGAAAAATATGAATAACGTCTAAAATACATAACTAATTGATTTTAACTCCAAATCACATGAAACCACTTCTGGAAATTTTCACTTTTAGTAAACTTTATATTAAAATTAGTTTCAAACATGTCTCTGTAGCAGAGAGCTTTATTTGGAGATTAATCCATCAAACATAGGAAAAGAACTGATAACTTCAAAAATGCATAAGTAATTATTGGAAACTCCAAAAACAGTGAGACCACTTTTGATAATTTTTATTTTCAGTGAACTTAATTCTAAAAATGGTCTCCATATTACTTCTTTCACAGAGACTATATTTGGGAGAATATAATCTTTAACTCTATTATTGTTATACTATAAAAGGCTGATAACTTTGAAAATACATAACTAAATCATAAAAACTCCAAATAGGACAAACTCAATTGTTTTGAACTTGTCTTAATATTACCTATTTACCTATGTAATCCTTTACCCCACCACTGTTCTACAAATTTTGGCCAAATAATTAAATTACATAACTTAGGATTAATGAAACCTGAAATTCAAAATAGCATAACTTCCAATTCATAACTCCAAATGGAATAATTCTTTTACCTAAATCCATCTAAAATCATGACCTAACTACTGTAGAAAAATCATGCATTTTTGAGCATTTTGGTTATTGAGTTGTTTTCTCGGTATTTATTTGATGTTATAATTATATAGATCCCGAGCATATTGATATCGACACTTACACTACTGAGAGTGAGCAGCTACTGTACCAGCAAGGCAAGCATCATTTGAACTTTCTTTTGCATCATATTTGATCCCAGTTTTGGTTAAGTTAGTGCAATGATAATTGCTTGCATGCTATTTTGATTATGTAAATATTCTTGTGATGTGTAGTTTAGTTATGTCCTATGCTTGAGGTTAATCTTGAATTATGCCAGTACCTACATGCTTAAGATAGGATGTGATGATTATTGAATATGGGTTGCTTAGTCATGCAAGTCTAGATACGGTAGTTTGATTGCCGGGGCTAACCCGACAATTATGGGAAACACATACTTACCTCTTTATACTTTAATTCAGATCTTCGTATCTGTGTTATGAGCTAAAATTTGTCATTTTAAAATGAGATCTGGTCCGGACAAGTGTTGGTTAGTGATGGTGTCTTTGTGCACGAGCATTGGGCAAGTGGAAGGACTTGTCCGACAATTGAGGACCGAACTTTGTAACGTCGTTAATTCAAGTACACTCGTGCTGCCACACGCGGGTTGGGAGCCGTATGGTTAAGTAGGGGGAGGGTTTTATTGAGTTAAGTCCCATGGTGGTGTAAGGGCATAGCGACCGTGAAATCCTATGACCCTTAGGAGCCGATGTAATCTTTTATAGTGTGCAAGGGAGCACCAATTCTATTTGTTTTGATTGCATCGGTATGTCCAATATAACTTGTGAGCCCCCTAGCAAGTGCTATCAGATGCTTGTACTAGGCAAGGAACCATCTCACAAGGGGGACTTAGCTCAATAGGGCCTTCTTGCTGAAAATGACTTTATCTTGATTTACCCGGCCGGCATACCATAGGAAGTATGCTATATTCGGAGGCATCTGGAGGCTTACGGGCTAATCAAGTCGTGTGGGTAAAGTAGTACACCCCTGTAGTATCAATCTATTCGAATAGCCGTGTCCACTGTTATGGACAACCGCTTGAGTTCGGAGTTACTATTGTTAGACTTTTAATTAAAACGTGGTTGAACTTGGTATTCGCCATGAACGGGATGTTCATGTGTTTAATACATCAAAGTGGGCTGCCACTTTGGTCTTTGCATGATTCAATTGTTTATTATGAAATGCTTTACTATATGCTTTACTCCAACTTCAAATCTGATTTTAAAATAGGCACATGAAAACTAGTATGTGTAGGATGTTATTTGTTGCGTCTCTTTCAAAAAACTAAACCAATATGAGCCATCCTTTGAATGACCCTATGCATAACTAATTTTATTTGTGTAAGACTTGCAGTACACTTGTACTCACCGATGTTTGCCGGCCTTTCAGTGAGGAAGATTATGAGTCCGACGATCTTGTTAGTGTTGACTTGGGTGACACTAACGAGTAGTGTGCTATCATTTAACTCCCAGCGGTTGCCGATGGGTGATGGGCATACCACTACGGTCTTTTGATTAATTTTCTTGCTTCCGCTGCTACTTGATACTTTACTTTGAATTTGGCGGTCCGTATGTAATAAGTCGTGACTTTGACTATTATGCAAGATGTCTTTGATCTCTTGTTGTATGCGTTGTATGGATGTAATCAACGTTGGATGAGGGTATGAGTATATTGGTCGTTGATCTTGGGAGCCAATATAAGTCATACTCGTTGTTAATGAATCCCCATTTAACTCACTAAGTGTAGTGCTTCAATCGAAAGGGAATCAACAATCATGTAACGCCAAGAAGGAGCAAGCACGCATGATCGTTGAGGTTTCTAGTATTCGCTAAGCCCTCACTTGGATAGAGTTAAATTGAATTCATTTACCGGAGACCGTAATTATGTCCCTAAGACCTTGTCTGTGGGGACCCCGGAGTTATCTCCGTAAGACCGAGACTAATCAAGGTCTTAGGGACATAACTCTAGATCTCCAAAGAATGGATTCCAACTTAACTCCATCTAAATGAGAGGCTTAACCCAAACTCGAGCCCCGACGATCATGCGTGCCGCTCCTCTGCGAGCACTACATGATTGTCGGTTCTCCAACAAGTCAAGCGCTACACTTAGTGAGTTAAATAGGAAGTCATGAACAGCGAGTATGACCAATATAACCATACTCTCAAACAACGTTGGTTACATCCATACAACATTCATACATAAGTAATTCGAAAGACATACAACATAGTTCCAAGTTTACAACTAATACAAGTGGCCGACCGGCCAAATTTAAAAGAGTGTCTAAAGTAGCAGTGGAATCACATAAATAGACCAAAAGACTAGCAATAGTATGCCCCATAACCCAAATGCAACCAATCGGGAGTTAGATGATAGCAAACTACTCGTCTTGTCACCTAAATCGACACCGATAAGCTCATTGGTCTCTAAATCCTCCTCACCGTAAAGCCAAGAAACATCCGCTGAGTACAAAGAGTACTCATGAAGTCTTACACAAATAAAAATAATTATGCATAAGGTCATTCAAAGGAAGGGCTCATATTGGCTTAGTTTTATAAGACGACGATCACCGAACAACCTACACTTACTAGTTTTTCAAGTGCCATTTCAAAATCAGATTTGAAGTAGAAGTAAAGCATGTGAATAAGTAATGAATTCAATAACAAATGAATCATACTAACAACAAAGTGGCGGTCCACTTTGATACAACAATAAGCATGAACATCCCATTCATGACGATACCAAGTTATAACCATAATTTAATCCCAAGTCCAACAATAAGCGACCACAAATTTCAAGTGGTCGTCCAGAATCGTGGACACGGCTATTCGAATAGATTTATACCTGCAGGTGTACTACTTACCCACACGATTTGATTAGCCCGTAAGCCTCCAGATGCCTCCGAATATAGCATACTTCCTATGGTATGCCTACGGTAAATCGAGATACTGCCGCTTTTAGCAAGAAGATCCCATTGAGCTAAGTCCTCAACCCATAGCTCCTAGAAACACAAGACGTTAACGCCCATCCTATATATCCTAGGAAACACAAGACGTTAACGCCCCATCCTATCGCCCAAAAGGAACACGGATTTCACGGTCCCATGCCCTTACAATTTCACCACCGTGGGACTCATCACAATAAAACCTTCCCCTAGTTAACCATACGGCACCCATATACGCGGTGATAGTACGAGTTTTTCTTGAATCGCAACAACCCAAAGTTCGGTCCTTAATTGTCCGCATAAGCCAAACCACATACCCAAATCTCGTGCACGAAGGCACCATCACTAACCAACACTTGTCCGCACTAAAAGCTCATTTAAAAATGACAAAATTTCACTTATAAAACAGATACGAAGATCTGAAACAAAAGTATACCAAGAGAGTTGTGTTTGTCCCATAATAGTCGGGTTATTCCCGACAATCAAACTACCGGTTCTAGACTTGCACGACTAAGCAAACTCGAACAACACTACTTCACTCTTCCTACCATAGCATTTCAGTAATGGAATAATTCATGGATAGCCTCAATGAAAAGATAATAGGATGTGTCTAACCATTCATAACAAAGTAATTGTTCGCTCTCGGTGGCGTAGGAGTCAATATCGATAAACTCGGAATCTAGATAAATACAATACCGAATAAACATCGAGAAATATTCCAAAAATCAAAATGCTCAAAAATGCATGATTTTTCTACAGTAGCTAAGTCATGATTTTAAATGATTTTTGGTGAAAGAATTATTTCATTTCGATTTAGCATATGCAAGTTACGGTGGTTTGAATTCCAGATTTCAATATGCCTTTATTTATGTAATTTAATTATGAAGTGAAATTTTGTAGAACAATAGTGAGTACATGGATTACATGGGTAAATGGGCAATATTATTATAAGTTCAAAACAGTTGGGTTTGCTCCAAAAGCAGTTTTCATGATTTAGTTATTGATTTTAAAGTTATCGATTTTCTTTGTAAAGATAATAGTGCTAATAGCTCTTTTTCCAAAATAATGTTCTCTGTTACAGGGACATGTTTGAAACCAATTTTAATATAAAGTTCATTAAATATGAAAATTATCGAAGTGGTTTCATTCATTTTGGAGTTAAAATGATTTAGTTATGCATTTTAGAAGTTAATATCAATTTTCAAAGTAAACTAATAGATTTCGAATTTGCTAACGATTTATAATTTTTTCTACGGACCGCGTGCTAGCCGCAGTGACTAACGTATGGACCGGGAACAAGTGAGTATTTTATTTTATCTCAGATTTTAAAAATCCATTCGACGCGTGGGGCCCGTCGCCGAGGCACGGCCCAATGGACTAGGTCCACGCGCGCGCGCACAACACACGAGCCTATGCGCGGCCGTCCCACTGTCGCTGGTCGACGATTTTAATTAATCCCACGGATTTACGTGCAAGGACCCACGTGTAAGCGACTCATTTCTACGGCTAAGACATCATTTAAATGCTAACCCAATCATTAGCTAGTTAAAGGACGTCATTTGCCGAATCCCCGCTACAAGATCTTTGGTCGGTACGACAACGGGAGTTCCTCCCGTGCATTTGCCCGGCGGCTCGCCGGCGAATCCGGCCACGGCGGAGCCAGCCAAAGCTTGAGATAGCTTCGCAATAGTGCTACGCAACTTTGAGAGGTTGTGGGAGGTTAGGGATGCCTCTGCACGGCTAGCCTGAGCTAAGCGGCGACGGTTCTACTAAGAAACACATGCAAAGAAAGAGAGCTCCGCAGTCATACAAGTGAGTGCACAGGTCCTAGGGACTATGAGTGAGTTACTCGAGCGAAGAATGCCGCCGAGGAAGCTCGAATCGTTGGGGCTGTGTCGCGCCGAGAAGAAGATGGTGAGATCACGGCTTCACGTGGATAGGATACCGAAGCCAAACCAAAACAAATGAATGCTCGAATAACTCAAGACCCTATAAGGATGCTATTAAAGCAAGGAATCGACATAAGCCTTACCAATCAAGGTGGGATATGAAGGGTTCGTTCTCGATCGAAAGCCTAATTTCTTCAAATCCTCGAGGTGTCCGCTGCATTGTCGAAATACGTTTAGGGGTTATCATAACCATGCTATAAGGCACGATATGATGCGAAAGAAAGTTCCAAAGACTCACCGTGACGAAGATGGCAAGGAGATGTCTCGAAAGCGCGCGCTCGACGTGAACTAGAGCTCGAAGATGAACCGAGACCTACAAGGCAAGGTAGGAGCCGGGCTTAGCAAAAATGGAAACGGCGTTGAAGGTAGAGTAAAGGGTAAACACCCGGTGGAAGCTTACCCGTGCAGAGAGCGAGAACAAGCTTCCTCTCTCGGTCAAACGGAGGAGAAGTGAGGAAGAAGAGGGATGCCGAGGGGTGTTATGCTCGGCGATGACGGCAGCAGAGGCGGCGTGAAGTGGGAACGCTCGGAGTGGTGGATGGAGGCGGTGGATTGACGGCGTGCCGAATCCTCAACGGCTCGGAGCAGGTTGCCTCGGCCGCGTGGAGCTCAGCTCTTGCGCGAGGTCAGGGACGAAGCTGACAGCTTGGGCCCACGTCGTCCGCGAGACAAGGCGGCGCGTGCGAACGTGAGTAAAGTGATTCGATGCGCATCGTTGGATCTCTACCGACGGCTGAGATTAGTGGGGACTTCGACAGGTCGGAGGGATGCACGATTCGGGCCGTTGATCTCCGATCCGAAGGCCCGCATGTCGCGGGGCGCTTTAGTTGACTCGACCGAGTCAAGAGGCTGGGTCGGACTCGAGTCAAGCAAAGGTTCAAAGCCCGCAGAAACAAGTGCTAGGTTTGACCGATTGAATTTCTTTAGATTCTAGTTTGACTGAGGCCTTAAAAATATAAATAAAATTCCTAAAATCATGAAATAATTTATGGGGGTTCCTGGGATAGCCTAGTGTCCATAAAAATTATTGAACCCTACTGTTCATAATATAGTTTGTAATATATAATTTCAAACTTAGATAAGGTCTTTTAATGGTGTTTGAATTTTCATAGGGTTAAGATCAGTGCCAAAAATTGGGAAAAAATTATATTAATTTGTGATAATTAATATAGTATTTGAATAAATTATTTCCAGAGATACTTCAGTAGCATTTATTTCGGTTTTTGGTTTGGAGTTCAAATAAAAGGGTATGTTACAAGTGTGTTTTAAGAATTTCCAAGTACAATATTTAATTAAAAAGTTTCAAAACATGATGCATGCTAATGGAGTGCATAATAAACCTCTTTATTAATTTGGGGATGTGACAAACCTCCCCCCGTTACAAAAGATCTCGACCCCGAGATCGGTAGGGTGGAAATTGGATAGGAAGGTCTTTAAGAGAAAACAGGGCATCTGTTGTCTTGATTTCCTTCAAAGATAGTGCTAAGATATCTTTGCAAGGTTAAAATGAATGGCCATTACAATTTTCCTTTCCATTGCTTTGTTTAAACTTTCCTTTCTTGAATTGGAGACAAGTTAAGTAGAAGGAAAAGATCCGATAGCTAGCTCGTAGTTGATCTTCACGCCCTAAGTTGCTTCATCTTCGTATGGTTACTCCACTGAACTTTGATGAGTTTGATAATGCGATTACGCGTCTTGCGCTCTTTTTCCTCAAGAATGCGAATCGGGTGCTCTCGATAAGAAAGATCGGATTGCAAGTCAAGCTTTTCTATCCCAGTTGCTTCGGTCGGGACACGAAGGCATTTATTTAGTTGAGAAACATGGAAGACATCATGCACATCCACAAGTGATGGTGGTAATTCTATTTGATATGCCACCGGCCCCAACTTTGCTAGAATTCGGAAAGGCCCGATGTAGCGAGGTGCCAATTTGCCTTTGACTTGGAAACGATGTATTCCTTTCATTGGAGAAACCTTAAGATAGACATGATCATCCACTTGAAAACTCAATTCCCGACGGCGACGGTTGGCATAGGACTTTTGACGAGATTGAGCCGTCCGGAGTCGTTCGCGAATGACACGAACTTGTTCTTCAAAGATCTTCTACCAAGGTTGGACCAAAAATAGCCTCTCCCGGCTCGACCAGTTCAAGGGTGTCCTACAAGCTCTCCATATAATGCCTCAAGGGTGACATTTGAATGCTTGATTGGAAGCTATTGTTGTAGGAGAACTCGCAAATGGTAAATATTTCTCCCAGCTTTTGCTATAGGATAGCACACACGCCGGAGAAGGTCTTCCAAAATTTGATTCACCCTTTCAGTTTGCCCATCTGCTTATGTGGTAAGTTTAATCGAAAGATAGATTGGTCCCCATTGCTTTATGTAAGCACTTTCAGAAGTAAGATGTAAATTGAGGGCCCCTATCAGAAATGATCACTTTAGGTACACCATGGAGACAAACAATTCTTGAGATATAAAGCTCGGCTAACTTATCCCGTGGTAGGTGGTCTTGACCTAATGAAGTGAGCAACTTTCGACGGCCAACGATCACCCATATAGAATCAGACCCAGTTTGAGTCCTTGGGAGGCCGGTGATAAAATCCATGCCAACTTCTTCCCATTTCCACTTGGGAATGGGCAGGGGTTGTAGAGTGCCTGCCGGCTTCAAATGCTCGACCTTCACTCTTTGGCATACATCACACTCGGCAACAAATTGAGCGATTTGTCGCTTCATTAGGCTCCACCAAAACCTTTTCTTCAAATATTGGTACATCTTGGTACTCCCCGGGTGAATAGAGAACTGGGAGTCATGAGCTTCTTTGAGAATTAGTTCCTTCAAGGCATGATCAGAGGGCACCACCAACCGGTTTCCAAACCATAGGGTGCCTTGTGCATCTTCTTTAAAGCATTTGGCCTTGCCTTGCTTCACTTCCTCCCGATCCGAGCTACTTCTTCGCCGCCTTCGGCTTTCTAATCTGGTCCTCAAGTGTAAAATTCACACTAAGGGCAGCAAGGGAACCTTCTTCAATTATCTCCAGGTGCAGACGTTGCATCGCAGCACACAAGCCTGCTGAAATGGGAGTTACCGATAAACAGTTGCACTGAGACTTTCTGCTTAGGGCATCAGCAACCACATTTGCTTTTCCTGGATGATAATGGAGTCCAAAATCATAATATTTGATGAACTCAAGCCATCTCCTTTGCCTCAAGTTCAGATCGGCTTGGGTGAATATATATTTAAGACTCTTGTGGTCGGTGTAGATTTCGCAACGATTGCCGACGAGGTAATGTCGCCAAATCTTGAGAGCATGAACAATCACGCTGAGCTCCAAATCATGAGTGGGATAATTCAACTCATGTGGTCTCAATTGTCTTGATGCATAAGCTACCACTCGCCCTCTTGCATAAGAACACAACCGAGCCCATGGCGAAGCATCGCAGAAATGTCAAAGCTCTTGTGAATGTCGGGCAAGATGAGTACTAGAGCTTTGGTCAAGCATTCTTTAGGATCTGAAAGCTCTCCTCACATTCAAAGACCATTCGAATTTCTTTTCTTTCTTGGGTTGAGTCATTGGCCTCGCACTCGGAGAAGTTCGATGAATCTGCGGTAGTAACCCGCAAGTCCAAGAAAACTGCGAATGTCGATGAATGTTTCGGTTGTCTCCAATCAAGGACATCTTGCACTTTGCTAGGATCAACAGCAATACCGCCTTGGATAGGACATGCCCCAAGAAACTAACTTCATGAAGCCGAACTCGCATTTGCTAAATTTGGCATAAAGTCGATGTTGTGAAGCTTCTCCAACACAAGCCTCAAGTGTTGCCCGTGTTCTTCATCAAACTTTGAGTAGATAAGGATGTCGTCAATGAAAACAACAACAAACTTATCCAAATACTCCATGAACACTGAATTCATAAGATTCATGAAGTATGCCGGTGCATTCGTCGACCAAAAGACATGATGGTGTACTGCATAACCCGTAACGAGTAGAGAATGCCGTCTTCTAATGTCTTCGGTTCAAACTTTAATTTGATGATAGCCCAGCGCAAATCAACCTTGAGAATACTTGGGCTCCACTCAATTGATCAAATAAATCATCAATCCGAGGAAGCGGATATTTGTTCTTGATAGTGACTTCATTTAACTGACGGTAGTCAACACACATCCGCAAACTCTTGTCCTTCTTTTTGACAAAGATAGCCTGACATCCCCAAGGTGAGGAGCTCGGCCTAATAAACCCCTTTGTCTTGAAGTTCTGGAGTTGCTTCTTCAATTCTTCCAATTCATTAGGAGGCATCCGGTATGGCCGTTTTGAGATCGGCGCAGTACCGGGTACAAGCTTGATGACGAACTCGACTTCTCGATCAGGAGGCATGCCTGGGAGTTCTTCGGGGAATACATCTGGGTATTCACACACCATAGGCACTTTCTCAAGTTCAAGAGAGGTACAAGCTTCCAAGGCATAGAGATGAGAATCGCCACGTAAGGTGCAAAACGACTTGATGCTGCCTTCACTAGTGACGTAAATAGACCACTGAGCACAATCGATCTTTCCCTGGTTTTTGGACAGCCAATCCATCCCCAAGATTACATCAATACCCGCTGATTTTAGCACAATTAAGTCAGCCAAGAAGTCGACATTTTGAATTTCCACTTTTACGTCCCGACAGACTTGATCGGTTTGGAAAACCGATCCCGGCGACTGGATTTGATAAGGTGGCTGAAGTTTATGTATTTCAAAATGATTAAGTGCAGCATATTCTTCTTTGATGAATGAATGAGATGCTCCGGAATCAAATAAAACTGATGCTGGACAAGAATTAACAAGAAGTGTACCCAAAACGACGTCTGGAGCATCACTCGCCTCCTCAGCGGTGACGTGGTTCACCCGGCCACGTGCAGGGACCTGTGGAGGGGTAGATGCTGCCCTCGGAGGTGGTGTAGGTCGTGCCACAGCTGGTGGTGTAAGTGCACGATAAACTGCGCGCATTCCCGCCGCTGGCGAGGCAAGAAGAAGCATAGTGGCCCTGGCGACCACAATGAAAGCAGGTGACATTTGGCTTGAATGTACCACTGTTTTGGGAGTTCTTACTTCCATTGTGCCGCTGCCCTGTAGGTGGAGAAGGTCGTGCAGGCACCACAGAAGCCTCGATGGCACCGGAGCACGAGACGAGGTGCCCGAGGCGGTCCGGCGTCTTGCCGAGGGAAACCGCCACTAGCCGAAACCGAGCGCCTTCTTTCTCTTCCCCGACACCTCACACCACACTCTTGTGCTCCACTACAATGGCCTTGTTCACCATGTGCCGAAGTTCTCGGTCATGTACGCTAAAGCCACCGCATCTCTCGCCAAGCCGCCTAAGAACCGTGCCGCGGCGAGCATCCGTGGAGACGCTATCCGGCATAGCGGGCCAAGGAATTGAACTCAAGATACTCGGTGATGCTCTTCCTTCCTTGCTACAAAGCAAGAAACCGCTGGCCGCTGATTGACATGACCCCATCAGAATATAGGCCTCCTCGAAGCCGCACGAAACTCGCTCCATGATGGAACGTCTCCGTCAAAGTTGCATGGCGGAAAATTATCCCACCATGCACTAGCGGCGCCTTCCACCGATAGCCGGCAAAAGAACTCTCTCAATGCACGTGCACCGAGCAATGGCTAGTTTCTTCCCACATCCTCACCAATCTTCAGCCTCCATAGGGTCTCCTGTACCGCAAAGGTGGAGGATTTGTTCACAAACTCGCCGAGACCCCACGCCGCTCGATGTCCTCCTCGCCGCCGCAGGAGCAGGAGACGTGTTGCGAGCTATAGCCTCCAGGATCCTAGTCTGATCCATCCTATTTCTCTCGATCTAAGCCAAAACCTCTGCCATAGTGGGTGGCGGAGGGAGCACTTCTCAGGAACTGTCCCGCTGGATGGTGCTCGAGAGGGCTCACCCTCTCTCGCGGCGAAAGTTCTCTGCATGCACAGCAGAGCGAGTGCCCCGGGTGAGATCCCCATCGCCTCGAGCTCTAGCACGAGTGTTGGGGCCTCGACATCCGGAGTGACAAGGAATGTTAAAAAGAGGCCAAGATTGAGGAAAAGTATGAATAATAAAACTTTGGACAGCAAGCACAAAGTTCTTAATTACGCATGCATAATGATATAAAATGCACCAAAACATAATACCAAAAGGGCGACAAAGGCACTAAGGCCTGCACAAGATTCATAACTTCAAATCATAATTTTTCCAAAGCAATTACATTCATAGGGCCCTGGCTAAAAGCAACTACCAAAATATAGGTCCCGCAAGAGAAACATTAAGAGTTCAATTATTACTAGCCTATTACAGAAATCAAAGATACATGCTTGCCCTAAAGCTTATGCCTACAACATCCTAAATGTTGTTCCGGCCAAAGTTTACCGAAACTCGTCCGTAAGATGTGCCTCGGGATCCCGTATCATCGGGTCTCCAAAATTAGGAAGACGCAAAGGGAGCCTTGCTCACCACATGGCCCCAGCAGGTTCCATCCTACGAGCACGAGCAAATCCAATCGACATGCGGACTGGCGCCTCGCCCCATAGTTGGGTACATGCCCGGCACTTCCGGAAGACGGTACATCGGTGGCGCCAAGCATATGGGGAAATCTCATTCGTGCCATAAACCACATGGCGGTCAATAATCCCCATGTTACACATGAGTTGTAGGTGCTTTGGGCCACCACGAGACGCGATTAGTCTCGCATAACTCATACACAAAGCAATCGATGGATTTGATCCATGATATGAACCAATCTTGCCAATCGCTAACACGGGATCTTCCCCAAATCAATCCGCAAAGGTGTCCACCTCGCGCACGCCGCACATAGGAAAATGGTAGTAAGACGGCCGAGACAACTCGTCGGATCATAACAGATGGCTCATAGCCACACGCTACTTCTGTCAGAGCCATGGCCTCCGGCGCCACGCGCTCGAAACAATATGATACTCCCGTGACTCGTCCCGCGATGATGTTGATCACGCCAAATATTCTCCATGCCCGCCCCAGTCGCGCGATAGATGGCGATGATGGCTGATAAGTAAAGTTCGCCCTCCACATCATTTCCGGAGAAGCACCGGTATCCATCCACGCTTCACTTTGAGTTTCCTTGACCGTGTATTGGCGACTCATCTAAAAGCAAGAACAACAAGGTAAGACTTTTTTAACAACAGAAATAGGGTACGAAAGGATACTAGGATGGATGAGGAATAAAAGATATTCCTAGCTTAAACTTTCTGAAATTAATTTGTTAATTTCGAAAATATTCGACTCGGAAGGCTTACTAACTCTAACGCCGTGCTATCTCTAACCTACAACAAGATGGCTCGATACTAACGTCAGGACCCTGAGTTATCTCCGTAAGACCGAGACTAATCAAGGTCTTAGGGACATAACTCTAGATCTCCAAAGAATGGATTCCAATTTAACTCCATCTAAATGAGAGGCTTAACCCAAATTCGAGCCCCGACGATCATGCGTGCCGCTCCTCTGCGAGCACTACATGATTGTCAGTTCTCCAACAAGTCAAGCGATACACTTAGTGAGTTAAATAGGAAGTCATGAACAGTGAGTATGACTTATATTGGATCCCAAGATCAGCGACCAATATAACCATACTCTCAAACAACGTTGGTTACATCCATACAACATTCATACATAAGTAATTCGAAAGACATACAACATAGTTTCAAGTTTACAACTAATACAAGTGGCCGACCGGCCAAATTTAAAAGAGTGTCTAAAGTAGCAGCGGAATCACATAAATAGACCAAAACACCAGCAATGGTATGCCCCATAACCCAGCGGCAACCAACTGGGAGTTAGATGATAGCAAACTACTGCCGGTGTCACCTAAATCGACACCGATAAGCTCATTGGTCTCTAAATCCTCTCACCTGTAAAAGCCAAGAACATCCTGGCCGAGTACAAAGAGTACTCGCAAGTCTTACACAAATAAAAATAATTATGCATAAGGTCATTCAAAGGAAGGGCTCATATTGGCTTAGTTTTGCGAAGACGACGCATCACTGAACAACCTACACTTACTAGTTTTTCAAGTGCCATTTCAAAATCAGATTTGAAGTAGAAGTAAAGCATGTGAATAAGTAATGAATTCAATAACAAATGAATCATACCAACAACAAAGTGGCGGTCCACTTTGATACAACAATAAGCATGAACATCCCATTCATGACGATACCAAGTTATAACCACAATTTAATCCCAAGTCTAACAATAAGCAGCCACAAATTTCAAGCTTGTCATTCAGAATCGTGGACACGGCTATTCGAATAGATTTATACCTGCGCAGGTGTACTACTTTACCCACACGACTTGATTAGCCCGTAAGCCTCCGATGCCTCCGAATATAGCATACTTCCTATGGTATGCCGCCTGTAAATCGAGATACGGTCGCTTTTAGCAAGAAGATCCCATTGAGCTAAGTCCCTCAACCCATGGCTCCTAGGGAAACACAAGACGTTAACGCCTCCATCCTATATATCCTAGGAAACACAAGACGTTAACGCCCCCATCCTATCGGCCCAAAAGGAACACGAGATTTCACGGTGCCATGCCCTTACAATTTCACCACCGTGGGACTCAACACAATAAAACCTTTGTCATACCTGCTTTTTCTTGGGAAAGAAAGAACTTAATCGGGAACTCCGAAAGCTTAAAACTCTCGCTGAGTTGTTTAGGTCGTGGGCCTCTGGTAGCCTTTCCAGCCTTTGGCTGCCATGGGCTTAGGCCCATGCGCCCCTCCCTTGGCCTAAACCTAGGCCTGCTCCTCCTTTTAACCCTTGGCTGAAACTAATGAGGGCATCCCTAACACTTATACATCTTTCCCTATTGGTGGTCATACACATATCGAGGTGGACGCCATACATGACGCTACAAATAATTCAAGTACGTATGCATATTGGTCCACCGACGAGAGCAAGAGCTAAGCTTCTAAATCAACAGTGCTTTTGTTTCTTAATGAATCTTCTATTGTCATTGATGAGAATTGGGTATTACTCATGCAAATGTTTTGTGCATTCTCAGTTTTGAACATTGTGAAGCCTTTGGAGGAGAGGAGGGCGGAACAAATTCATGGAGGAGAAACACATGTGGCCAACAAGGGTTACATTGGCATCAAAAGAAGCATCAAGTGTATCGAACAAATTCGCAAGCTAAGAGAAGGAAAGCTCACAATACAAGGGGAACCGAGAGGAGACTAGTTTAAATTTCCAAATTAAAGTAGGTCGTTTTTTGAATCGGATTATCGCTCACGTGAACAGAATCGGACTCAATTATCGTAGCAATGAACAAAGGTCGACTCGGATTATCAGAGCACTCTTGCCATCGCTCATCCGAGTTTTGTGCTTGCGTGAGGCTATATAAACCCCCATGGCCGCACTATAGAGGTAGACCAGCTTTATGCATAAGATTGAAACATAGCTATTGCTTGTTCTTTCGACACCGCAGTTCATGCGAGGACTTTGAGAGAGAATTAGGCGATCCATTTGTTTTGTTCTCGCAATCCAAGGTCAAGCCGCTGCTCCATTGGGAATTGGGACTTGGCGCTCGCGCTCGTGGTCTCGCGACGAACAACTACCCGGTGTGTTTTGGGCGATTCAAGAGTTGAGGGTTCGTGCATTGGCGCGAGTGTTCAGCTAGCGACATCGCCTACTTCGCATCAACTATCCACGGTTCCTCATCGAGAAGATCGGGCCTCCCGTATCATATGGTATCGATTCTAGGTTTACTCGGAGAATTTCTTTACCCGTAGTTAGATTCGCTTTCTATCCTATCGCCCAATAAACCAAAATTGCAATACCAAAACCGTAGTTTAATCTGTTATTTCTTGTGCGCTTAGTTAAGTTTTCATCCATTAGAGTTTTTGTTTTTAGTGCTGATCCATGTGTTCCTTTTATGCTGCTTAATCGTTGTGTTCACATAAACCGCACTAAATTGCTGATTGAACTCCTCAATTAGCACCCAAAAAGAGATAGCCGATCAAACACTTTGGGTTTCTTGAGCTTCACTTATATCCTTTCATCCTTGAGACTAGCTTTTGTACATTGCACTAGGGTCGTTCTTTGGTTTATTTACACGTTGTTGAATTGTGAGACTTGTGCAATCAAGAGGAGCAAACCCTATTTCGGCCATTGCAATAAGAAAAGAGGAAAAGGCAGCTGGTTACAAGAAAAAGCCACGGCTTGAAAAGGTATTAAAAAAAACAAAAAGATCAAACCCGCAAATACCAGTACCAAATTTTTTCCTTTCGGTTTCCTTAATAGCCAAGGGCTAAGAGCTTTGTTCATGCGGTTTTGAGGAAAAAACAAACAAAAAGGGGCTGGCCGAAATTGGGAAGAGTAAACCTTAGTCCACAATTTCAGATTGTGTATTTAATCTATTTGAGCAATCTTGTGCCCTAACATTGATATCTTTGCAATTGGCTAGCGTCTCTCATAGTACTTGGTGCAAAAACGAGCTAGTTTTCATCTCAATTTCAGTTTGTCTCTCACTAGCTCATTCCTTTGTTTGCATTAAGTCACATTTATCTTTGTTTGTGCTGCTCATACACTTCGCTTAAACCTTTGGATCAGCACATAGGCAAAATACTCTAGCTTGGATCATTACTTAGCTTTACAATACCTTGAATATCGATTGCATAGGATATACACATACCGTCCGAGCTCCACCTACACCCGCTTGTGTACTCCCTTGCTCTTGGTTACGCCATACATTACCGGGTTAAGGTCGCCACGTCACAATCGCGATTTGCCGCCCTGATTCACTTTGGAACGGTAAGCTTGTCTTGTTTTCGTGATGCTGAGTTGCGAGCGTAGTAGAGAGCGCTTTTGTTTTACTAACCCGATATAACCTCGCTTCTTGTTTGTGAGTTGTTGCCATGTCGTCACGAGGAGGATCCACCTAATCCGAGGCACCGTTACGTGGACAGAGTACACTGCTGCGCGAGATGCCGCAAAAACAACTTCAAGATGGTGACAATGGCGTGCGCGATGAACTCGGGAAGTTCGATCGATCAACACCTCGGGAGGAGGTCACGCACTGCGCACGCCATCAACCATAACTCCCTAGAGCTACGCGCCATGTTCGCACAACACAATCTTCGTGGGGTGCGCAAGTTGATGACACGAGTGTGCACGGCCCTCCGACCGCTTTTGCACAATGAGACCGAGGAGGAGCGTGCTATTCGTGTGGATGAGGAGCGACGACAACGACAGCGCGCCGCATGGCGGTGCCGCCAAACGCCGGATGGCAGCCGCAAAGACGCCTCAAGCACATGGGCGTGGCCGAGGCAACGGCGCCGTGGTGGAGGCGCACCACGTGGTGTCCACGAGGAGGTGTGCATCGCACCTTGTAGTCGGGTGATGAGGCCGAGCAATGGGATGATGATTTCCATCGACGACTACGATGACCGATCGCGCCACCATCGCAACAACGCGCAAGCCGACACGACGACGCCGACGATTTTGTCGCTAAGCCCAAATTTACTCTTCCTATATTTTCGTGTGGTACGATGTGGAACACTACCTCACTTGGGAGCCGAAAGTTGATAAGTTGTTTCGGATGAACAACTATTCCAATGAGAAGAAGCCGTTGCTTGCGCCCAATGGCTTGATGATTATGCCACCCATTGGTGGGAGCAGTTCATCCGTAGCGCATGGAGCGCCATGAGTTGCCGACATCACCGGGAGCAGATGAAACAAAGATTTGCGGGCACGCTTTGTACCGCCACTACAAGCGCTCCCTATTTGAGAAGTTGACAGGTCGCGACAAGGTATGAGATCGCTTGATGAATATCATAAGGAAATGGAGACTATCATGATACATGCGATGTCCGCGAGAATGAAGAATGCACTCATGGCGAGATTTCTAGCCGGCATGAATCATGCCGCTGCGCATTGTCAATCACCATCCCTACAATGACATGATTGAGTTGTCGCACCAAGCACGCCGGCCGAGCGCCAAGTGATTGAAGACGCACGGTTCGCGCCTGCTCACGCTTCTTCACCACCGACAACCATATAACAACACCACCAAACAAGGGCACTCCGGCGAAGTAATTCGGCAATGCGCAGCCCGCAAGTAAGAAGTCGAGAGTACACCAAAGACCGGCGCGACCGCGCGCCCGCCGCTAGTGCGACTCGCCTTTGGGGTCAACAGACGCTCACGTGACATCATTTGCCACAAGTGCAAGGGTGTTGGCCATTTTCGAGGGACCGCCAAATGTCGAACTATGCTTATCACCGAGGATGGCGGTTATGTTTCAACTAGTGATGACGAAGTCGCCGATGCGCAAACGCCTTGCACACCGATGACATCGAACAATGTGAGTGTGATCCTGAGTTTCCTAACACCGAGCAAGATTCCATTGTTTGCACGCCCAAGGTGCTTAGTGTGATGCCATCGCCACCACTCGAACAATGGTGCAATTTGTTTCGCACTTGGCGAAGCTTGATAAGGGTAAGGTCCGCAAAGTGATCATTGATGGCGGAAGTTGTCACAATTTGGCTAGCAAGGATATGTGTCATAAGTTGGTTTGAAGTACTTGCCGCATCCACGCCCTTATCATGTGCAATGGTTGAGCGACAAAGAGGAAGTGAAGGTGAACTACATGGTGCGAGTGACATTTTCTATTGGGAAGTACATCGACATCGTGGATCGCGACAAGCAGTGCCTATGACGGTGTGTCACTTGCTCTTGGGACGGCCATGGCAATATGACCGCTCGCTATTCACGATGGGCGACAAATCGCTACACATTTCGATGGAACAATATGGATATCATCTTGAAGCCGCTTACACCGCAATGCATTGTGAATTCTTCAATGCGTAAAATTGAGATGCACGCTTGAGACTACCAAAGAGAAGAATTTAGTGATGTTAGCAACCAAATCAGAGATGAGAGAATTCAGCGAAGATCCCAATTTAGTGCACTTTGTACCGATGTACAAAGACGCCTTGCTTTCGACTAACGACTTGTCTTCTCTTCCTAGTGGTGTTGCTTGTCTTTGCAGACTTCCGCGATGTCTTTCCGCACGAGTTACCACCGGGCTACCACCAATTCGTGGATAGAACATAAGATCGACTTGATTCCGTGTTCGTCGCCCAACCGACCACCGCATCGCACCAATCCCGAGGAAACAAAGGAAATTCGAAACAAGTACAAGAGCTTCTCTCCAAAGGGTATGTACGTGAAAGTTTAAGCCCTTGTGCTGTTCCTCGTTATTTTAGTTCCTAAGAAAGATGGTTCATGGCGATATGTGCGTAGATTGTCGAGCGATTAATAATATCACAATTCGATATCGCCATCCTATACCTCGCTTAGATGATATGCTAGACGAATTGAGTGGTGCCGTTATTTTCTAAGATAGATTTGCGCAGTGGTTACCATCAAATTAGGATGCATCAAGGGGATGAATGGAAAACAGCATTTAAAACAAAATTTGGGTTGTATGAGTGGTTAGTCATGCCTTTGGTTTAACTAATGCACCTAGTACATTCATGCGCTTAATGAATCATGTTTTAAGGCATTTCATTGGTAAATTTGTGGTTGTGTACTTTGATGATATTCTGATTTACAACAGACCGAATCGACCACATAGACCATCTTAGACAAGTTCTACAAGTTTTGTGAGGCTAGGTTATTTGGTAACTTAGAGAAGTGCACTTTTGCAAAGATCGTGTCATCTTTTGGGCTATGTTGTTTCGCATTGTGGAGTTGAAGTAGATGAGTCTAAAATTGAAGCGATTAAAAATTGGCCAACTCCTATGAACGTAAGTCGATTAGAAGTTTTCATGGTCTCGCTGGTTTTTATCGGCGCTTTGAAGGATTTTAGCACCATCGCGCCCCTTTGAATGAACTTACTAAGAAGGTCGTTGAATTTGTGTGGGGTAGCGCAAGACAATGCTTTTGTGAACTTAAGAAACGCTTTGATCAAGCACCGTTGCTTGTTTTACCCGATTTCACTAAAAATTTTGAAATTGAGTGTGATGCTAGTGGATTGGGTATTGGCGGTGTTTTAATGCAAGAGGGTAGACCGGTAGCTTATTTTAGTGAGAAACCGAATGGTGCTCAATTGAATTATCCGGTCTATGACAAAGAGCTTTATGCGTTAGTGCGTGCGCTAGAAACTTGGCAACATTATTTATGGCCTAAAGAGTTTATTATTCATTCGATCATGAGGCATTGAAGTATTTAAAAGGTCAAGCAAATCTGAACCGTAGACATGCCAAATGGGTTGAATTCATTGAGTCGCTTTCCTTACATTGTGAAATACAAGAAGGGAAAGGAAAATGTGGTCGCTGATGCTCTTTCTAGGAAAAGTGTGCTTTAACTCAATTAGGAGTGCAAGTTCCTGGTTTAGAGAGTTTGCGTGATTTATATGCTCATGACCATGATTTTTCCGTTCCTTATGCACATTGCAAAGAGGGAAAAGGTTGGGATAAATTTCACATCCATGATGGGTTTTTGTTTCGCACTAACAAATTATGCCCCGTAATCCTCCGTATGCTTGCTATTATCGCAGGAATCACATGCGTGTGGATTGATGGGACATTTTGGACGTGAGAAGACGTTGTCTATGCCGAGCGGTCACTTTTATTGGCCTAAGATGAGGCGAGATGTGGAGAGGTATGTGCAATGATGCATTACTTGCCACAAAGCGAAATCGGTTGAATCCACATGGTTTGTATACCCTCTACCTGCTCCCAATGCACCATGGGAGGATATTAGTATGGATTTTGTTTTAGGACCGCCTAGAACTAAAAGGGGAGCGATTCTGCTTTTGTCGCTGTGGATCGCTTTTCAAGATGGCACACTTTATTCCGTACACAAGAGCGACGATGCGTCGCATATTGCTAACTTGTTTTTCAGTGAGATCGTGAGGCTACATGGTGTGCCACGCACTATTGTGTCCGATCGCGATGTGAAGTTCATGAGCTACTCGAAGACGCTTTAGTAAAATGGGGACGGTTGTTATTCAAAGACAACTTGTCATCCCCAAACCGATGGTCAAACCGAGGTGGTGAACCGCACACTTTCGATGCTACTTCGACCATGATCAAGAAGAATCGCGCGAGTGGGAGGATTGTTTGCCGCACGTGGAATTCGCTTATAATCGGGCCGTGCACTCCACTACGCAGCTTGTGTCCTTTGAGGTGGTGTATGGCTTCAAACCCTTTACGCCACTTGATTTGCCGCCGCTTCCAAGTCAACACCGTGTTCACATGGAGGCGCCCAAGCGAGCCGAGTATGTGAAGAAATTGCATCTCAAAACAAAAGAGGAGATAGAGCGCAAGGTCAAGTCCTATGCCGAGAAGGCGAATAAGAAACGAAAGAAGATGATTTTTCAACCAGTGATTTGGTTTGGGTGCACTACCGCAAGGATCGCTTTCCGTAACGCCGCAAGTCTAAATTGCTGCCACGAGGTGATGGACCTTTCAAGGTGCTTGAGAAGATCAACGACAATGCCTACAAGATAGAGCTTTCCGCGATGACTATGGCGTGAGCTCTACTTTCAATGTTGCCGATTTATCACCTTTCTTTGGTGGTGATGATCTAGCGCCGAGGACGACGCCTTTTCAAGAGGGGGAGGATGATGAGGGCATCCCTAACACTTATACATCTTTCCCTATTGGTGGTCATACACATATCGAGGTGGACGCCATACATGACGCTACAAATAATTCAAGTACGTATGCATATTGGTCCACCGACGAGCAAGAGCTAAACTTCTAAATCAACAGTGCTTTTGTTTCTTAATGAATCTTCTATTGTCATTGATGAGAATTGGGTATTACCTCATGCAAATGTTTTGTGCATTCTCGTGTTTGAACATTGTGAAGCCTTTGGAGGAGAGGGAGGCCGAAACAAATTCATGGAGGAGAAACACATGTGGCCAACAAGGGTTACATTGGCATCAAAAGAAGCATCAAGTGTATCGAACAAATTCGCGCAAGCTAAGAGAAGGAAAGCTCACAATACAAGGGGAACCGAGAGGAGACTAGTTTAAATTTCCAAATTAAAGTAGGTCGTTTTTTGAATCGGATTATCGTTCACGTGAACAGAATCGGACTCGACATCAGAGCAATGAACAAAGGTCGGACTCGGATTATCAGAGCACTTGCCATCGCTCATCCGAGTTTTGTGCTTGCGTGGGAGGCTATATAAACCCCATGGCCGCACTATAGAGGTAGACCAGTTTATGCATAAGATTGAAACATAGCTATTGCTTGTTCTTTCGACACCGAGTTCATGCGAGGACTTTGAGAGAGAATTAGGCGATCCATTTGTTTTGTTCTCGCAATCCAAGGTCAAGCCGCTGCTCCATTGGGAATTGGGACTTGGCGTCATCGCTCGTGGTCTCGCGACGAACAACTACCCGTGTGTTTTGGGCGATTCGCAGAGTTGAGGGTTCGTGCATTGCGCGCCTTGAGTGTTCACCTCTGCTAGCGACATCGCCTACTTCGCATCAACTATCCACGGTTCCTCACTCGAGAAGGGTCGCCGAGCCTCCCGTTTAGGCAGATTCGTTTGGAATTACCTAATGAAAGTTATGATCTTTTATTTCTGCTGTTCATTCTGTAGACAGTTTCTGTACTGAAAGTTCAAGCAATTATTAACCTATTAAATTGGCCAAATTGGTTTATCACGTCAACTAGAGTATTGTAGATTAGTCAGTTAAGAAGCTACAGAAATTGGGTTCACCTCTTTTCGACTTCCAGATCTTAAGATATGTCAATTACCGTGCCGCTGTCCAGAATTAAGTTATGACAGAAATTGTTGATTTCAGTTTAAGTTTTGTATTAACGACTAGAGTCTTCAGGGAAGCGGTGTATAGCGTTGATTAGTAGAATTGGGTATTTTGGTGTTCTTATTGAATTTATTTCATTGGTTAGGCGGCGGAGCTTCGAGTTTAGGAACGCCATCGCTTCCGACTAACGCGTCTCAACGCGGAAGGCAAGTAAATTGTTGATCTAAACGTTTGTGCGTTGTGGTTGTGGATATGAGCGTGCTGTGATAACTCTTGTGTAGTATGAAGAAAAATATCCATGTTTTGTCTCTATGTTGGTTTCATGAATAGAAATGATGGTAATGTTATACTCAATAAGTTGCTTCATGCATTCATTATCTTTTCTTTGTCCCACGGAGTGGATGAGGAGACCATCAATTCCAGGATGGTTGAGTAAGACCCATTAATTCCAATATGGGCAATGTTGGACACCCGTATGAAACGTTCTTCATACGGTAAGTGGATCCCGCATTTTTGTTAAGATGCGGGCTTGAGTGAACACCGACGGTGTTCACCGACTATACCGATATGTGTGTGTGCATCCATTCCCTTGATGTTTAAGCATTCATTTCATGTCATCATAAGTACTCATTTGTGTTATGATTAATGTCGAGGCCGTGTAGGTCTTATTCGTATTGATAAATGTGTTTTAATTATTGTACTTGCTGAGTCATGGACTCACCCTTGCTTTGTTTATCTATTTCTAGGTGATCGTGATGAGGTTATCTTGGGAGGGAGTAGACATGCACTACTCGAATAATGCACTTCACCTTAGTTCCATTGCAAGAATGAATAAAGACTCTATTATGTTAACTTTCAGATTGTAATAAATAAATCTAGTCATGGATGGCATTCTTTTATGATCTTTGAGGATTGATCGATGTTATTGAGAAGTTTTATGATGTATGGCTTATGTTAAATTGGTGGTTAGCATCTTGACTTCTGAATAGCCAAGGTGTTAACTTAGTTGGTTAATTAGGATTTATGATTAAGTCTTATAACTGATTTTATTATTGTTTTATGATTTATTGTGAAAAACCTCCGGTATCGTCGTATACCAAAGAGGTTATGTCGAAATTTTGTGGTTTAGCTTAGGATAGTAGCATTCCAGGCTCATGCTGAGTTGGGGTGTTACAACCTTCCCCCTACTTAACCATGCGGCACCCATATACCGCGTGTGATAGTACGAGTTTTGCTTGAATCGCAACAACCCAAAGTTCGGTCCTTAATTGTCCAGACAAGCCAAACCACATACCCAAATCTCGTGCACGAAGGCACCATCACTAACCAACACTTGTCCAGACCAAAAGCTCATTTAAAAATGACAAAATTTCACTTATAAAACAGATACGAAGATCTGAAACAAAAGTATACCAAGAGAGTTGTGTTTGTCCCATAATTGTCGGGTTATTCCCGACAATCAAACTACCGGTTCTAGACTTGCACGACTAAGCAAACTCGAACAACATTACTTCACTCTTCCTACCATAGCATTTCAGTAATGGAATAATTCATGGATAGCCTCAATGAAAAGATAATAGGATGTGTCTAACCATTCATAACAAAAATAGCGACAATATAAGACTATCATGCAAGCAATTATCATTGCATCTACCCTAGCAAAATTGGGATCAAATATGATGCAAAAGAAAGTTCAAAGGATGCTTGCCTTGCTGGTAAAGTAATTGTTCGCTCTCGGTGGCGTAGGAGTCAATATCGATAAACTCGGAATCTAGATAAATACAATACCGAATAAACATCAAGAAATATTCCAAAAATCAAAATTCTCAAAAATGCATGATTTTTCTACAGTAGCTAAGTCATGATTTTAAATGATTTTTGGTGAAAGAATTATTTCATTTCGATTTAGTATATGCAAGTTACGGTGGTTTGAATTCCAGATTTCAATATGCCTTTATTTATGTAATTTAATTATGAAGTAAAATTTTGTAGAACAATAGTGAGTACATGGATTACATGGGTAAATGGGTAATATTATTATAAGTTCAAAACAGTTGGGTTTGCTCCAAAAGGAGTTTTCATGATTTAGTTATTGATTTTTAAAGTTATCAGCATTTTCTTTTGTAAAGATAATAGTGCTAATAGTTCTTTTTCCAAAATAATGTTCTCTGTTATAGGGACATGTTTGAAACCAATTTTAATATAAAGTTCATTAAATATGAAAATTATCGTAAGTGGTTTCATTCATTTTGGAGTTAAAATGATTTAGTTATGCATTTTAGAAGTTAATATCAATTTTCAGTGTGTAAACTAATAGATTTCGAATTTGCTAACGTATTTATAATTTTTTCTACCGGACCGCGTGCTAGCCGCAGTGACTAACGTGCGGGACCGGGAACAGTGAGTATTTCATTTTATCTCAGATTTTTAAAAATCCATTCTGACGCGTGGGGCCCGTCGTCAGAGGCACGGTCCAATGGACTAGGTCCACGCACGCGCGTGCACAACACACGGAGCCTATGCGGCTGGTCCCACTCGCCGGTGGCGCGATTTTAATTAATCCTACGGATTTCTGTGCAAGGACCCACGTGTAAGCGACTCATTTCTACGGCTAAGACAACATTTAAATGCTAACCCAATCATTAGCTAGTTAAAGGACGTCATTTGCCGTAATCCCCACTACGGTCTTTGGTGGAATGCGACAACGGAGTTCCTCCGCGCGTTGTTCCGGCTCGCCGGCGAATCCGGCCAAAGCTTGAGATAGCTTCGCAATAGTGCTACGCAACTTTGAGAGGTGGTGGCGAGGTTAGGGATGCCCGTGCCGGCTAGGCGGAGCTAGCGGCGGCGGTTCTCACGGCAAAAACACATGCAGCAAAGAGAGCTCCGCAGCGTCATACAAGCGAGTGCCCAGGGTCCTAGGGACTATGAGTGAGTTACCTGAGCGAAGAATGCTGCTCGAGGAAGCTCAGAACCGTTGGGGCTGTGTCGGCGCCGGAGAAGAAGATGGTGAGAGCACGGCTTCACGTGGATAGGATACTGGAAGCCAAACCAAAACAAATGAATGCTCGGAATAACTCGAAGACCCTATAAGGATGCTATTAAAGCAAGGAATCGACATAAGCCTTACCGAATCAAGGTGGGAGATGAAGGGTTCGTTCTCGACCGAAAGCCTAATTTCTTCAAATCCTCGAGGTGTCACGTGCATTGTCGAAATAAGTTTAGGGTTATCATAACCATGCTATAAGGCACGATATGACGCGAAAGAAAGTTCCAGACCTCACCGAGACGAAGATGGCAAGGAGATGTCCCGAGTGCGCGCTCTGACGTGAACTAGAGCTCAAGATGAACCGAGACCTACAAGGCAAGGTAGGAGCTGGGCTTAGCAAAATGGAAACGGCATTGAAGGTAGAGTAAAGGGTAAACACCGGTGGAAGCTTACCCGTGCAGAGAGCGAGAACAAGCTTCCTCTCCTCGGTCAAACAGAGGAGAAGTGAGGAAGAAGAGGATGCCGAGGTGTTATGCTCGGGCGATGATGGCAAAGGAGGCGGCGTGAAGTGGGAACGCTCGGAGTGGTGGTTGAGGCGGTGGATTGGCGGCGTCGAATCCTCAACGGCTCGAGCAGGTTGCCTCGGGCGCGTGGAGCTCGCCTCTGCGCGAGGTCGGGACGGTCGACGACTTGGGCCCACATCGTCGGCGAGACAAGGCGGCGGCGCGCGACGCGTGAGTAAAGTGATTCGATGCGCATCGTTGGATCTCTACCGGGCGGTGAGATTAGTGGGGACTTCGGACAGGTCGGAGGGATGCACGATCTGGGCCGTTGATCTCCGATCCGAAGGCCTGCATGTCGCGGTGCGCTTAGTTGACTCGACCGAGTCAAGAGGCTGGGTCGGACTCGAGTCAAGGTGCGGTTCGAGCCCGAAAGCAGTGCTAGGTTTGACTGATTGAATTTCTTTAGATTCTAGTTTGACTGAGGCCTTAAAATATAAATAAAATTCCTAAAATCATGAAATAATTTATGGGGTTCCTGGATAGCCTAGTGTCCATAAAAATTATTGAATCCTACTGTTCATAATATATTTTGTAATATATAATTTCAAACTTAGATAAGGTCTTTTAATGGTGTTTGAATTTTCATAGGGTTAAGATCAGTGCCAAAAATTGGGAAAAAATTATATTAATTTGTGATAATTAATATAGTATTTGAATAAATTATTTCCAGAGATACTTCAGTAGCATTTATTTCGGTTTTTGGTTTGGAGTTCAAATAAAAGGGTATGTTACAAGTGTGTTTTAAGATTTTCCAAGTACAATATTTAATTAAAAAGTTTCAAAACATGATGCATGCTAATGGAGTGCATAATAAACCTCTTTATTAATTTGGGGATGTGTCATTGTCTAATCTCGGTCTTATGGAGATAATTACCGGGGTCCCACAAACACTACAGCAGCCAGCCAGCCAGCATTTAGTTACATGAAGTCATCAAAGCACAGGGTAAAAAATCTACAGAAATGAAGTCATTTTCCAGGACCATACACTATCAATTTGTCAGGACAAGGAAGATTGCTGAATGCTGATCTCCACATGCAGATCATGAATGGTTGGGTACACCATGATCCGAATGTACTATATATACACTCCTGAATTTTATCTACTTACATCAGTGTCTTGACTAATATGAACATCAAGCATAACAAACCTAGAAGGGAGAACTAGAGATCAATGGTATGCAAAAAATCATGCTCAGATATCATAACGCAAATATGCAATGCATGTCCTGATGATGGCTGCATGTTCCAATCACAAGCAGAGAGCAAACAGCCCAAATACTTCTACATATTACAGTCCAAAAGATTACTCATGTAGTCATATTACAGTCTATATAGTCCAATTTCATAGTTCTTCAAGCATCAATTTCATAGTCCAAATCCCATATCATCGTCACAACAAACAAAGTAGCAATTAGCCAATTAACAATTGGCAGTAAAAGATTGACAAGGAAATTACATTGCACGATCCTACTGACTCCGTTGTCGATAAAAATCGCCTTCGATTCAAACTCCCAGTTCTAGTGCAGCTGTGCAGCCCTAAATCTTTTAGATCGGCTACAAGCCTACAACCGTGCAGAATTGCAAATGAGCTAGAAGTGGACGACTGCCGATTGGAAAGCAATGGAGGAGTAGGAGCTGCCGAGCTGGAGCCTGGACTGGAGGAGTGGAGGTTACCTTGGCTTGGAAGGCACACAGATGCAGGGCGGTAGGGGAGTCTCGGGCGGGCTGAGTGTAGGATCGTTAATGACAATCAGAGAGAGAGGGGGGCTGAATGATTGTGGAAGATTTTTCGCACCTAACTATACGTACAAATTAGTTCAAGGGACAATTTCTAAACAATCTCACGCCAGCAGCAATTAGAGAATAATTAATGCTTGGTTACACCAATGATTAGCAGTAGCCACAGAAGATGCAATCAAGAGAGAAAAGAAACTTACAAATCAATCTGAACAGAAAGTCTCGCAGGTAGGGATCACAAGGATTAGTCACGTACGTCACATGTACAACCGTCGCTCGCCCTGGCAATGTTCCAGCCGCCAGCATCAATCCACTCAAGTGTACATGCAGGCATGCAGCAGCCGCAATTACCAATTTTCTAGAGATCACAAGACACAACAAAACATGTTTTTCATCTACTCCATTGATGACAATGACAACCACCTTCAATCCCAAAAATCAAGCTGCCGCTAGCCCTTAATTCCTTTCACGTGAGCCCCAAAATCCTGCTGCTAGCCACAGCCGCCGCAAAACCCTCCAGCCGAGAGCCCTTCACCTCAACCTGTAGCCCCCCAAAAACAAGCACAAAAACAAACGAGCACAGAAACAGTGCTAGCATTTCACGTAATGCCTTTCACCAAATCATGTGAGAAAGTCCTTCAAGACCTTACAAACCGCCAGCACTTATCTCTCCAGCGACTCGACCTAATCACATCCCACGTACATGGTATATATCCGGCCGCCGGGAGCCAGCGCGTCATCACGCCTACGGGCCCCAATCCTAATGCCTTACGGTGTTGGCACCTAATCATCTACGTACATCTCACAATTTCTCGGGCCCAATACGTAGGCTTGTATACCAGATTATAAAATCAATTTTGGACACCCCAAAATTATCATGTGTCTAGCCTCCGGACCGCACCTCCGTAGCTCCAACACGTATCATCCATCTTTGATCTCTATGTGCCCTAACTCGAGCCTGACCATCTCCTCCAGCATCCTCGACCCTCTGGACTATGATTTCGCACCAAGCCATCTCCCAGTCACCGCCGTAGACCATAATCGCCTCCGAGTTACCCTGCACATGCAAAGACCAAACAACCATCTTTTTTCGGCACAAGTTCTTACCAACTTGACTAACATAAGTTCACACACACCACACACCTCAAATAACATCAGTACCTAATATTGTCAATTATTCATCAATTAAAATATTCTAGACCTAGCCACATGGTCTAACAATCTCCTCCTTGATGAATACATTGATAATACCTCAAGATAGCATGATGAATTAGCTTTAAACAGATATAAGTGAAAAACTGAAGCCGAAAAAGTATTTTAAGCCACAAATCTCAAATCTCTTCTAAATCTCTCCCCCTATCCCAATTATCTCCCCCTTTGGCAATGTAATCATCAGGAAGCATCAAAGAAAGAATAATTCTAAGAAGGAGTAATGAGAGTAAAAATCAAGGAGCTTTGTAATCTATCCAAGTCACTTCGCATTAATTTAATAGAGTAACCAAGCTATCTTTTTGGTAGAGCTATCAGGATCATATAAAGTCATATACCATAAAGCAATGTCAAAACAAGTCTTTCGAATGATTAAGCAATTCAAATTAATGATAGTCATCTCAAGAATGACCAAACCGATTATAGAGAGCACAATGAGATATCACAATAAAAAGTTAAAGCCTAAAAGTGAAGCAAACTTTAAATCTAGATGAGCCAGCAGTCTCATGTAACAACCTATTACTCCACACTCAATTCTTAAGCATATGGCATGCTTGTATCATACTTCTTTTCACTGATGGCATGCTTGAAGCATACTTCTTTTCATTTGAGCATTTTCTTTTTATTATATAGATACATACATACATATATATATATATATATATATATATATATATATATATATATATATATATATATATATATATATATATATATATATATATATATACATATATATATATATATATATATATATACATATATATATATGTATGGCATGCTTGAAGCATACATCTTTGCAATTGACTCCTTCTCATTGTTTTTTTTATAACATGCTAAATTGAGTGAGCCCAACAAGATTGAAATAAGAAACAAACGAGCATTAGTCAAGATTTAAAATAAAACTCACAATCAAGGTAATTCTTTTCGTTGAACATCGCAAAGTAATAACTATAATCAATCTAGTCAAAGTATTCTGCCATGTCATGCTTTAGTTCAAATGTGGTAAATTAATTAAAATCAGTCATGATCAAAACTACACAGCACATGAGTAGTTATGACAACGAGAGCTCTACATCTCATTTGATTTCAATGGCTTGGACTCGATGAATTGTTTAACAAGTATAATAAACAAAGCTTCTGAAATTTAAACAACAAGCTCCCCCTCAGAATAATCCCATAGGATGCAACACACCCAACTAGGGATGGCAATTATGCCCGATTACCCGCGTACCCGCGGGCGAATACCTTAATGGAGGCGGGTATGGGCATCTTTCTTTGCCCACGGGTATGAAAACGGGCACAATTCCTTATCCATCGGGTAAACGGGCGCGGGCATAGGTAAGCTCTACCCGTGCCCGCTTCGCCCGATTACCCACGAACTACAATGACACGTGGGACCGCTAGACACCCCACTGTCTAAACTCTAAAATCCTAGCTCCAACCTTCCACTTCCCACTTCCCAACCGCCTCCCACTTCCCCTGGTCTTCCTCCCCCACCCCGAGTCTTCCTCCCCCACCTCCAGTTCTCCTCCTGGGCGCCCCCGACACCGGTTCTCCTCCCGGCCAGCCGCTTCCCCTGACCTCCTCCTCCCGCCCAGATCTACTGGCATCTCCTCTCGGCCCGTCCTCCTCCCGGCCAACCGCCGGCCCTGTCCTCCTCCCGGCCAACCGTCGGCCCCGTCCTCCTCCCAGCCAACCGCTGCCCCGTCCTCCTCCCAGCCGGCCTCCTCCCGCCCAGGCCTCCTCCTCTCACCCAGATCCGCCGGCGTGTCCTCTCGGCCCGTCCTCCTCCCGACCGGCCTCCTCTTCCCGCCCAGGCCTCCTCCTCCCGCCTAGATCCGCCCTCGTCTCCTCTCGGCCCAGCCTCCTCCTCCCGCCCAGGCGCCGCCCCCAAGCACCACCTCCGTCGGTCGGCATCCCCACCTCCTCCTCAAGCGACGCCCCCTCCTGCTGCTGCTACTCTTAGGTAAAGTGTCCATGGATGGCCGATATACACATTCTGTCATTTGGTTCTTTGCACAAGTGTATAATATGGTCCATTTGTTCTAGATCTATGAATTATTTATCAGCAATATGATGCTACAAAAAATATTTATGCAGAAAAAATTGTATGCAGAAGATTTGCACAAGTGTATACAGAAGAAATTGTTCATTGTTTAGACATGGAATGGCAGGAAGCATCAGAACTTCTGTCAGAAGCATCTGTCATATACATTCGGATTCAAATACTAATATGATTTAGAAGTGTCCATGGATGGAATTGTTCAGAAAGCTAATTTAATTATGGTGTGAACCAGAAGCATCTGTCATACACATGGAATGGCCATATTTTTATTATTTGATTTGTGTTCTAAGTCTCATATTTGTGAATTGTGAATTTGTGATGAACTTTATTAGTTGTCTTATTGAACTTGATGTGTGCATTATTTATGTGTGACGGGCTCACAGGCATGCCCGCAGGCGATGAGTACCTGTGGGCGATGGGTACCCACGGGCGGCGGTGCATTGTTTGCGGGTAAACGGGCATGCCCGCGGGGCGACGGGTACCCGCGGGCGACGGGTATGGGCGAGATTCTTCGTCCGTTGTCCTTCGCGGGCATACGTGCGGGGGAAAATCAGGATCATGGGCATGGGTATGGGCAAGCATTACCCGTACCCGTCGCGCCCGATTGCCATCCCTACACCCAACTCACTTCGCAAAAGAGTAAACCGTGCAGAATCAAGCGGTTTTGTGAGAATATCAGCAACATGAGAATCTATATCAATAAAATGCAAAACAACATCTCCTTTTTCCACATGGTCTCTAAGAAAGTGATACCGAATATCAATGTGTTTGGTTCTTGAATGTTGCACAGGATTTTTAGCAATACTAATAGGACTAGTGTTATCACAAAAAAAAGTAGTACACTATCTAATCTAAGCCAAAATCCTTAAGTGTAGATGTCATCCAAAGCAATTGTGAGCAACAAGAAGCGGCAGCTACATATTCATCCTCAGTAGTGGAAAGTGCAACAGACAACTATTTCCTAGAAACCTATGAAACAAGAGATGTGCCTAAAAAGTGACATGTGCAAGAAGTACTCTTTCTATCAATTCTACAACCCCCAAAATCCGCATCTGAATAAGCTCTAAGGGTAAGGCATGATGAAGAAGAATACCATAAACCAAATTCTAAAGTTGACTGAAGATACTTGAAAATTCGCTTAACTACCCGACGATGTGAAGTATATGGGGAAGCTTGAAAATGAGCATACAGACATACAACAAAGTGAATGTCTGGCCTTGAAGCAGTGAGATACAAAAGTGAACCAATCATGCTTTTGTATTCTTTTTTATCAACAGGCTCTCCATCCTCGTCAGGGTCTAACACTGCAGTGGATCCCATTGGTGTGGAGACGGTTTGCTCGTCCCCATGTCGAAACGCATTTAAGTAGATCCTTGGTGTACTTGGTTTGATGAACAAAAATACCCAGCTTTGATTGTTTGATCTGAAAGCCTAGAAAGAACGTGAGTTCTCCCATCATGCTCATCTCAAATTCCCTGCTCATAGTATCTGAAAACTTGGAAACAAGAGCATGAGAGGAACCACCAAAGATGCAATCATCCACATAAATCTGAACGAGTAAAAGATCATTGCCATGCTTGAGAGTAAACAATGTTTTATCTACCTTACCCATTTGAAAGTCATTTTTAAACAAATATGATTTAAGCCTATCATACCATGCTCTCGGTGGTTGTTTTAAACCATATAAAGCTTTGGACAGTTTGTAGACATGATCACGAAATTTGAAATTTTCAAAACCAGGTGGTTGTCTTACATAAACTTCTTCCTCAATATAGCCATTAAGAAAAGCGCTCTTAATATCCATTTGATACAACCTAAAACCCTTAGATGCAGCAAAAGCTAAAAGAATTCTAATGGCTTCTAATCGAGCTACAGGAGGAAAAGTTCCATCAAAATCAAGACCTTCTACCTGGGTAAAACCCTGAGCCACAAGTCTAGCCTTATTTCGAACAACAACACTATTCTCACTTTGTTTATTCTTAAAAATCCATTTAGTTCCAATAACATTATGGCCAAGAGGAGGTGAAACTAAAGTCCAGACTTTATTACTATAACATCCTAGTTCTTGGAGCTTTTCAAAAGTTTTAAAATACAAAGAATCATTTGGTTTGGATGAGAATTCGAAGCTTAACTTGGGATTTCACAAGAACTTTAAGTGATTAAATCAAACTCCAACCAAATTGGTTCGGTTTCTCTTGGAAGATTGTGGGAGTTCTCCTTCTTTTTTGTTCAATTGTGCTTTCCTCGGTCCAGTTCTTTCTCCCTTCTTTGGATGACCTCTTTTCCTAGACCCTCTTAGGCTTAAACCTCCTCAGGTCCCAATCTCCCCTTGCGAGATCTTGACCGTCAGGACCTCCCCTCGAGAGATCTTGTCCATCAGGACCTCCCCTCGTACCCTTTCACCTTTAAGTTCCTTAGCCTTGGACCTCTTTCCCGGATCTGCACCGTCAGATCCTTCCCTTTTGAATATCACCCTTTGAAACCCCTTTGCGCTGAACTCCCTTTAAGTCCAGATCTAGTGCGCGCCCTTCCTTCTCAAGGACCGTTAGATCTTGCTTGAATGACCCGATTGACAAGAGGTATTCGGATGGTCCGAATGTTCCCTTACATTGTGGTATGTCCGATTGAGTTGGGCGGCCTTGATGTAAGCAAGCGTTCGCATGATCCGAACGTCCCAGTCTCCTTGGACTACCCAATCAAGATTGTATGACCCTGGTTTGTTGCACTTTTTCCTTGTCTTTTGGACCTCCTCCGACCTCAGGTACTTTTTGCAAAGACCACCCTCTTTTCGTCACGACCACCCTGTGGTCATGCCCTCTGGTCTTCTGCAAAGACCACCCTTTTTCCCAAAACCACCCCTTGTGGTCAGGACCTCGGGTCTTTTGCAAAGACCACCTTCCGTGGCCTTTTTTCAAAGACCACCCTGGTGGGTAGGACCTCCTTGGCCCTTGCGGGACCTCTTCCGTAGGACCTCCTCCTTGGACCATCCCTTTAGTCAAAACTTTCTACCGTTACTTTGACCAACCTCTTTGTTTGAACCAGCTTTGTCCACTTTCCCCTTTCTGCACGTTTGCAGCAGAAAGTCTCTGAACATTAAATACTGCTGTGGCACATTTAATGTTGTCATCTCCGTGGTACCTCTCTTTCCCTCTAGTCCCCTCCTTTACCTGCTCTTGTCCTCTTTTCCACTTATCTTTGAACATGTGTGTCCTTGAGTCCCTACAGCTCTGGCCTTATAGGCTTGAACAACACTCCACCTCTGCCTTCTTCCTCATTCTAACTCTTTTGCTTTCGCAACAAGCTCTTTGGGACCTTCTTCTCAGGCTCTGGACCTCCTCTGAGCAATTCTCTGGACCTCCCCCAAACCTTTAAAGCTCTTTGTTGGTTCTTGTGGTGTTTTCTTTGAGGTTCTTTTGGCTTTTATTTGAGCTTGGTTTGAATTGGCTTTTGCTCTCGTGTAGATTGTGAAGGCCCTGAGGAACTCGAGTTCTTTGAAGAGGAAGATCCCCAAGCCTTTGAGCAAGGCAAGTTACACCTTTGACCATATTGCACCCTTTATTTCAATCTATGTACTTCTGTTTCAAGCTAAGTATTGCATGCATATTTTACCTAATATTTAAATGCTAGTGTTTACACTCGTAGCTACTCCTAACCCCTTTTGTATGACCACCTTGTTAGTGCACCCAAACGTGTTGTCACCTTAGTAAAACCTGGTCATTGTTTTATGTGAGACTAGGACATCTTAAAAGAAAAGTGCTTAGCAATGCTTAGACCAAAACTTTGCTTTGGGAAGTTTTACAACCAAAGACCAAAAATTTTATATCAAATGTTTTAACCAAGTCATTGGGTTGTCATGAAAACTTGTTCTTGTTTCAAATCTAAATGTTGGAAAATGGTTTGGACGTGGGCGAACCTAGTTGTTTGGTTGGTGCATGGGTAGTGCACGGGGATCGTGTGATTCGATGCCCCAGGGTTGAGTTTGTCGCTCATGTCAATTAAGGATCGGTCTTTGAGCATTACTTTGTTATGCCTATAATGGGTTATGCCAAATCGTGCATCCACAAGTCTTGTATAGGCAGGACCTAGCCAAATAATTTGCAATCTCTCACCATGGTTGTTCTTTTTGGATGTGTGGGTGATCCTTTGTGGCCTATCTTTTATGACTATCTTATTCTCACCTGGCGCAAGAGGGGGCCTGAACCCTGCAGGTGGTTAGCCCAAAGGGGGTGAAACCTCAACGAGAGGGACTGTGGTGAGAAGGAACAATGTAAAGGTTTTGTGATAACCAGATAGTCGCACACCTTCGAAGTGTGTTGTTGGACAGTATATTTTGGTTATCTCTTGTGGGGAAAGCTGTATATCTCTGTAGAGCAAAAATCTATTCGAATAGCCGTGTCCACGGCCATGGACATGCTAGCAAAGCTCTCTCTAAGTTAGTCTTTGGTTTTGGTTTTGAAAAGGTTTTGAAAACTGGTTCTGGATTTCTATCCAGTGTGTTTTGGGCAGGGAGCCCCTCGGCGATTAGCCCAGTGTTAGGAGATTATCCTACACCCTTAACCTTGTTATCACTCAATCAAAACCGGTATTGGAAAATTATGTATAGCATAATCTGCCTTACAACTTATCTACTTATATTTGAATGGAACTTGGCTTTATGCAAACTGATCCTATAAGCTCTCCTTTGTGGTATCCTTATGCATGTCATTTTGTTAATTGACGGGTGTAGCTTGCGAGCACGGTAGTTGTGCTCATTCTTGCTTGAATTAATCTTTTGAGCAGGTGATGAAGTTTTTGTTGATGATCAAGAGGTCATGGACGACTAGGATGTGCCCTCCAGCCAAATGCCTGTGGTGTATTGGATGGACTATCTTTTGTTTTCTGTTGTGTAAAATTACTCTCTTGTCGGCTTGTAAGCCAACTTTGTAATCAACTCTTTTGTTGGTAATTACGTTTTCATGGATGTATGATTATCACTTGTGTCGCTGTGTGAACTAACTATTGATCCTTGGGACTAGTTCGGAACACAGGAGATGTATGACTTTTCCAAGTCTCACGACCTCTCCCTGGAGTGGTCATGGCACTTGGGAGGTCCTGGATCTCAATACCTCCTCGGGTCAACCCTCAAGACCTCTAGGTGGTATTGCTGGACCTCCTAGGTGGTCTTGGAGGTGCTTCCGAGAGGTCCTGCTGGACCTCTTGGGAGGTCCTAGTGGACTTTTCAGGAGATCTAGGAGGTCCTCTCGGGTGGCCCCAGGACGGGTCGCGACAATTATGCTCAAAATTTTCTAATTCCTCATGCATGGCATTAATCCAAGATTCATCAGATAAAGCGTGATTTACATCTTGGGGTTCAAAAGAGGAAACAAAAGCAGCATGAGCATACGAGATATCAGAATTATACCTGTTGCAAAGCACTCTCTTATCTAATCACCAATCATTTGTTCAGGAGGATGACGTCGTTGAATATGCAAAGGAACCTGTGGGGTCGTTGGTGACAAAGGTGTAGTAGTAGTGACCTCTACCTTATTGGAGGTAGGAGCAGAGCCACTAGGTGCAGACTCCATCGGTGTAGATACATGTGTCGTAGTGTGAATCAGGGTTATCCTTTCATCGTCGTCAGAGTCATAGAAGATGTCTTCAGGTGCGCCATTTACTTGTATACTTGCATTGTCGGATCTAATACCAGGACTAGCTTCATCAAAAGTGACCTCGTAAGTCTCTGCAATTTTGTTAGTTTCTAAGTTGAATACACGATAACCTCGAGTATGTGCTGCATATCCAAGAAAAATACCATCTGAGGATCTAGATTCAAACTTATCAAGATTTCCATATTTAAGAATGAAACATCGACATCCAAACACCCTCAAATGAGAAATATTAGGAGAATGACCAAAACGAAGCTCATAGAAAGTCTTATGCAATTTAGCTCGCAAAAATACTCTATTAGAAATATAGCAAGCAGTAGAAATAACTTCAGCCCAAAACTTCCAAGGAGTAGCATGTTCATTTAACATTATTCCAGCCATCTCAACCAAAGTTCTATTTTTTCGTTCTACAACACCATTCTGTTGAGGCACATATGCTGAAGAGAATTGATGATCTAAATATTTTTTAAGTACAAAAAGAAGCAAATAATGTGTTCTTGAATTCAGTTCCATTGTCACTTCTAATTGCTCTAAGTGCTTCTGGGAGTTCAGTGGCAAGTCTAAGAGCAAGCTCTCTAAAGTGACCAAAAGCTTCGTCCTTAGATGCCATGGGAAAGACCCAAGACTATCTAGAATAATCATCAACAATAACAAGAACATATCATTTACCTCCAATTGATTGAACTCTAGCAGGTCCTACAGTATCCATGTGCAACAGTTGTCCAGGTGCATCAGTCATTACAAGTGAGAGTGGAGGATGTGATGCAGAGACCATCTTACCATGATGACACGGAGTGCAAACAAAATCCATTGATTTTTCAATTTTAAGATCAGGTATTCCTCTAACAAGATTCATATTACTGATACGAGTGAGATGATCAAAACCAATATGACCTAATCTCTGGTGCCAGTGAAAAAGATCTTTAGAAGCAGATGAGACAAGGCATCTAAGATCAGATGATGAGGAGTATGAAAAATTGTCCTTAAATACACGACCAACTCGAGTAATTTTGCACACTAGATCACGAGATGAATCTAAAATGCAGTAAGAATGCCTTTTAAAGCTCACCTCAAGATTGTCGTCTATCAATTGTGAGACTGAAAGTAGATTATAGCTCAACTTACTGACAAGAGCAACATCTTTTAAAATAAACTTATCGTTGATGCACACAGTACCTTTTGCAAGAACTCATCCTTGAGCATTGTCCCCAAAAGTGATCATCTCATCATCGGTGGCATGAGTGGGGAGGAGAACCATCGTGTCTCTGGTCATGCGTCGAGAGCAATCGGAGTCAATGAACCATATGTTCTCCTTTCGCTTACGACGAGTCTACAAAGCACGAACAATCGTCGGTATCTTAGTACTGGGGTTAGAAAATAAATATTTAGGTAACCGGTACTAAGATACGCGATGAACAGGACCAACAACACTAGAACCAGAAACATGTGTGCGTGAGCGATCAGAACGCCAAAAAGAAGCCTGTCTAACTGGCCCTTGAAATGCAGGCAATGCTGAATAAACATTATTTGAATTATAATCCAAACCAGCACGTGAAACAAATTTAAAATCATCATAAAAGTTCTCTAAAAACTTAGCTTTCGCATTAGTTCTAGGAACAACAAAAGAAGATGCACGTTTTTGTCTTAAAACATTCAATCTTTACTTTTTCTCTTTCTTAACACGCCTAAAGCAAAATTCATGCAAGTGCCCATCTCTACCACAATAGGTGCAATGAAATTTAACATAATTAGAATTCTTTTGAGATTATGAGCTAACACCTACAACCTTAGTAGAAGAGCTTTGCACAAAACCAACAGATTTAAACACAGTTTGTTTTGGTTTAGATTTTGCTTCAAATTTTCCAAGTTCAAGAAACTTAACAACTGTAGGAGGATTATTCTTGACATGCTCAATAAAATTAAATCTTAGACCATGATTTTTAACATTCACTTTTGACTTGTCTAGAATCATATTCAAAATTTTCTTCCCAAAAGAAAATCTTTCTAAAGTGCCCTTAAGATACTCAATTTTTTAGCTAGAGTAGAACAAGCAGTGCATGTGACAGATTCATTCACAATCTTCTTAGAAGCACTAGACTGAGCTAACCTTTCTTTTTCAGCAAAATCATTAAGTTGTCTAGTCAAAGCTTCTATTCCTTTGGTGAGTTTAGGACAGTTAGATCAAGAAGCTATCTCATGATAAAGCATCTGTTGAATTGTTTCCTGAGATGAATTAAGTCTAGCTTCTTGTAATTCACAATTAGAGCAAGTTTTAATTTGAGCATTTAAAATACTTGACTCTAAACATGTAGGAGAACTAAACTTGACCTTTTTAATTTCATTATTTGCAAGTTTTAACTTTTCATCACAAGAATCATATGTCAATCTTAGTTCATCAAGTTTAGTAGTTACATCCTCAAGTTGAACCAAGGTTGATGCATTAATTGTTCTAGAAGTATCTAACTCAGAGTGTAAAACTTGACAAGACTCACAAGATTCATCATCATGAATAGAAGCTCTAAGTCTATTAATTTCAGAAGTTAAGCTTTCAATAAAATAATTATTTTCTTTCAGTTTCTTTTTTAGTCTTTTTCAATTCAATAGCAAGTTTAATCAAACCATATTCAAGTTCATCATATGATGGCCTTACCTCACCGGGATCACTGTCATTGTCTTTGTTGTTGTCGTTTCTTGCCATGAAGCATATGCTCGTGAAGTCATCGTTGTTCTTCTTCTTACCTTTAGCATCATCATTGTCGTGGTCGTTGTCGTCGCAACCTTCATATTCCACATCACTCAGATCAAGATGCTCGATAGCTGAAAGAACCTTTTCAACTAATTTTAATACAGAAATTGCCACCCTTTATGTTGTTGTTCTTGGATGGCTGACGACAATAATTATTGTCTTCCTTGATCATCTTCCCCTTGAGCTTGGGACAATCCACCTTAATATAACCTGGCTCACCATACTCATAGCACCTGATCGAACTTGACACATCACCTCGCTTCCTCATTCTTACGTTGTTGAGTGCCTTGTATGCCCGTGAGGAGATCAACACCAAATCCTCTTCAGGGAGCTGTTCGAACTATTTCTCTTAAAAAGAAGACAAAGCAAACAAATGAAAAGAACTCAACGAAGCAGTCTACACGGGGTTAGTTACAAGTGCTAAAGATGAAGATTTATCGATCTTAGATGGAAAAACTTTTATCTCATAGGTTTTCAATCTAGAGAAAAGATTATACATGGTTAAAGTATCTATATCGATAGTTTGATTGATAGTTGTGACAATCATTAACCACTCAGAACCTAAAGATCTCAAAATTTTAGTTGTATTATCTTCATCAGTAGGAATAACATTAACACTGTGCAAATTACTTAAGATTTTCTCAAAACGAGCAAAAAGATCATCAATAGATTCTTTTTGATAAAGATTTTTATGCACTTTCTTAGTTTTAGTAGTTCCTTCATGATAATTGCAAAGAGTCTTCCATATTAAGTGGACAGAATTAATATGAGCTACACAATCAAATTCTTTGCGAAAAATCCCTTAAAACAACAAGTTACGAGTTTGAGCATTCAAATCAACATCAGTTTTATTTAAATTAGTAATAGTAACAGGAACCTCATAAGGTCTAGAAACTTTATTCCAAATATCACTACCTTGAGCCTCAATATAAGCTTGCATACGACACTTCCAAAAAGCAAAATCAGTATCATCTAGCATAGGGGGACGATTCACATACCTCTCTGACGCTATAGTAACCTACTCTAATACCACTTATAGGATCGTTAAGGACAATCAGAGTGGGGTGAATGATTGTGAAAGATTTTCCGCACCTTAACTATACGTACAAATCAGTTCAAGGGACAGTTTCTAAACAATCTCACGCCATCAGCAATTTGAGAATAATTAATGCTTGGTTACACCAATGATTAGCAGCAGCCACAGAAGATGCAATCAAGAGAGAAGAGAAACTTACAAACCAATCTGAACAGAAAGTCTCGCAGGTAGGGATCACAAGGATTAGTCACGTACGTCACATGTACAACCGTCGCTCACCCCTGGCAATGTTCCAGCCGCCAGCATCAATCCACTCAAGCGTACATGCAGCAGCCACAATTACCAATTTTCAAGAGATCACAAGACACAACAAAACATGTTTTTCATCTACTCCATTGATGACAATGACAGCCACCTTCAATCCCAAAAATCAAGCTGCCGCTAGCCCTTAATGCCTTTCACGTGAGCCCCAAAATCCTGCTGCTAGCCACAGCCGCCGCAAAAACCCTCCAGCTGAGAGCCCTTCACCTCATCCTACAACCCCAAAAAACAAGCACAAAAATAATCGAGTACAAAAACAATGCTAGCACTTCACGTAATGCCTTTCACCTAATCACGTGAGAAAGTCCTTCAAGACCTTACAAGCCGCTAGCATTTATCTCTCCAGCGACTCGACCTAATCACATGTACATGATATATATCTAGCCGCCGGGAGCTAGCGCGTCATCACGCCTACGGGCCCCAACCATAATGCCTTACGGCGTTGGCATCTAATCATCCACGTACAACCCACAATTTCTAGGGCCCAATACGTGAGCTTGTACACCAGATTATAAAACCAATTTTGGACACCCCAAAATTGTCATGTGTTATAACCTCTAGACCGCACCTGCGTTGCTCCAACACGCATCATTCATCTTTAATCTCCACGCGCTCTAACTTGAGCCCGACCGTCTCCTCTAGCATCCTTGACCCTCTGGACCATGACTTCGCACCAAGCCATCTCCTAGTCACTGCTGTAGACCACGATTGCCTCCGAGTTACCCTGCACATGCAAAGACCAAACCACCATCTTTTTCCGGCATAAGTTTTTCCCAACTTGACCAACATAAGTTCACACACGCCATACACCTCAAATAACATCAGTACCCAACATTGTCAATTATTCATCAATTAAAATATTCTAGACCTAGCCACATGGTCTAACACTGAGCAACGACGCGGCGCTCTGTGGAGGTGGAGGGGGCTAGCGGAGGCACGAAGATGCTGGGGAGTGTGGAGGCCCAGTTGGCGGCGTGGCGCTCCATGGAGATGGATGGGGCCGGCGGAGGCAGTGTAGCACGTAGATTGGCAGATGCAGGGGTGAGGACAGGCCCAGGCGGCGGCACGGCTCTATGTGGGCTCGTGGAGGTGGAGGATTGGAGGGGCGGCGCGTGCGCCCGTGCGCCATGTGGCAGCGGGACTGGCAGAGACCAGAGAGAGACTGAGAGAGAGATGGGGAATTGGGGATTGTGGGATGAGCTAGGGTTAGTACGTGACTGTTGAGTGTGTGATGTAGCTTAACAATTTCGGTTTTCAGCCGGTTTTTACTAAAAAAACCAAAATCCCAGAAAACCTGATTTCTGGATCCCGTACTGAATACAGAATACTGGTCAAACCGAGTTGACTGGTACAATTCAGTTTTTTTTTGGTACGGTAGCAAAATGAACAACCCTACCTGTGTGCCTCAAACAATACATAGCTAGCAGCGAAAAAAAATGTAAGTTGATAGCTGCCAGGATCTAGAGTTCTGGTTACCGGTAGAAAAAAACTACTGAAGGTTTCAGTACACCTACATGTAACATGCTACACTATTTTCCTAGTAGCTCTATATGTTAGTTGCTATCATCTCCATGTTACATGATGATAGGTATTAACAATTTTGTGCAATCAACTAATAGTGGTGCGGCTCTATGCTAGTTATTAGTATCTCTACATTAGTTGCTGTCTCTACATGTTTACTTGCAACATTAGTTGCTTGCAACTCTAAATGTTTACTTGCTACGTTAGTTGCTAGTACTAGTAAGTTTACACGTTACTTGTTAGTACGGGACACCTACAGTTCCTAGCCACCAAGATAGAATTCGACCTAGAGTTTTTTATTGTTGCTACTCCTATTAACTATAGTTGCTCGTTGATAAAAATGCAGTTTTTACTACATACACACAGCACTTAAATATTGTAGCATATGTAAGAAAAATGACAGAAAAATAGAAAGAGTGACTCATCCAAATACCATACCTTAACCATTTGGTTGTCATTGTACTGTCGCCTCTTCTTTTTGCCAGAAGATCGTTACCTTTTGCTTGTATCCCCAGCCAGTTTTCACTTGGGTACTGTTTTCATGTGAGCAGTAGAAAAATGAAAATTTAAGAGGGCTAAATGGATATAAATGCTATAGGATTAGTCTGTAACAATTAAGAAGCAAAGTGTTTGGTAGCAAGTACGAAGGAAATGTCTGCTTATGATATAACATCTCTTGTGATATAAAATTTTTGATGCTGACAAGTAGCGAAGCCACGATGAAAATGGAGTGTGGACTCCAATGACTATGCTAATTTGAAACAAACGTAGTCTTGTATTCTTGTGCAATCAAATTCATATATGAATAAAAGAAAAGCAAAGCAAAATACAAGAGATACAATGAAAGCACCTCGCTAATAAAAAGCACGTCCCAAAACATATAAATATGGTTCCAGTGGGTAACGACATGTATATCAAAACTAGCAAAATTAGTGATAGAATAGTAAATTATACTTAAATGATCACGAACATTCAAAACAAATGAACCATAACACTAAGGCGCTAGCTTGAATAATGACTTTCATGAGGCAAATTCATTTTACGAGATTTCATGCCTTGGGAACATTTTATGATTCTATCATCATCAATGGTTCTAAATATGTCTCGTTCGGTGTAGTAGAGCCACTCATATGGTCATATGGTACCTTGTTGCGCAAATATGTTTTGATAATATTCATTGCCAAAAATATTCACTCAACATATGTTGTTGCCACCGGAAGGATCAATGTCAGTGTAACAACCCATTTTGGTGCAATTTTAAAATTTATGGAGTTTTATGGATTTTCAAAAGCTTTTGTGGCTTTTTGTGAAATTACAAAGGTTTGGGTGCATTTCAAAAGTCAAATCCAAATCCTAGCCTTAATTGGAATTAATAAAAAAATTACAAGAAAATTTAAGTCCCAATCTCTTGTGATATAAAGATTTATAATGCCTACTCATTCATTTTTTTGTTGAACAATCCTGTATAAGTAATCAGAGTAACGCAATTGAAGCAAGGAAGGCACAAATAATTTTCTCGTCTACATTACATGAAATTGATGTTGTAAAGTTGAAATATGATCATATGAACTGCTTGTATACATTAGAAAAGATTTGGGTATGTCCATTCGTAATTTGCATACATGCTTACAAAGTCGAGGACGACATCTTTTCACGGGAGGGGGAATGATGTGGATGAAAGGAGTGTTGACATGCATACATTACATATATCAAATGGCTATTGTTGTGCTATTCATGATTTACAAAACAAAAGGGATGGTCAAACGGATGATAAATACATATAACATGCATATACGTTGTTATCTTTGTTTAGTACATTTTAAGCCAAGAACGGCTTTTCTTGAAGAAGGGGAGGATGATGAGGATTGCCCTACCTCAATGACATACATACATACACATCAAGATTCCAAACACTGTCATAAGGTTAAATCTAAACTTAATGTTCATAATTATATTTTGCTACGGCTTTGCTTGTGTGGGTGTAGGTACTATGGATGTCCTAAAAATAGTGCGGGCCAGTGGGAGGAGAAGGAGGTCGGCCCCAGAGAGAAGAAGGAAGCAAAGAGAATACAAGCCAAGGAGAAAAGGGGAGAAGCCTACATGCATGGGCTTTGGCCAAAGCCCAAGCAAGCACCACATGGGCATCGACCAAACCAAGGGAGTTGCAAGGGCCAAGGAGGGGGCTGCCGCATGGGCCAAGCTGCAAGCACGTGGGCCTAGGAGGGGGCTGCTGCATGGGCCAGACAAGGAGCATGGATTTTGACCAAAGCAAGGAGAGTGGACTCCAATACAAACATGAAATCCGAATTGGGGTTATCTCCAAAAATCAGCTTAGAGTCAATTCCGAATTGAGCTTTATGAGTTAGGAAATTGTGTGGGCTTGCATGCCAAGTATTTAGGTCAAATTATACTTATAATTTTGGCCATGTATATTTCATTTTTGTTCAAAACATTAGAGTTTGCGTTGTTTGCATTTCGGAGTTGTAATCGCCTTTAGAGCCCGAATTGGAGTTGGGTTTGGCCCATATTATGTTTGGCCAAACCAAGAGGGGGGATAGATCCCTATTTAAGGTGTGTAGCTGGCCCAAGGAGAGGTACCACAAAATTTGATCAATCAAAAGACAATGCATTACATGATCTATAGTTTGTGCAAGCCGCCGGCTACCCCCATAGAATTGTGTGATTCCTTCACTTATCTTCTTGTTTGCTCTTGGGGGAATTGTAGGGAGATCATCTCCACTTGTTTGTGGCCAAGTGTAATTATCAAAGCATGTGGTTGGGCTAGTTGATATGCTATAGGTTGTTGCATTGGCAATGTATTGGCTTCATGCAATTCGTTAGGCTATTCGATGTATCCAAATTCTAAGGTGAAGATCGGACACCCCCTGTATCAGTTCACCTCATCACGTTCTCTATAATGCTCCCTTCCTCTTTCCAGTTGGAGCACCAGAGCGCTGAAGCCCTTGGCCCTCGTCGTTAGCACAGTACTGCCGCTGTCCCCTCCGGTGAGTCTCCTTCCCCCTTCTTCTCGTAATTTCGTTCTCTTAGATCCAATGAATCCTCTAGGCTAGTGAACGTGGTCGATAGCCCTCTATAACGCCATAGCCGCATTGGTCATCTTCTCCATAGCCGGTCGGTGCTCCTGTGCCTCTTCCTGCATGACGCCACCACATTTAGCGTCGTCGTATCCTGTAGTACCGCATCCGCACATAGTTTGGCTTCTAGTAGCCCCGTAGCAATGAGTTCATCCGCAACACAGTAGCGCCGCCATGGCCGCTTCATCATGTTGCCACGGTCGTTTCATCGAGTAGTGTAATGTCCCAAAATTCTAGTTTTCAAAAAAATATTTTGTGTAGATTAGGTGCCTGAAAAACTTCGCCAATTTTCCTTGATTTAATGAATCTTAATTGGGAATTTCTAAAATAAAAATATTTAATTTGATTAATGCAAATTTCAATTAAATCATAAACATTGTTAGTTGGGTTCCTTGTGTTCCAAGAATTTTTCCTGAATTTTTCTGAGTTTATTTGCTATTTATTTGAGCTCATTTGAATTCCTAGCTTTTATTTAATTCAAAAATCAAATTATTTTTCCTTTAACCTTCGTGGGCCGAATTGGTTCGGCCCACTCAACACACACACACTCTCTCTCTCTCTTCTGCTTTTACTCCCCAGCCTAACCTTGTTTCCCCGCCCCTCTACCGCCTCCTTCCCCGCTTCACCCTGACCCAACAACCGCTAGCGTCGCAGCTGGCTCAACATCACCTCCCTTTACCCGGGCTCGCAAGCCAGCCACTGCCGCTGCGCTAGCACGTCCGCACCACGTGTGTGTTTGGAGCAGACTCTACCTCCGCGCCATCGTCCCAGTGTCTGTGCCATGCCCACCTCCCATGGCCATAAATAGTCACCACTCCGTGCGCTTTTGGCTCGCCTAGCTCCGTCGCCCTCGGTGCCTTAGCTGCCTCCGCCCGAGACATCGTCAAGCTCCGCCGCCCGTCCTCTCCCATTCTCTACCGTCGAAGACCCTCGAGCTGTCCCATCCATGTCACCAGCGTCGCCTCGATGTCCTCCGCGTGCCGCCACCCATTGGAGCTCCCGAGCTTCACCACGTCGGTGCCATCTTCATATTCTCCACCTCCGGCGATGTTCCGCGATGTTGAAATGCTTTCACCGTGTTCTCCACCACCCTTGTGACCCAGTGATTTGGTTCAAGTCACCTTGTGTTGCACCCGTCGATCTACAATCTCTAACTCTCGATTTCACGTTTCTTCCCGTGTGCATCTAGATCCCTTCCTTCTCTATCTTCTCTGGCTACCGCCTTTAGTCGCCTGTTCCCCATCTGTCCAGTGAGCTCTGCTGCTCATCAACCCCACCTTCACCTTCCTCACTCCGTGTTCTACCCGGTGCTTGCTTTCTTTTTGGCCAAACTCCTTCCACTCACCGTCGTTGTTATGGCTGAGACCACGCTGCCGCTTTCCTCTCGACGCTAGCCAACTCCATCGATCATTGCACTCCGTGACCATGTCATCTTATTCGCCTCGTTGACCTCTCTTTGTTTTTCCCCTACACTCTCACCACCGTGCTCACTACCGCCGGCAAGCCGTCAGGCCCCGAGAGCCACCGACACCGTCGTGCCACATCACTTCCGCATCATCGCCTCGTCAACCTCTCCGTCCTCCATGTCCACCACGTCATCACCACGTGCATGCCACGCGAGCGTCTCCGCCAGCTAAGCTGCCAACCATGCAAACCCTTGATCCACTCTTCCGTGCACTTGGTCCACTATGAGCCTAGTCCGTGATGCGTAGACCACACGTGTTAGGCACTGTGCCATGAACCCAGTTCGTCATGAACCCAAAAACCCTAGTCCATTGGTTGGGTCCATATACTAATGGCCCACATGTCAATCTCTTTTACTTTTTCTAGAATTATTTTAATTCCAAAATATTCAATTATTCTGTGGGTCCCACATGTCATTCTCTCAACCTTTTTTCCCCTAAATTCACAAAAATAAAGATTCCTGGGAATATTCCCTCGGCCATACCTGCCAGTTTCATATATTCTCTCTCCTTTTTCCTTTTTTTGCATTTTCTTTTCTAACCAAACTTTCAAGAGATCGTTCTTCCTCATACGAACTCTGATTGGACCCATTCAAGTTTCTAAATTCATATAAAATCAAGCTATTCCTTCCTGTACCATTAAATTTTAATTTAGAGTTTATTTTATTTGTATTTTTGAGTTTTGTTTGTTTTTGCACTTGCTCTCTCATTAGACGTTGTTGTTCCAGAATCGCTGGAAGGAGTTAAATGTTAAGGAAGTCAAAGATCGAAGATAAAGAATAGTAGTATTGTTATAGCAAGGTTAGTTGTGCTTTGATGATATTGCACCCAGTTTTCCAAAATTACTTTGATTTAAAATATTGTATGTTATTTCAATTATTAAATTGTTTAATACTTTGGGATTAGCTAGGCAACATGTTTGATTATGGACACCTTGATAATTGTATTACCATGATCATTTGTCACCTAGCGTGGTTAATTACTTGTTGGTATTATCATAGCACCAACATGGGTTGGCTAGACACGATTAGTATGCTTAGCCTTGCAATGAGTCATTGATATCATTTTGAAATATTAATATTATACTTGACTAAGTGATTATGGAACATGTCGTGAAAAGCCGTGTACTGTATGTTGTGATCTGTTGATGGCATGTGATGCACTTAATCAATAGGGTGGGAAAAAAGATTTAGACTGATGCAAGTGGAAAGGATTTGTGACATGGTGGACTTGTGATTGGGAAATGTAAATCTTGGTAACTTAGTTAGAAATTGGTAGTCACGCCTTGGTCAATTAAGGATTTAACTTTGTGTGCCATTGAACTAAGCCTTACTGTATGACCACGTACTTGGTATGGGATATGCCTAACTTAGTAAGTTATGGAGTCTCGACATTGACTACTCAAGGGGCAGGTTAAGCGCTTTATGATGGGTGGAGGTGTGGACTAGTCGGTAGGGTCACATTTATGGGCGGCTCGTCGTCTCCATATCCAACAGTATGCGTCGGACCAATGAGTGAGGTTGGGGTCGACTGTATGCACATTGGGAGGGTCAATTGTTGAGATGAAGTTTCAGAAAAGTTTTGTTATGATTTACTCTGATCGAGTGATTGCATCTTATGAGTCAAGTGTATAAACCTCTGTAAAGTGTTAACAATCTATTTGAATAGCCGAGTCCACGGTCATGGATATGCTCGGGGATTTCACACGAGGGGTAAATTTTCATAAAACAATTGGGAGGGACAGCTGTGTGAGTAAACTTATCTAGCTATATGAAAGAATGGATTTAGACTAAATGAGCTTTGTGAAATGCTTGTTAAATTATTATTACTATTTGTTTTCAAATATACTTTCAATCTATTATTCATATTCAACTACAACTGTTGCTTTTGTGCAAAAGAACCATAGATGCCATATCCTTTAGAATAAGCCATCATTTATAATTGCATTCTATAGTGCAACTTGCTGAGTACTCTATGTACTACCCTTGCTATAAACAATGTTGTTCAGTTGATGAAGACTACATTAGTTCATCGTTGGTCAACAAGGTCAACTTTAAGGATCATGCTACCCTAGTCAATTGCATGTGGGCATATGGATCGGCTTCACTGAAATTATTCTATTTCCTTTCGTTGCAGCTTATTTGAGAGATTCGCCTTCTAAGGCATTAATTGCAAGCTTTGGAATTAAGGTCACTACTATGATAATTATTTTTAATTGCCCATTCTTAATTATCTTTGCATATGGAATGAAATTTCATTGATGTTGGTACTGTATGCACTAGCGTGATTCTAGACTAGTACAGTATACATAGAGGGCCCATATTTGCATATTTTGGTCCTGACACGCCGCCGCCTCAGGCCACCACCGCCATTAGTGACACCCAAGCTACCACAACCCATTTTGCTAGTCCCGAGCAGTGGCGTAGCTAGGTCTTGAAACCTGTGGGTTCAACTATTATAAAATCTTTAGACTTTCCTAGACTTATATATAAATATTAGTACTAACTAAGCTTTTTTGCAAAAACCTGTGTGGTCAATTGACCCCACAGGAATAGGCTGGCTACGCCACTGGTCCCGAGAGACAACCGAGCCCCACCTTGCCGGTAGTGAGCTCCCAAGCTGGCCAGGGAGCTCCCCTATCTTTGCTCTATGCTAAGGAAGGAGCAGACCTGGACGCTGACATAGTAGCCACGTGACGTCATTAAGTTTAATCCGATATATTAAGTTAGGTAATGAGTCTATGGCAAGTGGGCTTGACATGTTTAATGGTTAAGTTAAAGTGTTGGGTTAGTATAGTCAGTCCGTAGACCGAGTCCATGGACCAGGGTCTCTGACCAGTGGGCCCAAGATCTTGTGCACTATTGCGTGGACCTGGTCTAGTGAACTGAGGCCCCACATGTCAGCCTCTCGGGTTTTTTTTGAATAAAAATAAAGAGAAAATAAAATAAGAAATCCTGGTGGACCCCACCTGTTAGTCATAGCACGTTTTCATGAATAAAAATAAATGAAAAAGAAAAGAAAATCTTGGTGGACCCCACATGTTAGAAATTTCTGAATTTCTGGATTTCCTTTTTGGTTTAAACTTTGGAGAGCTCGTTCTCCCTTGTTTTAAATCCAAATCAAGTGTTTTTTGTTTCTAAATTCATGTAAATTTTTGGAGTTCATTTGAATTTATTTGTATTTATTTGAAGTCATCATTTCCGTGTTAAATAGATTGGAACGTCGGCGAAGGCTTCGTCACCACTTCAAGTCAAGACCAGGACCAAAACCAAGACCAAGAAATATCCATAATTGATCATGTTGAACCTATGTTTCAAATGCAAAGTATTGCAATTTAAATTATTACTTGCGTGCTTATTATTATTTAAAAAATAATGTGTTAAATATTGATGTTTAGCTATACCAAAGTTGATTATCAATATGAATCCCTTCCCTATTTATTGACTCCACCTGATACCTTGTCACCCTAAGGATATGTATTACATGAAGTAAACTTCCCCATTGAATAAATAAACTTGACTGTTGGTTGTGCTTAGACACTGCTTAGTACTAGAAAATTAATAGGAAACAAACATTGCTACAACAAGAACTTGGATACATTAAACTATAGTGTGGTAATATGAGTTGCCACTAGAAATAGGAAAATGTATTTATAAATGGTTGAGACTTGGGTGAGTGGTTGGTAGAGATCGGTGCTATATGCACGTAGTGGGTTGGTGGTTTGTCTTGTCTGGGTCGATTAAGGACCACATCATGCGTTCTCTTCCCAACTACTAAGCCATACAACCACATGTGTAGTATGTGATAGACTTGGCGAACTACTTTACTCAGCTTCGGCATGAAAACCTTCCCCTCTATATATATATGGATGAAGGGCCGTACACTCCCTAACAATAGAAGGTCCCTCTTTGAAAATTTGAACTGGTATAAGGAATCATTCTGGGTAGTGTCCTGGTATAAGGTGCCCCAGCATTGAGGGTGTTACCTACCAGAGCAGGTCTAGTGTTAGGGATGGGTATAGGAAAAGTTTTGTTATGATCGTCTCCGTTGCACGCCCAAGGAATCGTGTCATGACCGATATTATGAGATTGATCATATCTTGTGGATGAAGCTATACGACCTCTGCAGGGTGTCTTTAAACCTATTCAAATAGACGTGTCCTCAGTCATAGGCATTATGAGGAAAGTCGAACTAGTTAGTTTTAGTAACTTAAAATTGTGAACTAAGACATGTTGGGCAAACATGGTGATTGAGATGTGCGACGTGCTGGTATAAGCAGGGTCGTTGTGTCGGGACATGCTGGATTTAAGCATGATCGCGGGATTTGGGACATGCTGGTATAAGTATGGTCTCTGTGGTTGCGACGTGGTGGTATAAGCATGGTCGCTGGGATCGTGATATGCTCGTAAATTAAGACATTGGATGGAATTGCGGCATGCTGGTGTAAGCATGGCCATTAAGGTTGTGACAAGCTGGGGCAAGCATGGTCGCCGAGACGTGGTCATGCTAGTTTAAGCATGGTCATGATAACATTGCTTATACAAAATAACTTTTGTATTTAAAGTAACACTTGCTAAGTCATAGATTTGAAAAATAACTATAGTATTTGAGCAAACTGGATTTGTGCAAAAATAAACATACAACCCTTCCCTTGGAAAGCCTATCATCTATATAATTGCATTTGTAGTAGGGTTTGTTGAGTACTTTTGTATTCATAGTTGCTCAAACATGTGGATTCAGACTTTGAAGCTGAAGATCTGGTGTATGTATATTTCTATGCATCTGACTTTGGAGATAAAGGAGTCGGTGTTAACTAGGTCCTAGCCTAAGTCAGTTGCTTGTGGCAAATTTTGGAGGCCACGCTCTTTTGAAGTCTTTCTACTGCTACTATGTTTTATTTCCACTGCTACTCTACTATTTGAACTATTTGGCATGTCAGCCCATTTTGTAAACTGGCCTTAAGGCCCATTGACCTTGTTTTGTAATAATATTTACTTACTGTTATGTATGTGTTCTATGGATGTGATATTCGCTGATATTTGTACTTTGTGTGTTAGCTACTGATCATGAGTCTAGCTTGGAATACACAGAGGGTCTGGATGCAAATCCGGGTCCCCACAGTGTAACATCCCGAATTTGCAGAGTTTTTGAGATTTTTAAAATTTTGAAAGTAACCATTTAGTTTAAGTTGCAAAAGCTTAAATTGAAATTCAGAAATCAAAAACCCTTTAAATTGAATTAATCCAACCTCAATCAAATTAAAAAAGTTAGTTTATTTGAGTTTCCAAGATTTTATTAGGATTTTAAGTCTTTTCTTGCTTTTTCTGGATTTTAGATTTGGTTTTTCCTTTGTCCTAAAGCTAAAATCTATTTTGTTTGAAAAAATTAAAATAACTAAAGTATAGCTAAAAGTATTTTTTATTAAGTTTTAAATAATTCAAGGGACTTCTGTGAATTTTCCTATAATTTTTAGACATTAATAGCTATTTTCTAAAAACCTTTTTGCTTTTCTGGCATTTCTTTAATCAGAAATGTATTTAAAATCCCCTAAAAAGCTTTGGGCCGAATTCTTTCCTTCGACCCGCTTTCTTTTCTCTCCACGTGGCCCGTTCTGACCCGCTCTGCGCACGCCCGCGCTTCCCCCGATCGTGAGCCGTCCGATCTCGATCCAACGGTCACGATCGCGTTAATGCGTTCGGAGTTCTGATCGCCTCGCTCATTTTGAGCCGTTCAATCAAAATCTAACGGCGCCCATTGCCCGCACCCTCGCCCGCTCACTCTGCCACTGCCATGTGGGGCCGCCCTGTCAACCCCTTCTTCCCCACGTCCTTCTTCTCCAGCGGTTCGAGCGCGGCGTCAACGCCCGCACGTTTTACGCCGGGTCTCCATCCTCTCCCCGTCCCGCCTCTGCTCCACATTCAATGCGCCGACGACTTCCGCGCTCACCCCCTCCCCCATGCCCTCCTGCGCCCCCACCATGAACCTCCATTCCTCACCTCCCCGTTCCATATAAAGGAGCGCCCTCGACGCCCCTTCTCCTCCTCTGTCATTTCTCCCTTCTCCCTCGTCCTCCCTCTCTCTCTTCCGACCCCGGTTTGAGCTCCCATCGCCGCCGCCGAGCTTCACTCCACTGCGTCTACTGCCGCCGTCGAGCCTCCTCCAGCGCCGCTGCTTCCACCTACGGCATCGCAAGGACGAGGCCCACACCGTGCGCACCTCCCGTTCGCCGGAAACCTCTCGGAACGATGTCGTCGCCTTCAACCGCGCCACTTCGCCGCTGACCTTGAGCGCACCGCATTTTTGGTCACCGCCGGGAGCATCAACCGCGTGCACCGAGTTTCGCCGTAAGGCTCTCTCCCTCTGGGTGCCCTCACCGCCGGCCGCCGTGCTGCCAGTCACCGGCAAGCGCTTGGCTCCCGCGCGCCACCACCCGGGTGCCAACGTGGCAGCCACATGGCATCCCCGTCATCACCACCTAGGTGCCACCTCCCGTCTTTTGCTGATATGGCTACCCCGTCAGCATGCCCGTATGGCACTCCAAATCTAAACCTCGTTCCAAAGCTGTGTAAACCCAGTCCACCATGAACCATCTCATTGACAGTGGGCCCCACATGTCAATTTCTTTTCTTTTATTTGTTTTGGCAAAAAAATCCCTCTGATGACGTCAGCAGACGTCATATTCGTCTTTTTCCTTCACAAAAATAATTCAAAAAATCCGGAAAAACCCTAATTCCATCATTTTATGTGTTTTTCCAACTTCCGGAGGCCATATCTTCTCCGTTCGAACTTCGATTCGAGTGATTCAAATTTCTAAATTCATCTAAAATCCCCCTCTTGCTGTTAGTACTAATTTGGTATTTATTTGTAATTTATTTGGAGTTATTTTATTTATTTGGCTTCGTTCGAACGTGTAGATTCCGGTATTTGGAAGATTTTTAATTCAACGACCAAGCACCTCAACTCTTCAACGAAGGCAAGTCGTAGACCTTTGATAATATTGAACCCACTTTATAAAACTATATTGTTTGATATAAACATGCATTGCTAGTTTTATTTTAAATGGTTTCGGAAGTAGATAATTGTCTAATTGATGTATACCCCCTTGAAAAATTGCTATCGACATGTACCCTTGAATGACATAAATCTTGGAAACCATAGGATGGGTTATTTTAGTTGGACATTGTTAAACTACCAACTCGGGTATCGTAATATGCTTAGCCATGCTATAGTTGTACGTTGGGACTCATGATCACATGCTCATATGAATAAACATGACTAAATGAATTATGGAATCGTGGCGCAGCCACTATTATTAAAAGATGTGCCAAGGCTAGGGTGGTCTTTGGCCTGTTGAACGAAAAATGTTTTATGCTCGGGCGAGTGGGCGGTGGTGAGCGTGGGTGCCGTAACGGACATTGGGACGTGGATTAGTCTCGCCTGAGCTGCCAACTAAGGACTTAACCTTAAACCATTGATCTGGGTCGCACCGTGCAACCACATGTCCAGGATGGGGTGGACCTGGCCAACTAATTGGCAATGCTTTGAGTCGATTCTGCTTTGGTTGAGAACGCGCAAGAAGGGTATGAATCGCGAGAGTAAGACTCGTTAGAAGCGAATCCTTAGCGAGCAGAACCGGGTCAAAACAGAGCTTTGTAAAAGCCTTGTGATAATGACTTAGTCTCAAACCTTCGGTAGTGTGTCAGACAGACATTATAAGTCAATTAGCTCTTCTGGGTAAAGCTGTACAACCTCTACAGAGTGTATAAAACTATTCGAATAGCCGTGTCCCCGGTTATGGACATGCCTGGAGATTTCACGCAAAGGGTAGAGTTTGTCTTCAAAAATGGTGGGAATGATGGTTTGGGTGGAATGGTTGGGAAGTTCGCTTGTTGTTTTCCAAGAAACCTGTTACTTATGTATTAATCTTTTAAATTGTGCTTTTACAATCTACTTATCGTATTTACTGTTAAATGCTGCTTTCCGCAAATTAAACATAAAGCTATCATTGTCAAACCTAGCATGAATAATAGTTGCATACATTTCCCTGTGGCTTGCTGAGTACATTCAAAGTACTCACAGCTTTATGCCCTCTGATTTATCAGTCACTGAAGAAGATCCAGGAAGCTTGCAGTTCTATGAAGAGGAGTACTTCGAAGGTTATGCGAACTAGGTCGCGTCCTCCGCTCGATTGCCTGTGGGCATGTCGTGTGACCACCACGAGATATTTTGTTTCCGCTGCAAGTTGTCTTTTGTTGCTAAGCCCTGCGTGGCGCACTCTGTAAGACTTAACCATAAGGTCCTTTTGCTACAAAATAATGTTAGTTTGTCTGCTTCAGTGTTACTTGGTTGGATGGTTACGATGATATCTATGTTGTAACTGTGCGAGCTAGCTACTGATCATGGGAATAGTTCGGAATGCACAAAGGGTCCTGGGGTTGTATACTCGGGGTCCCGACAAGAGGTGGTATCAGAGCCATATCGACTGTAGGATGTAACCATAGTTAGCATGGTCGTTTAGTCAAAAATTTCAAAATTTATTTTCTAAATCAAACCAACAAATTAATGTGAATAGATATTCTTCTCTTACCTGATTCTATTCTTTTCTCATCTCCTGCTTAGATTCTTACATCTTATGTATTCTGAAAACTCTGTTTTCAAATTTAAATTGACTTCTCTTACCCGAGTAATCTCTATAGGATCGAGCCTTGTTTCTGGCCGACCATCCATAATAAGTTAAATTTGAAGTGTTTTAGTAGGACTGCCCTCCTAGTGTAGTATCGATTAGTTCGTGTAATAGGGCCTTTAGGCCCGAGTTTTGTTGCTTCTTGGTAGCTTTCCAGCTATCCGTTCCTCGGGTTTAACCGTTAGGTTGTTCTATCTCTCCTCTCGCCTCGCTCGTCCTGTGCTTTTTCCTCTTATCTATCGTGCTTTCTCCTCTCGTCTATTAAACTCGGAAGGATTTGTGCAGATGGTTCGGACCGCAACTCCGCAGCCAAGTTGACCCTAGGGATTTCAATACGCCACCACTGCCTCCTCCAATAGCCACAGCAGATCCGGGTTTGGGTCAGTTCATGATAGCCCAGACTCAGCTGATGGGCGCAATGATGCAAAATATGAATCAGATGATGACTCAACAGAACCAGACCACTGCTGCCCTTCTTGCAATGATGAACCAGAACAGCCAAGCCGCTGCCGCAACACCGCCACCACCCCAGCTTTCCCTCAATCAAGGCTGACAGAATTCATGAGGACTCATCCACCTACATTCTCTAGCTCCTCTGAGCCATTAGACGCAGATGACTGGCTGTGCTCAACTGAAAAGAAGCTTTCCATTACCCGGTGTGATGACCGTGAGAAAGTTCTGTATGCTGCACACCAACTTGAAGGTACCGTCGCAGAATGGTGGGAGAACTAATGCGCCGCCCACGAGAACTACCAGAACATCAGTTGGGCTGAGTTTTCTGAAGCTTTCCGCCACTCCCACATCCCTGATGGAAAGGTGGAAATGAAGAAGAACGAGTTTCATGAGCTGATACAAGGAAACATGTCCATGAGTGAATACCTCAATAACTTCACTCAACTCTCACGATATGCTCAAGAGGAGGTCACCACCGATGATGCATGTCAGAAGTTCTTTAAGCGATGACTTAACCCTAGCTTGAAGGTCCAAGTCATCGGCAACGACTATGTAGATTTCTAGCATCTGGTGAACAAGACCATGCTCATAGAAGAGTCTCGCCGCAAGTTGGCAGAGTCTCATAAGAGGAAGATGATGTAGTATGGTGCTCATTAAGGCCATTCACAAAGAGCCAAGATGAATGTGCAACACCCTGCCCGTTTTGCTCCTCCTGTCACATTCAAGACCCCAGCAATAGCACCCCGCCCGACTGCACCAGGATTTCGCAGCCTCAACAACAACAACATCAAGAACCAACCTCCAAGAAACACCAATCCAGCCGCAGGAGTCACCTGTTACAGCTGTCAGCAATTGGGGCACTACGCCAGCAACTGCCCGCAGAAGCAATGCCCTTCACCTGTCAGATTCAACTTGGGAGCTACTCCAACCAGAACCCTCATGCCTGGAGCCGGACGTGGAGTTCCTCATACTCCAGCTGCACCAGCTAAGACCCCCAGCCTTATGGGAGAGGCCATGTGAACCACATCACAATGGAGGAAGCTCAGACAGCCTCGGACGTCGTGCTGGGTAAGTTCCTAGTAAATTCAGTATCTGCTACTGTTTTATTTGATTCTGGAGCTTTGCATTCGTTTTTTTCGCGGATTTTTGCTGCAAAACATCAGTTAAAGGTCTCAAATATTAAGACTGCCTTGTTGGTTCAATCCCCCAGTTCAGAGTTAAGCACGAACCAGGGTTGCCCACAAGTTAAAGTGATCATAGAGGGGATAGAATTTCTAGCCAACCTGATAATCCTTGACACCAAATCCCTAGATGTGGTTTTGGGTATGGATTGGCTTGCTTATCACCAAGCAATTTTGGATTGTGGTGGTAGAAGTATCACCTTGGTCAGTCCAAATGGGACTAAAGTAAAATTTGAAGCCCCCATGAAGAAGCATGATGGAGCCTTAGTTTGTAGTGTCAAGACTATATCCTTGGAAGATGTACCAGTGGTCAGAGAATTCCCAGATATTTTTCCTGGTGAATTACCTGGAATGCCACCAGATAGGGACCTGGAGTTCGTCATCAACCTAGTTCCAGGAACTGCACCAATCTCCAAGCGACCCTACCGTTTGCCTGTTGACGACCTAGTCGAACTAAAGAAGCAAATTGAGGAGATGTAAGGCAAAGTATTTATCCGACCAAGTTCCTCACCTTGGGGAGCCCCGGTTATCTTTGTTGCAAAAAAATATGGTACCCAGAGGATGTGCGTGGATTACCGCTCACTCAATGAAGTCAGCATCAAGATGATTTGTTTGACCAGCTGAAGGGAGTCGGAGTGTTCTCTAAGATAGATTTAAGGTCAGGATATCATCAGTTGAAGATCCGTCAAGAGGACATACCCAAGACAGCCTTTTCAACTCGATATAGACTGTATGAGTTCACGGTCATATCTTTTGGATTGACCTATGCCCCTACTTACTTTATGAACTTGATGAATAAAGTATTTATGGAGTATTTGGATAAGTTCGTCATTGTCTTCATTGATGACATTCTAGTATATTCCAAGAGTGAAGAAGAGCATGAAGAACATCTCTGCTTGATTCTGACTAGGCTTAGAGATCATTAACTCTATGCCAAATTCAACAAGTGTGAGTTTTGGATGAAGGAAGTTACCTTCCTGGGACATGTTATGTCTGCAGAATGAGTCGCCGTTAACCCCAAAGAGTTAAGGATGTGCTCAATTGGGAGTCACCCAAGTCGGTACCTCGGATCAGAGTTTCCTTGGTATGACAGATACTACCGCCGGTTTATAGAGGGCTTCTAGGATAGCAAGACCCTCACTCAACTGTTGAAGAAAGAAAAGAAATTTTCTTAGACGCCAGAATGTGAGCAGAGTTTTCAAGAGTTAAAGAAGCGCTTGACCACCGCTCCAGTGTTGATTTTGCCAGATGTCCGAAAGGATTTTGAGATTTACTGTGATGCATCGCGACAAGGTCTCGGTTGTGTCCTAATGCAAGAAAGGAAGGTAGTAGCATATGCTTCACGTTAGTTGAGGCCACATGAAGTAAATTACCCCACCCATGATCTAGAAATGGCTGTGGTAGTGCATGCTTTGAAGATATGGCGCCATTACCTCATCGGTAATTGCTGTGAAGTATACACTGACCATAAGAGCTTGAAGTATATTTTCACTCAAGCTGATCTCAACATGAGGCAAAGAAGATGGTTAGAATTGATCAAAGATTACAACATTGGAATCCATTACCACCCAAGCAAAGCCATTATGGTAGCAGATGCCTTAAGTAGGAAGGTATATTGCAATACTCTAATGATCAAGGAAAGTCAACCAGCACTATACGAAGAATTTGAAGCTCAAGCTTGAATTGGTTGAAGAAGGTTATTTGGCTGCCTTGAAGTGCAACCCACTCTGCAAAGTCGGATCGGGAAGCCGGATCAAGATGCAGATATCAAGGAGATCAAGAGTAACATGAAGAAGGGTAAATCCCTAGGATTTTTAGAAGATCAGCAAGGAACCATTTGGTTCGACAAGCGTATCTGTGTACCGGACCAAAATAAACTCAAGCAGTTGATACTCAAGGAAGCTCATGAAACTTTGTATTCTATTCACCCTGGAAGTGCTAAAATATATCAAGATCTTAAGGAATTGTATTGGTGGCCTAGTATGAAGCGAGAAATCGCTGAATATATAGTACAATGTGATGTTTGCCAGCGAGTAAAAGCTGAGCATTAGAGACTGGTTGGACTCCTGCAACCCTTGCAGATCCCTGAATGGAAATGGGAAGAAATTGGCATGGACTTCATCACCGGTCTGCCAAAAACAAGAGCTGGATACGATTCCATTTGGGTAATCGTAGATCGCCTGACGAAAGCTGCTCACTTTATCCCAGTCAAGACTACCTACTCAGGAGACAAACTCGTAGAAGTGTATATGGCCAAGATAGTATGTCAGCATGGAGTACCAAAGAAGATCATGTCGGATCGAGGATCTCAATTCACCTCAAGATTTTGGCAAAGGCTGCACAGCGTTCTGGGCACCAACTTGAATTTCAGTACAGCCTACCATCCCCAGACAGATGGACAAACAGAGAGAGTAAATTAAATCCTAGAAGGTATGTTGAGAGCCTGTGCTCTAGAAAACCAGACTAGTTGGGATCAAATGCTACCTTATGCAGAGTTTTCTTACAACAACAGTCATCAATCAAGTCTGCAGATGTCCCCGTTTGAAGCCCTTTATGGAAGAAAGTGCCGAACCCCCTTGTATTGGACCGAAACCGGAGAAGGACAAGTACTTGGACCTGATATCCTGAAAGAAGCCGAAGATCAAGCTCGGGCAATCAGAGAAAAGCTGAGAGCAGCTCAGACCAGGCAGAAAAGTTATGCTGATAACCATCGCTGGGACTTAGCTTTTGCGCCCGGAGATCATGTGTACCTAAAGATTTCACCTCTCAAAGGAATGCGTCGTTTCAGAGTAAGTGGGAAGCTTGCACCAAGGTACATTGGGCCTTTTCCAATCTTAGCCAGAAGAGGAGAAGTTGCTTACAAATTGGAGCTCCCACCTCAGTTGTCAGATGTGCATGACACCTTTCATGTGTCTCAATTGAAGAAATGTCTGCGTGTACTAGAAGAGCAGATGCCGCTAGAAGCTGTTGATCTGCAGGAAGATCTCACCTACAAGGAGCAACCCATCAAGATTCTGGAAGTGTCCGAGCGTGTAACCTGAAGCAAGATCCTCTGTTTCTACAAAGTTCAGTGGAAAAACCACACTGAAGAAGAAGCCACCTGGGAGCGTGAAGAGGACCTGAAGGCCGAGTTCCCGCACATATTCTCTAGTCAACCCGAATCTCGAGGTCGAGATTCCCTTTAAGGGTTGTAGGTTTGTAACATCTCGAATTTGCAGAGTTTTTGAGATTTTCAAAATTTTAAAAGTAACCATTTGGTTTAAGTTGCAAAAGCTTAAATTGAAATTCGAAATAAAAACCCTTTAAATTGAATTAATCCAACCTCAATCAAATTAAAAAGTTAGTTTATTTGAGTATCCTAAATTTTATTTGGATTTAAAGTTTTTCTTGCTTTTCCGATTTTAGATTTGGGTTTTCCTTTGTCCTAAAGCCAAAATCTATTTTGTTTCAAAATTAAAAAACTAAAGTATAGCTAAAAGTATTTTTTATTAAGTTCTAAATAATTCAAGGGACTTCTGTGAATTTTCCTAGAAATTTTAGACATTAATAGCTATTTTCTAAAATCTTTTTGCTTTTCTGGCATTTCTTTAATCATAAATGTATTTAAAATCCCCTAAAAAGCTTTCGATCGAATTCTTTCCTTCGGCCCGCTTTCCTTTCTCTCCCCGCGGTCTGCTCTGGCCCGCTCCGCGCGCGCTTGCACCTCCCCCGATCGTGAGCCGTCCGATCTCGATCCAACGGTCACGATCGCGTTAGTGCGTCCGGAGTTCCGATCGCCTCGCTCATTTTGAGCCGTTCGATCAAAATCCAATGGCGCCCATCGCCCGCGCCCTCACCCGCTCTCTCTACTGCTACCATGTGGGGCCACCCTGTCAGCCCCTTCTTTCCCGTGTCCTTCTTCTCCAGCGATCCGAGCGCGGCGTCAATGCCCGCGCGTTTTGCACTGGCTCGCTGTCCTCTCCCCGTCCCGCCTCTGCTCCGCATTCAATGCGTCGACAACTTCTGCGCTCTCCCCTGCCCCTACTATCCTGCCCGCCGCCCCACGCCCTGCCTTCCGCCCTCACCGCCACAGAGCTCCACGAGCGCCCCTGCCGTGAACCTCCATTCCTCGCCTCCCCGTGCCCTATAAAGGAGCGCCCTCGATGCCCCTTCTCCTCCTATCTCATTTCCCCCTTCTCCCTCGTGCTCTCTCGCTCTCTTCCGGCCGCGGTTTGAGCTCCCATCGCTGCCGTCGAGCTTCACTTCGCCGCGTCTACCACCACTGTCGAGCCTCCTCCGGCACCGCCGCTTAAACCTATGGCATCGCAAGGACGAGGCCCACACCTTGCGCACCGCCCTGTGATACCTCGAGTTTCGATTAGAGAGATTAATTAATCGGGTGAGGGAATTAATTAAACAAAATAAAAAAGGTTTTGGAGAACACGGGCCTCCGCCAGCTAAGTCGGCCGAGTGGCTGCCCACGGGTGGGCCAAGAAGGGGGAGGCGCCCAAGGCCCAAGCCCATGCGCCCCCTCCCCCTTAACCCTAGGACGGCCACCCCTTTTCCTCTCTCTCCCTCCTCAAGCCGCCACCCTCTCTCCCTCCCCATGCCGCCACCCTCTCCACCTTCCCTCCTGCCTTAGGCGCCCTCCACCTCCCCTTGGAGCTCCCCCTGCTGGTGGTGTCGCCCCCCTTGCCTTGATGCCTCCGGTTGCTGACCAACGCGAAGGGAGGAGATGTAGATCATGGGCTGCCATCAAATCGAGATGGAGGAAGAGGAGGTGGGAGAAGATCGTCTTCGTGGGTGGATTTGATCAGCGTAATCCTGAGGGTCTCCAATGGTAACGCGATGTTTCCCCGCCATTTGACTTAGATTAGATGCGAAATCGATTAAGATTGGTTGGATTGAATTGCTGCTGCTATTAGATTGATTCTGTCCAGAATGTTGCGGGGTCTGTTTCATGATCTTAGTGGCCGAATTTGAGTTGTCCATCTCCTAGAGTTCTGTAGGTAATGTTCTTAGCTTTCGGTGTCCGCCAAGAACACCTGTTCCGACGTACGGATCAAAAGTTATGTTCGTTTTAGTTTCTGCTGTCCAGAATTCTGACGAGAATTAGCAGACGCTGTAATTGTTAATATTTGACCTAGTTAGAGGAATATTTAGAAGTCTTTCCCATAACGACTTTTGTACGTGATCTCAGTAGCTTTCAGGATTGATAAAGAACACCCGTTTGGATTTGTAGAACAAAAGTTATGCATGTTTTAAGTTGACTGTCCAGAACCCTGACCAGAACGAATTCTCAAATTGCCTTTTAATATATGTTCAGGTTAATGGAAAATTCAGGGCTTTCACCCAACTAGGTTATTGTAGGCTTGGGTCTTAGCTTTTGATATTGATAAATAACTCTAAGTTTGGTTTAGCCAATTGAAGTTATGACATTCACCGTGCTGCTGTCCAGAATTGCCGGTAGTTCTGACAGAAGGTGTTCGTCAGTCTTTTGGAGTTAGATACATATAGAATTCGGGATTTCCATCAACTAGGTTGTTGTAGATAATCTATTTACCTTTCAGGAAAACCTGAGAACACCCCTTTTCGAGTTTTAGAGAAAAGTTATGCTCCTTTTACTGCTGCTGTCCGATAAGGCTTACTGCTAGAGTGTGGATTAACTCAAGCAACGTGTACAATTAAGTGATGGGGTTGGCGTATGAGTTAGGGGCGATCTGAGTAGTGTCTTGATGCCTTGGTTCTTATTGAAGTAACTTATTGGTGTAGGGCGTGAGGCGCGAGGTTAGCGGCATCATCGTTGTCTCCCAACGATCGCAACGCTAAAGGCAAGTACATTGACTTTTGTGTGATTTGTAAATACTGGATGCTCGATGATTAGAATTGTGTTTTGTTTGATATGAGAGAAGCTTCAATATTCATGTTCCGTCCACGGGAGTGGAATATCCACGGGAGTGGAGATTAAAGAATACAAGAGGCTCCAATGATTATGTTCCTTGTGTATGTTCTTTCATATGTGTGCAGTTGATGTTAGTCATAATACTTACGTTCAATAATGCATTCATGTTCATGTTCCGTCCACGGGAGTGGAGTCTAAAGTCCCATCAATTCCAGTATGGGCATGTGAAGTCCCACCATTCCAATGTGGCGATTTTGGACACCGTATGAAACGTTCTTCATACGGTATTTTGGATCCCGTATTTCGATAAATACGGGCTTAAGTGAACACCGACGGTGTGTCACTAGCTATACTGATATATGCATGTGTGCACCCATCCTTCGATTACATTCATTCATTTCATGCATTCCCAAATATTCGTTTGTGGTGTGTATGCGAAATTGTGAAAGGGTTGTCTTGTCATTCTGGTTGTATGTTAAATTATTCCATGTACTTGCTGAGTCTGGACTCACTCTTGCTTTGTTTATTTATTTTAGGTGATCAATGAAGATGTTTCTCTTGGGAGGAGTAGTCATGCACCACTCATTCACCAACCTTACACCCACTCCAATAAAAGAACTAGATTATGTTCTTCTTTATTTAAGTGATGACTGTAATAAGATACTTAGATGTGGATGACATTTCTTTATTTTTAATGCTAAGGTTGATTAGTTAACTGCATATGTCCCTACATGTTCGATCGTCATGTTTACCTTCATGGATGCATTAAACTTAATTATTCAGAACTCGTGAACTGTTGTTGGATATAGTGTTAATAACTGTTTGGGATCTAAAACAATGTTGAACAATTTATTTTAGTCAATGAGTTTTGTTGAAATCCTGCTGTCTGAATTGTTATAGATTAGGCTTTTGGGGTAACATTTCGGCTTCAAATAGCCGGTGTTACACGCCTTCGTGGAAACCTCTCGGGCGCCGCCACGCTTCAACCGTACGCTTACGAAAAGCATCTAGGCCCCTAAAAATATGTTTTGGTAATTTATGGTAATATGTGAAAATGGGACTTATTGGTTTGTTGAGTTTTACAAGGATTAGTCCCATTGGAAAATATGATCTTGAAGATGCATGCTAAAAGTTCTATGAAGATCAAGTCACACTCAAGGATAAGGTACAAGTGGTTTGAAATTATTTTCTTTTACGGTCTTAGGAGAAATAGATGGAAGACCGGATTATAGGTTAAATGTCGTACTATTAAGAGGATCATGTCCTTGCTGGGCATCGCAGAAGTTTCGCCGTAAGGCTCTCTCCTCGGGTGCCCTCGCGCGGCCGCCGTCTTTGCCGACCGGCAAGCGCTTGGCTCCGCGCGCCACCACCGGGTGCCAACGTGGCACCACATGGCATCCCCGTCATCACCACCTAGGTGCCACCTCCCGTCTTTTCGATATGGCTACCGTCGGCATGCCCGTATGGCACTCCAAATCTAAACCTCGTTCCAAAGTCATGTAAACCAGTCCACCATGAACCATCTCATTGACAGTGGGCGCACATGTCAATTTCTTTTCTTTATTTGTTTTGGCAAAAATCCTCTGATGACGTCAGCAGACGTCATATTCGTCTTTTCCTTCACAAAAATAATTCAAAAATCCGAAAAACCTAATTCCATCATTTTATGTGTTTTTCCAACTTCCTGAGGCCATATCTTCTCGTTCGAACTTGATTCGAGTGATTCAAATTTCTAAATTCATCTAAAATCCCCCTCTTGCTGTTAGTACTAATTTGGTATTTATTTGTAATTTATTTGGAGTTATTTTATTTATTTGGCTTCGTTCGAACGTGTAGATTCCGGTATTTCGGAAGATTTTTCGGACCCGACGACCGAAGCACCTCAACTCTTCAACGAAGGCAAGTCGTAGACCTTTGATAATATTGAACCCACTTTATAAAACTATATTGTTTGATATAAACATGCATTGCTAGTTTTATTTTAAATGGTTTCGGAAGTAGATAATTGTCTAATTGATGTATACCCCCTTGAAAAATTGCTATCGACATGTACCCTTGAATGACATAAATCCTTGGAAACCATAGGATGGGTTATTTTAGTTGGACATTGTTAAACTACCAACTCGGGTATCGTAATATGCTTAGCCATGCTATAGTTGTACGTTGGGACTCATGATCACATGCTCATATGAATAAACATGACTAAATGAATTATGGAATCGTGGCGCAGCCACTATTATTAAAAGATGTGCCAAGGCTAGGGTGGTCTTTGGCCTGTTGAGCGAAAAATGTTTTATGCTCGGCGAGTGGGCGGTGGTGGCGTGGGTGCCGTGAACGGACATTGGGGCGTGGATTAGTCTCGCCTGAGCTGCCAACTAAGGACTTAACCTTAAACCATTGATCTGGGTCGCACCGTGCAACCACATGTCCAGGATGGGGTGGACCTGGCCAACTAATTGGCAATGCTTTGAGTCAGTTCTGTTTTGGTTGAGAACGGCGCAAGAAGGGGTATGAATCTGGCGAGAGTAAGACTCGTTAGAAGCGAATCCTTAGCGAGCAGAACCGGGTCAAAACAGAGCTTTGTAAAAGCCTTGTGATAATGACTTAGTCTCAAACCTTCGGTAGTGTGTCAGACAGACATTATAAGTCAATTAGCTCTTAGGTAAAGCTGTACAACCTCTACAGAGTGTATAAAACTATTCGAATAGCCGTGTCCCCGGTTATGGACATGCCTGGAGATTTCACGCAAAGGGTAGAGTTTGTCTTCAAAAATGGTGGGAATGATGGTTTGGGTGGAATGGTTGGGAAGTTCGCTTGTTGTTTTCCAAGAAACCTGTTACTTATGTATTAATCTTTTAAATTGTGCTTTTACAATCTACTTATCGTATTTATTGTTAAATCTTGCTTTCATAAATTAAACATAAAGCTATCATTGTCAAACCTAGCATGAATAATAGTTGCATACATTTCCTGTGGCTTCTTTGAGTACATTCAAAGTACTCACGACTTTATGCCCTCGATTTATCGATCCATCAAGAAGATCCAGAAGCTTGCGGTTCTATGAAGAGGAGTACTTGAAGGTTATGCGAACTAGGTCGCGTCCTCCGCTCGATTGCCTGTGGGCATGTCGTGTGACCACCACGAGATATTTTGTTTCCGCGCAAGTTGTCTTTTGTTGCTAAGCCTGCGTGGCGCACTCGTGAGACTTAACCATAAGGTCCTTTTGCTACAAAATAATGTTAGTTTGTGCCTTGATGTTACTTGGTTGGATGGTTACGATGATATCTATGTTGTAGCGTGCGAGCTAGCTCTGATCATGGGAATAGTTCGAATGCACAAAGGGTCTGGGGTTGTATACTGGGGTCCCGACAAGAGGTGGTATCGAGCCATATCATTGTAGGATGTAACCATAGTTAGCATGGTCGTTTAGTCAAAAATTTCAAAATTTATTTTCTAAATCAAACCAACAAATTAATGTGAATAGATATTCTTCTCTTACGATTCTATTCTTTCTCATCTCTCGCTTAGATTCTTACATCTTATGTATTCTGAAACTCTGTTTTCAAATTTAAATTGACTTCTCTTACAGAGTAATCTCTATAGGATCGAGCCTTGTTTACGCCGACCATCCATAATAAGTTAAATTTGAAGTGTTTTAGTAGGACTGCCCTCCTAGTGTAGTATCGATTAGTTCGTGTAATAGGGCCTTTAGGCCCGAGTTTTGTTGCTTCTTGGTAGCTTTCCAGCTATCCGTTCCTCGGGTTTAACCGTTAGGTTGTTCTATCTCTCCCTCTCGCTCTCGCTCGTCCTTGTGCTTTTTCCTCTTATCTATCGTGCTTTCTCCCTCTCGTCTATTAAACCTGGAAGGATTTGTGCAGATGGTTCAGACCCGCAACTCCGCAGGCCAAGTTGACCCTAGGGATTTCAATACGCCACCACTGCCTCCTCCAATAGCCACAGCAGATCCGGGTTTGGGTCAGTTCATGATAGCCCAGACTCAGCTGATGGGCGCAATGATGCAAAATATGAATCAGATGATGACTCAACAGAACCAGACCACTGCTGCCCTTCTTGCAATGATGAACCAGAACAGCCAAGCCCCTGCCGCAACACCGCCACCACCCCAGCTTTCCCTCAATCAAGGCTGACAGAATTCATGAGGACTCATCCACCTACATTCTCTAGCTCCTCTGAGCCATTAGACGCAGATGACTGGCTGTGCTCAACTGAAAAGAAGCTTTCCATTACCCGGTGTGATGACCGTGAAAGTTACTCAGATCCGCACACCAACTTGAAGGTACCGTCGCGAGAATGGTGGGAGAACTAATCGCCGCCCACGAGAACTACGAACATCGGTTGGGCTGAGTTTTACAAGCTTTCGCCACTCCCACATCCCCGATGGAAGGTGGAAATGAAGAAGAACGAGTTTCATGGTGATACAAGGAAACATGTCCATGAGTGAATACCTCAATAACTTCACTCAACTCTCACGATATGCTCAAGAGGAGGTCACCACCGATGATGCATGTCGAAAGTTCTTTAGCGATGACTTAACCTAGCTTGAAGGTCCAAGTCATCGGCAACGACTATGTAGATTTCTAGCATCCGGTGAACAAGACCATGCTCATAGAAGAGTCTCGCCGCAAGTTGGCGAGTCTCATAAGAGGAAGATGATGTAGTATGGTGCTCATTAAGGCCATTCACAAAGAGCCAAGATGAATGTGCAACACCACCGCCTGTTTGCTCCTCTGTCACATTCAAGACCCGACAATAGCACCCGCCCGATCGCACTGAGGATTTCGTGACCTCAACAACAACAACATCAAGAACCAACCTCCAAGAAACACCAATCCGACCGCAGAGTCACATTACTGTACTGCCGACAATTGGGCACTCGCCGACAGCGCGCGAAGCAATGCCCTTCACTGTCCGATTCAACTTGGGAGCTACTCCAACGAACCCTCATGCAGGCCGGACGTGGAGTTCCTCATACTCCACCGCACCGGCTAAGACCCCGACCTTATGGGAGAGGCCATGAACCACATCACAATGGAGGAAGCTCGAACGGACCTCGGGCGTCGTCTTTGGGTAAGTTCCTAGTAAATTCGATGATCTGCCGCTCTGCTTTATTTGATTACGGAGCTTTGCATTCGTTTTTTCGCGATTTTTGCTGCAAAACATCGATTAAAGGTCTCAAATATTAAGATGCCTTGTTGGTTCAATCCCCAGTTCGAGTTAAGCACGAACGGGGTTGCCCACAAGTTAAAGTGATCATAGAGGATAGAATTTCTAGCCAACGATAATCCTTGACACCAAATCCCTAGATGTGGTTTTGGGTATGGATTGGCTTGCTTATCACCAAGCAATTTTGGATTGTGGTGGTAGAAGTATCACCTTAGTCACCCAAATGGGACTAAAGTAAATTTGAAGCCCCATGAAGAAGCATGATGGAGCCTTAGTTTGTAGTGTCAAGACTATATCCTTGGAAGATGTACCATGGTGAGAGAATTCCAGATATTTTTCTGGTGAATTACAGAATGCCACGAGATAGGGACTGAGTTCGTCATCAACCTAGTTCAGTGAACTGCACCAATCTCCAAGCGACCCTACCGTTTGCTGTTGACGACCTAGTCGAACTAAAGAAGCAAATTGAGGAGATGTAAGGCAAAGTATTTATCCGACCAAGTTCCTCACCTTGGGAGCCCGGTTATCTTTGTTGCAAAAAATATGGTACCCGGAGGATGTGCGTGGATTACCGCTCACTCAATGAAGTCAGCATCAAGATGATTTGTTTGACCAGCTGAAGGGAGTCGGAGTGTTCTCTAAGATAGATTTAAGGTCAGGATATCATCAGTTGAAGATCCGTCAAGAGGACATACCCAAGACAGCCTTTTCAACTCGATATAGACTGTATGAGTTCACGGTCATATCTTTTGGATTGACCTATGCCCCTACTTACTTTATGAACTTGATGAATAAAGTATTTATGGAGTATTTGGATAAGTTCGTCATTGTCTTCATTGATGACATTCTAGTATATTCAAGAGTGAAGAAGAGCATGAAGAACATCTCTGCTTGATTCTGACTAGGCTTAGAGATCATTAACTCTATGCCAAATTCAACAAGTGTGAGTTTTGGATGAAGGAAGTTACCTTCCTGGGACATGTTATGTCTGCAGAAGGAGTCGCCGTTAACCCCAGTAAAGTTAAGGATGTGCTCAATTGGGAGTCACCCAAGTCGGTACCTCAGATCAGGAGTTTCCTTGGTATGACAGGATACTACCGCCGGTTTATAGAGGGCTTCTCTAGGATAGCAAGACCCCTCACTCAACTGTTGAAGAAAGAAAAGAAATTTTCTTAGACGCCAGAATGTGAGCAGAGTTTTCAAGAGTTAAAGAAGCGCTTGACCACCGCTCCAGTGTTGATTTTGCCAGATGTCCGAAAGGATTTTGAGATTTACTGTGATGCATCGCGACAAGGTCTCGGTTGTGTCCTAATGCAAGAAAGGAAGGTAGTAGCATATGCTTCACGTTAGTTGAGGCCACATGAAGTAAATTACCCCACCCATGATCTAGAAATGGCTGTGGTAGTGCATGCTTTGAAGATATGGCGCCATTACCTCATCGGTAATTGCTGTGAAGTATACACTGACCATAAGAGCTTGAAGTATATTTTCACTCAAGCTGATCTCAACATGAGGCAAAGAAGATGGTTAGAATTGATCAAAGATTACAACATTGGAATCCATTACCACCCAAGCAAAGCCATTATGGTAGCAGATGCCTTAAGTAGGAAGGTATATTGCAATACTCTAATGATCAAGGAAAGTCAACCAGCACTATACGAAGAATTTCAGAAGCTCAAGCTTGAATTGGTTGAAGAAGGTTATTTGGCTGCCTTGGAAGTGCAACCCACTCTGCAAAGTCGGATCGGGGAAGCCCGGATCGAAGATGCAGATATCAAGGAGATCAAGAGTAACATGAAGAAGGGTAAATCCCTAGGATTTTTAGAAGATCAGCAAGGAACCATTTGGTTCGACAAGCGTATCTGTGTACCGGACCAAAATAAACTCAAGCAGTTGATACTCAAGGAAGCTCATGAAACTTTGTATTCTATTCACCCTGGAAGTGCTAAAATATATCAAGATCTTAAGGAATTGTATTGGTGGCCTAGTATGAAGCGAGAAATCGCTGAATATATAGTACAATGTGATGTTTGCCCGTGAGTAAAAGCGAGCATTAGAGACTGGTTGGACTCTGCAACCCTTGCGAATCCTGAATGGAAATGGAAGAAATTGGCATGGACTTCATCACCGATCACCAAAAACAAGAGCTGGATACGATTCCATTTGGGTAATCGTAGATCGCTGTGACAAAGTCTGCTCACTTTATCCCATCAAGACTACCTACTCGGAGACAAACTCGTAGAAGTGTATATGGCCAAGATAGTATGTCAAAGCATGGAGTACCAAAGAAGATCATGTCGGATCGAGGATCTCAATTCACCTCAAGATTTTGGCAAAGGCCGCATGGCGTTACGGCACCAACTTGAATTTCAATGACACCTACCATCCCCAGATGGATGGACAAGCAGAGAGTAAATTAAATCCTAGAAGGTATGTTGAGAGCCTGCTCTAGAAAACCGACTAGTTGGGATCAAATGCTACCTTATGCGAGTTTTCTTACAACAACGGTCATCAATCAAGTCTGCAGATGTCCCGTTTGAAGCCCTTTATGGAAGAAAGTGCCGAACCCCCTTGTATTGGACCGAAACCGGAGAAGGACAAGTACTTGGACCTGATATCTCAAAGAAGCCGAAGATCAAGCTCGGGCAATCAGAGAAAAGCTGAGAGCAGCTCGGACTGAGCGAAAAGTTATGCTGATAACCATCGCTGGGACTTAGCTTTTGCGCCCGGAGATCATGTGTACCTAAAGATTTCACCTCTCAAAGGAATCGCGTTTGAGTAAGTGGAAGCTTGCACCAAGGTACATTGGGCCTTTTCCAATCTTAGCCGAGAAGAGGAGAAGTTGCTTACAAATTGGAGCTCCACCTCGGTTGTCGGATGTGCATGACACCTTTCATGTGTCTCAATTGAAGAAATGTCTGTGTACTAGAAGAGCGGATGCCGCTAGAAGTCATTGATCTGCAGGAAGATCTCACCTACAAGGAGCAACCCATCAAGATTCTGGAAGTGTCCGGCGTGTAACTGAAGCAAGATCCTCTGTTTCTACAAAGTTGGTGGAAAAACCACACCAAGAAGAAGCCACCGAGCGTGAAGAGGACTGAAGGCGAGTTCCGCACATATTCTCTAGTCAACCGAATCTCGAGGTCGAGATTCCCTTTAAGGGTTGTAGGTTTGTAACATCTCGAATTTGCAGAGTTTTTGAGATTTTCAAAATTTTAAAAGTAACCATTTGGTTTAAGTTGCAAAAGCTTAAATTGAAATTCAGAAATAAAAAACCCTTTAAATTGAATTAATCCAACCTCAATCAAATTAAAAAAGTTAGTTTATTTGAGTATCCTAAATTTTATTTGGATTTAAAGTTTTTCTTGCTTTTTCTGGATTTTAGATTTGGGTTTTCCTTTGTCCTAAAGCCAAAATCTATTTTGTTTCAAAAATTAAAAAACTAAAGTATAGCTAAAAGTATTTTTTATTAAGTTCTAAATAATTCAAGGGACTTCTGTGAATTTTCCTAGAAATTTTAGACATTAATAGCTATTTTCTAAAATCTTTTGCTTTTCGCATTTCTTTAATCATAAATGTATTTAAAATCCCTAAAAGCTTTCGATCGAATTCTTTCCTTCGCCCTTTCCTTTCTCTCCCTGCTGCTGCTCGGCCCGCTCATGCGCGCTGCACCTCCCCGATCGTGGCCGTCCGATCTCGATCCAACGGTCACGATCGCGTTAGTCGTCGAGTTCGATCGCCTCGCTCATTTTGAGCCGTTCGATCAAAATCAATGGCGCCATCGCCCGCGCCCTCACCCGCTCTCTATGCTACCATGTGGGGCCACCTCGACCCCTTCTTTCCGTGTCCTTCTTCTCCGGCGATCCGAAGCGCGCGTCAATGCGCGCGTTTTGCATCGCTCGCTGTCCTCTCTCCGTCCCGCCTGCTCGCATTCAATGCGTCGACAACTTCTGCGCTCTCTCGCCCCTACTATCTCGCCCGCGCCACGCCTTCGCCCGCCACCGCCACGAGCTCCACGGCGCCCGCTGTGAACCTCCATTCTCGCCTCCGTGCCCTATAAAGGCGCCCTCGATGCCCCTTCTCCTCCTATCTCATTTCCCCCTTCTCCCTCGTGCTCTCTCGCTCTCTTACGGCCGCGGTTTGAGCTCCCATCGCTGCCGTCGAGCTTCACTTAGCCGCGTCTACCACCACTGTCGAGCCTCCTCCGGCACCGCCGCTTAAACCTATGGCATCGCAAGGACGAGGCCCACACCTTGCGCACCGCCCTGTGATACCTCGAGTTTCGATTAGAGAGATTAATTAATCGGGTGAGGGAATTAATTAAACAAAATAAAAAAAGGTTTTCGGAGAACCTGGGCCTCCGGCCAGGCTAAGTCGGCCGAGTGGCTGCCCACGGTGGGCCAAGAAGGGGCGCCCAAGGCCCAAGCCCATGCGCCCTCCCCTTACCCTAGGACGGCCACCCTTTCCTCTCTCTCCTCCTCAAGCCGCCACCCTCTCTCCTCCCCATGCCGCCACCCTCTCCACCTTCCCTCCTGCCTTAGCGCCCTCCACCTCCTTGGAGCTCCCCTGCCGGTGGTGTCGCCCCTTGCCTTGATGCCTCCGTTCTGTGACCAACGCTGAAGGGAGGAGATGTAGATCATGGGCTGCCATCAAATCGAGATGGAGGAAGAGGAGGTGGGAGAAGATCGTCTTCGTGGGTGGATTTGATCAGCGTAATCCTGAGGGTCTCCAATGGTAACGCGATGTTTCCCCGCCATTTGACTTAGATTAGATGCGAAATCGATTAAGATTGGTTGGATTGAATTGCTGCTGCTATTAGATTGATTCTGTCCAGAATGTTGCGGGGTCTGTTTCATGATCTTAGTGGCCGAATTTGAGTTGTCCATCTCCTAGAGTTCTGTAGGTAATGTTCTTAGCTTTCGGTGGCCGCCAAGAACACCTGATTCCGACGTACGGATCAAAAGTTATGTTCGTTTTAGTTTCTGCTGTACAGAATTCTGACGAGAATTAGCAGACGCTGTAATTGTTAATATTGGACCTAGTTAGAGGAATATTCAGAAGTCTTTCCCATAACGACTTTTGTACGTGATCTCAGTAGCTTTCAGGATTGATAAAGAACACCCCGTTTGGATTTGTAGAACAAAAGTTATGCATGTTTTAAGTTGACTGTCCAGAACCCTGACCAGAACGAATTCTCAAATTGCCTTTTAATATATGTTCAGGTTAATGGAAAATTCAGGGCTTTCACCCAACTAGGTTATTGTAGGCCTGGGTCTTAGCTTTTGATATTGATAAAGAACTCTAAGTTTGGTTTAACCAATTAGAAGTTATGGCATTCACCGTGCTGCTGTCCAGAATTGCCGGTAGTTCTGACAGAAGGTGTTCGTCAGTCTTTTGGAGTTAGATACATATAGAATTCGGGATTTCCATCAACTAGGTTGTTGTAGATAATCTATTTACCTTTCAGGAAAACCTGAGAACACCCCTTTTCGAGTTTTAGAGAAAAAGTTATGCTCCTTTTACTGCTGCTGTCCGATAAGGCTTACTGCTAGAGTGTGGATTAACTCAAGCAACGTGTACAATTAAGTGATGGGGTTGGCGTATGAGTTAGGGGCGATGCGAGTAGTGTCTTGATGCCTTGGTTCTTATTGAAGTAACTTATTGGTGTAGGGCGTGAGGCGCCGAGGTTAGCGGCATCATCGTTGTCTCCCAACGCATCGCAACGCTAAAGGCAAGTACATTGACTTTTGTGTGATTTGTAAATACTGGATGCTCGATGATTAGAATTGTGTTTTGTTTGATATGAGAGAAGCTTCAATATTCATGTTCCGTCCACGGGAGTGGAATATCCACGGGAGTGGAGATTAAAGAATACAAGAGGCTCCAATGATTATGTTCCTTGTGTATGTTCTTTCATATGTGTGCAGTTGATGTTAGTCATAATACTTACGTTCAATAATGCATTCATGTTCATGTTCCGTCCACGGGAGTGGAGTCTAAAGTCCCATCAATTCCAGTATGGGCATGTGAAGTCCCACCATTCCAATGTGGGCAGTTTTGGACACCCGTATGAAACGTTCTTCATACGGTATTTTGGATCCCCGTATTTCGATAAATACGGGCTTAAGTGAACACCGACGGGTGTGTCACTAGCTATACCGGTATATGCATGTGTGCAGTCCATCCTTCGATTACATTCATTCATTTCATGCATTCCCAAATATTCGTTTGTGGTGTGTACGAGAATTGTGAAAGGGTTGTCTTGTCATTACTGGTTGTATGTTAAATTATTCCATGTACTTCTTGAGTCCTCGACTCACTCTTGCTTTGTTTATTTATTTTAGGTGATCAATGAAGATGTTTCTCTTGGCGGGAGTAGTCATGCACCACTCATTCACCAACCTTACACCCACTCCAATAAAAGAACTAGATTATGTTCTTCTTTATTTAAGTGACTGATCAGTAATAAGATACTTAGATGTGGATGACATTTCTTTATTTTTAATGCTAAGGTTGATTAGTTAACTGCATATGTCCCTACATGTTCGATCGTCATGTTTACCTTCATGGATGCATTAAACTTAATTATTCAGAACTCGTGAACTGTTGTTGGATATAGTGTTAATAACTGTTTGGGATCTAAAACAATGTTGAACAATTTATTTTAGTCAATGAGTTTTGTTGAAATCCTGCTGCAGAATTGTTATAGATTAGGCTTTTGGGGTAACATTTCGGCTTCCAAATAGCCAGGGTGTTACACGCCCCTTCGTCGGAAACCTCTCGGAACGCCGCCACCGCCTTCAACCGTGCCGCTTCTGAAAAGCATCTAGGCCCCTAAAAATATGTTTTGGTAATTTATGGTAATATGTGAAAATGGGACTTATTGGTTTGTTGAGTTTTACAAGGATTAGTCCCATTGGAAAATATGATCTTGAAGATGCATGCTAAAAGTTCTATGAAGATCAAGTACAGCTCAAGGATAAGGTACAAGTGGTTTCGAAATTATTTTCTTTTACCGGTCTTAGGAGAAATAGATGGAAGACCGGATTATAGGTTAAATGTCGTACTATTAAGAGGATCATGTCCTGTAGCTTGAAGGCATGTCTTGTGCTTTATGGATCAATTTAGGATCATGCATGCATAAGGATTCTCTCTAAATCAAATTGTGCCTTATCAGACAATCGGTGTACTAAGCGTTATGCATGCGGTACTACCGCACTCGGTTGTTCCGATCGTTAGTTGGCGGTATGTTTTTCTGAGAGTCTCTTTGCTGGTTTCGTGCCAAAACCTAAGCGCGGCAATACGCTAGTGTTCATGCGGTATGACCGATATACTGATAGTACCGCAGTGTTAAGCGGAACTACCGCATGCCGTTATTCGAATGAGAAGCGGTATGTTTTTCCAGAGTGCACCTTTTCTTTCTCTCCTTGGAAACGGTAGTACCACACTCACCTTGCGGTATGACCGCTCTGCGGTAGTACCGCTCGTCGATTATGCACTACCGCTCAGCGAATAAAACGGCTATGTCAGGTCATTTAATGCGTCAGTTATAGCCGTTGCTGTAGTGGTTGGAGAAGTGCGGTAGTACCACCCCTTACATGGCGGTAGTACCGCATATGCCTGAAAAGTAGGTTTTTTCTTCTCCAACGGCTCTAATTGTTGTTGGGGTATAAATACTTCCCCACGCTCAGGGACAGTGCTAGACCACATTTAACATCTTTAGAGCCTTGTGCATTCATTCAACTCCTCAAACTCATTTTGTTCACTCTTTGAGAGGTTGTTGAGCTCATTCAAAGTGCATTCATCATTCTAGTTGATCCTATTGCACTTGAGTGTCGTCAAGCGAAGGTCTTGGTTTGTTACTCTTAGAGTTTTGCCGAACTCCTAGACGGCTTGGCGGTGATTGCACGGTGATCTCTTCAAGAAGATTGTGAAGAGGCCGGTGCCCATATTGTGAGTGGTTTGGTGTTCACCATCTCGGAGTGGAGGAAGAACAACCAATAGTGATCGAGAAAGGCTTAATTGGTGGAGCCGGCTTGATTTGTTCAAGCTCCTCAACGTGGACTAGTGAAGACCGGCAAGTCTTCGATACCACGGAAAACATCGTTGTCTCTTTGTGGTTATTCCTAGTCTTTACTCTTCCGCATTTATATTTCTAGCTTGATCTTTGTGCTTGTATTGCTTAGCTAGGGTATACCTTGTTTAGATTAAATTGTTAATTAGCTTAACTCACACATTTGTGAAAAGTTTAAAAACCTCCTATTCACCCCTCTAGTCGGTTATCCTTGATCCTACAAGTTGTATCAGAGCTTGGTCTCTCAATTTGTTAGACTTTACCGTCTAAGAGAGAAAGGATGGCTAGTGAGGGTATGCATATAGGAAAGGCTCCCTTGTTTGATGGCTCAAATTATTCTTATTGGAAAATTAGAATGTCTATTTTCTTAAAAGCCATGAGTCCGAACATATGGAAAATTGTAAATGAGGGTTACGTTATGCCTCTTGATCCAACAATCCTCACGGTTCAAGATGAACGTAATGCTCATTTAGATGCTCAAGCTATGAATGCTCTCTTTGGTGCTTTGAACGCGATGAGTTCAATAGGGTGAGCAATTTGGAAACCGCTCATGCTATTTGGACTACCCTCTCCAAATTCATGAGGGCACATCCACGGTCAAAGAAGCCAAATTGCATAGGCTTGGATTAAATATGAGACATTCATAATGTTGCCTCATGAAAACATCACGAGATGTACTCAAGACTCAACAACATTGTGAATGAACTCAAAGGCCTTGATACTAACCTTCTTGATGTTGATGTTGTGCGCAAAATGTTCAGGCCCTTCCGGATAAATATGAGACGTTGGTGACATTATTTCTTAACTCTCCAGAGTTGCCAAGAATGACACCAACCGGACTTTGGGCAACCTCATCACTAACGAGCTATACAAGAAGGACAAGGAAGAGCTATTGGAATCATCTTCATCCAAAAAGAAAATTACCGCTTTCAAAGCTAAAGCGGAATCAAGTGATGATGAAGATGAAGAAGAAGACTCGGATGAGGAGTACGCTCTTCTTGTGAGGAAAATGAAGAAATTCATGAGAAGACGCCCACATCAAAACTTCAACTTCAACAAATTCAAGAAAGGACAATCCTCAAGTGACAACAAGCGATATAGCAACATTCGTTGTTATGGATGTGATGAGAAGGGGCACATAATCTCAAATTGCCCCAACAAGAAGGATGACAAAGATAAATCATCAAAGAAGAAAGAATTCGATGGAAAGAAGAAGCTTTTCAAAAGGCTTCACAAAAAGGGGAAAAATGAAGCTTATATTGGAGAATAGGATTCGACGAAGAATATTCGATTCGATTCGAATCAAGTGATGAAGAGTCTTCTAAGAAAAGAGGACTTGTCGGCATCGCCATAAAGGAAGCTCCATCACTCTTCTCGTCTCCTACATGTCTTATGGCAAAAGGAGATAAGGTAAAATCCTTTGATGATGATGCTCCTTCATATGATGAACTAATGGACATGGTAGAAGATTTAAATGAATATGTTGGAAAGGAGAAATCTAAATTTAAAGTCTTAAAAGGAGTATATCTCTAAAAGACTCTTATGAGGAGCTAAAGGAAGCTCATGATTCTCTCCTCCCAAAGATATAGAAAAATCACATTCAAATATTGGTATTACGTGTGATTTAATAAATGAGATGCATAGAGTAGAAAGTATGCCAAATGCAAAATCCATGTCTAGTACTTCTACTTCTTGTGATGATTTCTATCCATGCCTTGTTACTCAAATAATAATTCAATTGCAAATACTTGTGATCCTTTGCTAATTGTTGAAAATTATGAGTTAAAAGAGCAAGTCACCAAGCTAAGCAAGAGCTTAGAAAGATGCTTCAAGGGTAAAGCAACCCTTGACAAATTATTGAGTGAGCAAAGGTGCTCATTCAATAAGGAAGGACTTAGGTATGTACCCAAGAAAGGTAAGAAACCGGTTAACAAGCCTCCAAGGTTTATTAAGCAAAATGGTAAATATTGCAATAAATGTGGTAAGGTAGGACACATGTCAAATACTTGTTTAAATATTAATGTTAAATCCTATGGCATTTATGATTCTTGCTACATGCTTAAGAAATCCATTGATGGTAAAATAATTGCAAGATTTATTGGCACTTCGATTTTAGGCGCTACAAAGAATGCTATTTGGGTGCCTAAAACCTTGGTCACTAATCTCCAAGGACCCAAACAAATTTGGGTACCTAAAAGAACTTGATTCTTGTTTTGTAGGTGAACTACAAGACCGGTGGAAAACATTGGGTGCTTGATAGTGGATGCACTCAACACATGACCGGTGATAGAAAAATGTTCACCACATTCGAGAACGTAAAAGGAAGTGACAAGATCACCTTTGGAGATAATAGCAAAGGAAAGGTAATAGGATTGGGTAAAATTGCTATCTCAAATGACCTTTCCATTTCGAATGTATCTTTAGTTGAATCACTTAATTTCAATTTATTATCCGTTGCCCAAATTTGTGATCTTGATTTAATTTGCTCCTTCTCAAATGAAGGTGTGTCAATTTCAAGTGTAAAGGATAATGCTTTAGTTTTCAAAGGCTTTAGATTTGGAAATCTTTACTTGGTTGATTTTTCCACAAATGCTTCATGCTTACAAACTTGTTTAATTACAAAAACTTCTTTGGATTGGCTTTGGCATAGAAGGCTAGCTCATGTTGGCATGATTCAACTTAAAAAGCTTTTCAAACATGATCTAGTTGTTGGCTTGAAAGATGTGAAGTTTGAGAAAAATCGACTTTGTAGTACTTGTCAAGCCGGTAAACAAGTCGCAAGCTCTCACCCTTCCAAGAGTATCATGTCAACCTCTAGACCATTGGAACTCTTACATATGGATTTGTTTGGGCCAACAACCTATAAGAGTATCGGGGGAAATAGCTATTGTTTAGTTATCGTAGATGATCACTCTAGATATTCATGAGTGTTCTTTCTAGATGACAAGAGCGAAACCTCCAAATTTTCAAAACTTTGCTAAAAGGGCTCAAAATGAATTTGATTTCAAAATAAAGAAAATCCGTAGTGATAATGGTTCCGAGTTCAAAAATACTAAAGTTGAAGACTTTTGTGATGAACTTGAATAAAGCACGAATTTTCCACGACCTACACTCGAGCAAAATGGAGTTGTAGAAAGGAAAATCGTACATTAATTGAAATGGCTAGGACAATGCTTGATGAATATAATACTTAGATAGTTTTGGCGGAAGCAATTAACACCGCTTGTCATGCCATAAATCGTCTCTATTTGCATCGCTTTTGAAAAAGACTTCCTATGAACTCCTTGTTGGAAGAAACCAACATCTCTTATTTTCGAGTTTTCTTTGTAGTGTTACATTTTGAAGAAAGGTGTTCGTCTTTCAAAATTTGATAGTCGTTGCGATGTTGGCTTCTTACTTGGGTATTCATCTAATAGTAAAGCATACCGTGTCTTCAACAAAACTCCGGTTTAGTTGAGGAAAGACATGATGTGCAATTTGATGAAACTAATGGCTCTCAAGAAGAGCATGAGAATTTGGATGATGTAGGTCACGAAGCACTAAGAAAAGCAATGGAATACATGCAAATAGGTGACATCAAGCCCGAAGATAATCCATCATCTTCCACTCAAGTTGAGCCTCCCACCTCTTCCTCAAGTCAAATACAACTAAATGGAGAGGACAATAAGGAAGATGATCAACCATCAAACCTACCACCAAGAATTCACAATGCAATTTCAAAAGATCATCCAATAGATCAAATATTGGGTGATGTAAGTAAGGGTGTTCAAACTCGATCTCGTGTTGCTTCATTTTGTGAACATTACTCTTTTGTCTCTTCACTTGAGCCAAAGAATATAGATGAAGCACTTGAAGATCCGGATTGGATGATTGCAATGCATGAAGAGCTCAATAATTTCATTCGAAACGAAGTTTGGACATTAGTGGATAGACCCAAAGAACACAATATCATTGGTACAAGATGGGTGTTTAGAAACAAGCAAGATGAAAATGGCATGGTGGTAAGAAACAAAGCAAGATTGGTCGCACAAGGTTTTTCACAAGTCGAAGGTTTGGATTTTGGTGAAACTTTTGCTCCCGTAGCTAGACTTGAGTCAATTCGTATACTACTTGCTTTCGCATCATGCTTTGGTATTAAATTATTTCAAATGGATGTCAAAAGTGCTTTCTTAAATGGAGAAATATCCGAACTTGTGTTTGTTGAACAACCACCCGGTTTTGAAGATCCTAAGAATCATAATCATGTCTATAAACTCTCCAAGGCGCTCTATGGTCTTAAACAAGCTCCTAGAGCATGGTATGAACGCCTCAGAGATTTTCTAGTTTCAAAAGGGTTCAAAATTGGAAAAATTGATTCAACTTTGTTCACCAAAATCTTGATGATGATTTCTTTGTATGTCAAATTTATGTTGATGATATCATTTTTGGATCTACTAATCAAGACTTTTGCAAAGAATTTGGTGATATGATGTCTAGGGAATTTGAAATGTCCATGATTGGAGAGCTTAGCTATTTCCTTGGACTTCAAATCAAGCAACTCAAAGATGGAACTTTTGTAAGTCAAACAAAGTATGCAAATGACTTGATCAAGAGATTTGGCATGGAAGATGCAAAACCTATCAAGACTCCCATGGCAACCAGCGGTCATCTCGACCTCAATGAGGGAGGTAAATCGGTAGATTTAAAGCTTTATAGGTCTATGATTGGTAGTTTACTTTATCTTACCGCATCTAGGCCCGATATCATGTTTAGTGTTTGCATGTGTGCACGGTTTCAAGCATCTCCAAAAGAGTGTCATTTAATGGCCGTAAAAGAATACTAAGATATTTAAAGCATTCCTCTAGCATTGGCTTATGGTTCCCTAAAGGTGCTAAATTTGATTTAATTGGATACTCGGACTCGATTATGCGGGTTGCAAAGTGGATAGAAAAAGCACCTCGGAAATTGTCAATTCTAGGAGATCTTTAGTATCATGGTCATCCAAGAAACAAAACTTCATAGCTTTATCCACCGAAGCCGAATATGTCTCCGCATGTAGTTGTTGTGCTCAATTGCTATGGATGAGGCAAACCTTGATGGATTATGGAATTAAAATTAATAAAATGCCTCTTTTGTGTGATAATGATAGTGCGGTGGAAATAGCAAATAATCCTGTTCAACACTCAAGAACCAAGCATATCGACATTCGCCACCATTTCTTGAGAGATCATGTGGGCAAGGGAGATATTGAAATTAGCCACATCCGAATCAAGATCAATTAGCGGACATTTTCACCAAACCATTAGATGAAGGCGGTTTTGCAAATTGAGGAATGAATTAAATGTCATAGACTATTCAAACATTTGTTGAAACATTTGCCTCATGCATTGTGTTTGATTTGATGTTATTCAAAAGCTTTTGTAAGAAAAATATTTTCAAAATGTTATAACGATTATCTATGTTCATAAAAAATTATATTCTTGTATAGACATTAGTCTATTCTATGCATAATGATCCCTAATGACTCTTAAATTGATTGCAAAACTAAGGGTCATTTGCAAATAATCTCATCTCATCTTTATCCGTAATCGCTTTTGAAGTTCCGGATAATCGGTATGACCGCGGGTTATGTGCGGTATGACCACAGCATGCGGTACTACTCGGCACAAAAACCACGGTACTACCGCTTTGCGGTATTACCGACGGCCAAAGGGCGGAACTACCGCATCATTTTCGAAAGAAAAGTAACCCCAGAGGTCATTTTTCTCCCGTGCCTCTCTTCCTTTTCTCTCTCTTCTCTTTCTCTCCCAAAACTCCTTTCCACTCGGTTGTTTCTCAAATCTTGGTGAACCCTTGCATCTCTAGGGTTTAACTCCTCCATCTCTCAAGGTAAAACATCCTTAAATCCTCGTTTTACCGTTTGATTCAAACCCTAGGTCACTTTCTAGTTGATTTGAAATGCGGATGTTTTTGTGTGATTCTAGTTGGGCAAAATAGCAAGATTGATGTTTAATGATGTTAGTACATCTATTTCTTGGATTCAAACCAAAAGAAACATCAATTTTTGGTTAGATTCACTGCCCTAGGTCGCAGTCTGTAAAAGCGGTACTACCGCGTTCATACGCGCGGAATTACCGGGGAACGGTAATACGCGGCGGACAAATGGCGGTTATCGCACCTCGGTACTACCAATGAGGAATCGGTACTACCGATTTTCTTGTGAGCAGAAAATCATTCAAATTCAAATTAACTCCAGATTGCTTGATCTTTTGAACTTCTTGTAACCTATCCTCTCTTTGTAAAGATGCCGAGGACAAGATTGGGAACTCGTCAAGGGCAATCTTCCTCTCTACCTTCTCGCGACCCTTTGGATGATCCATCGCAAAGAAAAAGGGCTCAATGCAGATGGCTCAAAGTGAGGAATGATCTCTTCCTCATGAGTCGGAGTTACGATTCGAGCGACACGTAAGAAGAAACCAGGCTCAATCGGATGAAGAGATGGAAGATCCGAAGAACCTCAAATTGATCTCGAGCTCATATCACCGATGATTATGCAATCTTGAGACACAAAGATCAATATCTTACGCCTCCAACTCAATCAATCCCGATTCCACACCAAGTTCCGGAGCAAGTCTATGAGCGATTTATGATCATCACAGAAGTTTGCAGATCATAAATGCATAAAGTGGTCACACATAAACTCCTAGAAAAATATGATGGAGTGTATCGTCTTTTTCACAAGTTGGTCTTCATGATTTTGTGGCTCTCGAAATGACTATGATGAAGAAATCATAAGACAATTCTATGCTACTTTGTATGTATCTCCGACTTTAAGAAAATGAAGTGGATGACAGCATACGGTATGTGGAGTGCACTAAGGGTGATTTTGAGCGTGTCTTGAGGATGCACTGAAATTGGGATAAGCTTTTGACGCACCACTCTACTTGTTCCTGCCTGGACAAAGTTCTATGATCAGAATGTCAGGTACACTCCAAGGAAAATTCATGGCCTGCTACCTATTCCCAGTTTGATTAATAGGATTATTAATCACACTTTTCTTCCCAAGAGTGGTAATTTTGATGCTGTTCGAGGACATGTTTGGAATATCATTGATAATATTATGCATAGGAGAAAGTTTGATGTTGTGGATGTCATCATCAGAGGGATTGTCTCTTCTAAGAATGACAGGGTAAAGCGGATTTATCATGCTCCTTACATCATGGCCCTAATTCTTAGTAAGATTGAATATCAGGGTGGTTTGGGATCACCCCATAAGTTTTACAAACCCAGAGAAAATCCCCCCATTCGATTTCAGGCACAGCAGGCACAGCAAGCACAACAAGAAGAAACTGCCCCAGAGGAGGCAGCTGCAGAAGGCTCTCACAGTCAAGCTACTCTTGCTCAGATTCTTCCCACTCAGACTCTCATTATTAATAATCTGATGCAGTTGAAAGTCTCTCAGCAGGAGATGAGGACAGTTCTTACAGATTTTCAGAGTGAGACTAACAACAGACTTGCCGTCCTGACAGAGACAGTTGACTCTATGGAACAGCGTCTTCCACCTCTTCCACGTCCTTCGTCTCCAATACGGTTCAAGCGTCGTCGCCCTCATACTGTTTCCCCAGTCTCTCCAGGCTCCAATGCCCGGCTCCCGCCTCTCGAGATCCCGCACCTTTTCCCCAGTCTCTCGGCTCAGTGCTTCAACTCCTACCCCTTAGGATCCAGCTGCTTGATGTTTGTTTTTGGTACTTTGATGCCAAAGGGGGAGAAGTAGAAAGTAGCTTTAAGGATTATGGGTGTCAGACTTTATAGCTTTATAGTCTTTTGATGTTTTATTATTTGCCTGTAATGACTTAATCCTAATATTACCTTGTTCAGAACTTGTTGGTTGTCTTAATTATCAAATGTGATATTATCTCTACTGAAATTTCTTATATGACAATTCCTTATCATTGCAAGTTGTTTCCTCAGTTCCAACAAGTTAAAAGAAACTCTGCCAAAATTTTGTCATAATTCTCTTCATGTGCTCTCAAAATGTTCTATCTATTTCATGCACAAGTTTAGGGGGAGCTTTCTTTGTGTTAAGTCATCAAAAGAATATACACTTGTTTCACAATCTTGGATATATTCAAAACTCCTCTTCTCACACATTAACTAGGTTGTCATCAATTACCAAAAAGGGGGAGATTGAAAAGCATCTAGGCCCCTAAAAATATGTTTTGGTAATTTATGATAATATGTGAAAATGGGACTTATTGGTTTGTTGAGTTTTACAAGGATTAGTCCCATTGGAAAATATGATCTTGAAGATGCATGCTAAAAGTTCTATGAAGATCAAGTACAGCTCAAGGATCGCCTCAACGGTCACGATCGCGTTAGTGCGTCCGGAGTTCCGATCGCCTCGCTCATTTTGAGCCGTTCGATCAAAATCCAATGGCGCCCATCGCCCGCGCCCTCACCCGCTCTCTCTATCGCACATGTGGGGCCACCACACCGCCCCTTCTTTCCCGTGTCCTTCTTCTCCAGCGATCCGAGCGCGGCATCAATGCCCGCGCGTTTTGCACCGGCTCGTTGTCCTCTCCCCGTCCCGCGTCTGCTCCGCATTCAATGCGTCGACAACTTCTGCGCTCTCCCCTGCCCCTACTATCCTGCCCGCCGCCCCACGCCCTGCCTTCCGCCCTCACCGCCACAGAGCTCCACGAGCGCCCCCGCCGTGAACCTCCATTCCTCGCCTCCCCGTGCCCTATAAAGGAGCGCCCTCGATGCCCCTTCTCCTCCTATCTCATTTCCCCCTTCTCCCTCGTGCTCTCTCGCTCTCTTCCGGCCGCGGTTTGAGCTCCCATCGCTGCCGTTGAGCTTCACTTCGCCGCGTCTACCACCACTGTCGAGCCTCCTCCGGCACCGCCGCTTAAACCTATGGCATCGCAAGGACGAGGCCCACACCTTGCGCATCGCCCCTTCGTCGGAAACCTCTCGGAACGCTGCCACCGCCTTCAACCGTGCCGCTTCTGAAAAGCATCTAGGCCCCTAGAAATATGTTTTGGTAATTTATGATAATATGTGAAAATGGGACTTATTGGTTTGTTGAGTTTTACAAGGATTAGTCCCATTGGAAAATATGATCTTGAAGATGCATGCTAAAAGTTCTATGAAGATCAAGTACAGCTCAAGGATAAGGTACAAGTGGTTTCGAAATTATTTTCTTTTACCGGTCTTAGGAGAAATAGATGGAAGACCGGATTATAGGTTAAATGTCGTACTATTAAGAGGGATCATGTCCTGTAGCTTGAAGGCATGTCTTGTGCTTTATGGATCAATTTAGGATCATGCATGCATAAGGATTCTCTCTCAAAATCAAATTGTGCACTGTCAGGACAATCGGTAGTACCGGCGTTGTCTGTGCGGTACTACCGCACTCCGGTTGTTCCGGTCGTTAGTTGGCGGTATGTTTTTTACAGAGAGTCTCTTTGCTGGTTTCGGTGCCAAAACCTAAGCGCGGTAGTACCGCTAGTGTTCATGCGGTATGACCGATATACGGTAGTACCGCAGGTGTTAAGCGGAACTACCGCATGCCGGTTATTCCGAATGAGAAGCGGTATGTTTTTTCCAGAGTGCACCTTTTCTTTCTCTCCTTGGAAACGGTAGTACCGCACTCACCTTGCGGTATGACCGCTCTGCGGTAGTACCGCTCGTTAGTTGGCGGTAGTACCGCTCGCGAATAAACAACTATGTCGTGTCATTTAATGCGTCATTATAGCCGTTGCTGTAGTGGTTGGAGAAGTGCGGTAGTACCACCCCTTGCATGGCGGTAGTACCGCATATGGCTGAAAAGTAGGTTTTTTCTTCTCCAACGGCTCTAATTGTTGTTTGGGGGGTATAAATACTTCCCCACCTGCTCAAGGACAGGGTGCTAGACCACATTTAACATCTTTAGAGCCTTGTGCATTCATTCAACTCCTCAAACTCATTTTGTTCACTCTTTGAGAGGTTGTTGAGCTCATTCAAAGTGCATTCATCATTCTAGTTGATCCTATTGCACTTGAGTGTCGCTGCGAAGGTCTTGGTTTGTTACTCTTGAGTTTTGCCGAACTCCTAGACGGCAGCGGTGATTGCACGGTGATCTCTTCAAGAAGATTGTGAAGAGGCCCGGTGCCCATATTGTGAGTGGTTTGGTGTTCACCATCTCCGAGTGGAGGAAGAACAACCAATAGTGATCGAGAAAGGCTTAATTGGTGGAGCGGCTTGATTTGTTCAAGCTCCTCAACGTGGACTAGTGAAGACCGGCAAGTCTTCGATACCACGAAAACATCGTTGTCTCTTTGTGGTTATTCCTAGTCTTTACTCTTCCGCATTTATATTTCTAGCTTGATCTTTGTGCTTGTATTGCTTAGCTAGGAGTATACCTTGTTTAGATTAAATTGTTAATTAGCTTAACTCACACATTTGTGAAAAGTTTAAAACCTCCTATTCACCCCCTCTAGTCTGTTATCCTTGATCCTCTGACTTCGCACGACCTTGAGCGCCGCCGCGTTTTTAGTCACCGCCGGGAGCATCTGTTGGTGATATGCCCTAGAGGCAATCATATAGATGATTGTATCATGTCTATGTTTATGAGTTATTGAATAAATGTTATTCTGTTCATTGAATGAATCATTAGTTCTAAAGATCAACGAGTACGTGACTTGTTGGTGAAACTCTTTTTTGACTTATATGATGTTATTCCAAAAGTATCCCTGGTCGAATGTCACTTGTCAAAACACCAGTGACTCTACGACCAGCACATGTATTGATTGATGACCATGTTTCCCCGGCCATGGATATAGGGATATCGAATCAATAATGTGAACACATGTTAGAGAACATAGGGTTGGATTGACCCACCTTGAGACACTATTGAGATTATTATGATTCTATGTGTCATTAGTTGGTCTTAAGCAATGATGATGTATAATCCTTAGACCTGAGATCAGCATGGTTCCCTACATGTGTAATAGCACTCTTAGGGGTTGCCAAACGCTAATCATAACTGGGTAGTTATAAAGGTAGATTTTGGGTATGCTATGAAACATACGGAGGGATGTGACTGGTCAGATATGGGATTTGCCCCTCCTAACATAACGGGAGAGATGTCTCTGGGCCCCTTGAAGTGGTCGGATAAAGAAAGTGCATGGCCATGCCACTAGTGGTCAAAGGGTTCGACCACATAAAGTTATTCGACAACTCGATCGAGAAAGTATTGAACAGTCCATGGATCACACATTATCTCACCTGGATTTCAACCAGATATCGTGAGGCAAAGGGAGAATACTAGAGTAGGTCGCTTAGTTCGATCAGGTCCAGACAAGTTGTATGGAAATACGAGCTGGTCGTAGACTGGTCGAATGATATCACAGATTGGTCGAAACCTGGTCGTAGGGAGTTACGATCTGGTCGTAACCGAGTGCGAACTAGTCGTATAGAGATAGGACCTGGTCGTAAGTTATGAGGACCTAGTCGTAAATCATATTGCATTAAGGTTCGTCCGATATAATTTGTGTGTATTCGGAAATCGTTATGTCCTGCTAGGTACCGCTACGACTCGTGGTCGGAAAGGGTTTCCGAGTCACAACCGATTACACATAAACCTAACGGGTCATACACTTAATGGGTTGGAACAAACCAGATTTAATACGATTCACAAACGTGTTCGTATAGGATCCGACACGGGGAGCTATATAAGGAGATGCTTGAGGCTATCGTAAGAGAGAGACACGTGAGTTGTTTCCACCGAAACCCTAGCCACCATCTTCTTGAGAGAGCCTTCGTGTGCAACTTGGTGCTAGCACACCAGCGTACGGTTGTTTCTTCTCTGGACGTGTGGATACCGTAGAGGTGCTATCGCGCCGCCATTGTTGCGCTAAGGACGATCCGCAATCTTCACAAGGAACTGCAGAGATTGCTGGAGGAGACGATCGACTACGTGGGCGTTGGCGATCATCACGACCACTACATCGCACGTTCTTCGTCGGACTAGACCGCTCGACTCTACTTCGCCGCGACCATGCGTTCGTGGTAATGATCCGTGATCATCTAACTTGCTTGGCATCCTGGTTTACGTGGTAGAAATTTTGAATTGTTGCTAGCGTAGCCTACCAGTATCCCTACAGCATCAACCGCGTGCACCGAGTTCACCGTAAAGCTCTCTCCCTCTGGGTGCCCTCACCGCCGGCCGCTGTGCCGCCCGTCGCCGGCGAGCCCTCGGCTCCCGCACGCCACCACCCGGGTGCCAACGTGGCAGCCAAATGGCATCCCCGTCATCGCCACCTAGGCGCCACCTCCCCTCTTTTGCAGATATGGCTGCCCCGTCAGCATGCCCGTGTGGCACTCCAAATCTAAACCTCGTTCCAAAGTCGTGTGAACCCAGTCCACCATGAACCTTCTCATTGATAGTGGGCCCCACATGTCAATTTCTTTTATTTTATTTTTTTCGGCCGAAAATCCCTCTGATGATGTTAGCTGACGCCATATTTGTATTTTTCCTTCACAAAAATAATTCAGAAAATCAGGAAAAAAAACCCTAATTCCATCATTTTATGTGCTTTTCCAACTTTCGAAGACCATATCTTCTCCGTTCGAACTCCGATTCGAGTGATTCAAATTTTTAAATTCATCTAAAATCTCTCTATTGCTGTTAGTACTAATTTAGTATTTATTTAAAATTTATTTGGAGTTGTTTTATTTATTTGGCTTCGTTCGAACGTGTAGATTCCGGCATTTCGGAATATTTCTCGAACCCGACGACCGAAGCACCTCAACTCTTCAACGAAGGCAAGTCATAGACCTTTGATCATATTGAACCCACTTTATAAAACTATATTGTTTGATATAAACATGCGTTGCTAGTTTTATTTTAAATGGTTTCGGGAGTAGATAATTGCCTAATTGATGTATACCCCCTTGACAAATTGCTATCGACATGTACCCTTGAATGACATAAATCCTTGGACACTATAGGATGGGTTATTTTAGTTGGACATTGTTAAACTACCAACTCGGGTATCGTAATATGCTTAGCCATACTATAGTTGTACGTTGGGACTCGTGATCACATACTCGTATGAATAAACATAACTAAATGAATTATGGAATTGTGACGCGGCCACTATTATTAAAAGATGTTGTGTCAAGACTAGGGTGGCCATTGGCCGGGTTGAACCGAAAATGTTTTATGCTCAGGCGAGTAGGTGATGGTGAGCGTGGGTGCCGTAACGCACATTGAGACGTGAATTAGTCTCGCCTGAGTAGCCAATTAAGGGACTTAACCTTGATTCATTAATCTAGGTCATACCGTGCAACCACATATCCAGGATGGGGTGAACCTGGCCAACTAATTGGCAATGCTTTGAGTCGGTTCTGTTTTGGTTGAGAATGGCGCAAGAGGGGGCATGAATCTGGCGGGAGTAAGACCCGTTAGAAGCGAATCCATAGCGAGCAGAACCGGTTCAAAACAAAGCTTTATAAAAGCATTGTGATAATGACTTAGTCGCACACATTCGGTAGTGTGTCAGACGGACATTATAAGTCAATTAGCCGTACAACCTCTGCAGAGTGTATAAAACTATTCGAATAGCCGTGTCCCCGATTATAGACATGCCTGGAGATTTCACGTAAGGGGTAGAGTTTTTCTTCAAAAATGGTGGGAATGATGGTTTGGGTGTAATGGTGGGAAAGTTTGCTTGTTGTTTTCCAAGAAACCTGTTACTTGTGTATTAATCTTTTAAATTGTGCTTTTACAATCTACTTATCGTATTTACTGTTAAATGCTGCTTTCTCCAAATTAAACATAAAGCTATCCTTGTCAAGTCTAGCATGAATAATAGTTACATACATTTCCCTGCAGCTTGCTGAGTACATTCAAAGTACTCACGGCTTTATGACCTCTGGTTTATCAGTCACTGAAGAAGATCCAGGAAGCTTGGAGTTCTATGAAGAGGAGTACTTCGAAGGTTATGCGAACTAGGTCACGTCCACCACTTGATTGCCTGTGGGCATATCGTGTGATCACCACGAGATATTTTGTTTTCGCTGCAAGTTGTCTTTTGTTGCTAAGCCTTGCGTGGCGCACTCCGTAAGACTTGACCATAAGGTCCTTTTGCTACTAAATAATGTTAATTTGTCCACTTCATCGTTACTTGGTTGTATGGTTACGATGACATCTGTGTTGTAACTGTGCAAGCTAGCTACTGATTATGAGACTAGTTCGGAATGCACAGAGGGTCCTGGGGTTGTATACCCGGGGTCCCGACACATAGTCAGCTTGATGAGGCGATATACCAATGGGAATGTTCTATTTTTTTGTTCAACTATCAATTGAGCAAGTTGTGAAATATAACGATATCCATAAAATTCCTCACTTCTCCAAATATTGAGAATGAAGGTTGAAGCTGATTTCTTAACAAGAATCGATCAGCTACCGTGAAATCATTAGGAAAAATCTCAGCTTGCTATATGAGATATTTTGCACAATCTGAAGATGTAGTCAAACGAATTTTGCAGTCAAACGAACTTTATATGCAGTTTCGGCCTCCTTGGTGCAAGTATTCAATTTACTAGGACACACTTGGCCGTTGATTGTTGAAGTCATCACACTCACCCTTTGCGATGTTGTGAAAACTATTTGGACAACTAACATATTTATTAAAAGCATCTATAACCGTCTTCTAACGAGAAAACCCAACTTTTGTAAATACATCATTACCAAATGTATTGGATTGTGACGGTTTCTTAAAAAGAAAACAATACAAATAAAAAGCATCATCCTTTTTCACACTATATTAAACGATGATTGTTGAAAGGGTCTCCACACTTTGCCATCTAATATCTTTGAAAAGGCATGCCCAATTGCTCGAGGTGAACCATTCAACAAATATACCCTCCTCACTTGATCTCTAATTTTATTTATAAAATCTTCTATTGGTATGCGATGTGTGTTATCGGTAATAATTTCACATGGATTAAATTCTTATCGAGACTTTTTTAGTTGACTTATGCTCTCATCAGTTGAGAGAATACTAGTTAAATTACTTGTGAAATAGTTCCACAAAGTTGGTTTCTCCGTTATTGCGTCGATTCGACTTCGCAACTGACGTTCTGTTAAGAGAGCCCATTTTTGCCACTGCTCCCTTCCTCCGAGCGACGCACGTGCGCCCCCTCGCCTGCCCCCAACAGGCCACAACTAATTGAACATCCGCGGTTGTCTCCACTTAATCCAACGGCGCCCGTGCCTGAGTGAGATCACACAACTCTCGTTGCCTCCCCCCATCGGACGATGCGCGCACTTCAGTGAAATAGAACGACTACCGTAGATAATCTTTTTTCTTATTTTTAGATAAATTTTATCTATTTATTCCTTTGAAAAAATTGTACTGATTTCTACAAAATTCTTGCGTTCTAAACAATCAAATATATCTGTCTAGGTTCGGTTTCAGTAACAGATCCTGGCAAAACAAGTTATGTATTTACCATTAGGTCGTGGAACAAAAGAATCATTCGTTGTTCTTAACTCAGGCAAAAATCATGTGGAAACCATCCTTTTCATGTAAACTCGGTGGAAAACACGTGTAATAGTTTCTCAAAATTCACAGAAAATTTCAATATTAGTAGACAATATTCTGTAACCATGTAAATTTCGAGATCAAACTCAATTGTGTTGGCAAGATATAAAAAACATTAATTCAGTATGAATAGTGTTGTTTAAATTGTACAACACTTTTCATTTCGCTGGTTGTCAACTTCATATCTTCCAAATGCGATTAAGTTTGATCCGAAAATTTTTACATAGTTATAGAATATCACCTTTTCTACATATGGTAATTTCTTGAGAATTTTTTAAAACTTTTACACATAGCTTCCACTGACAGATGGTTTCCACATGATATTTACCCTGCCCATGTATTAAGTATGGGAATTGGTACAGTACGTGCATCCGGTGCACCAGACACCAAGCTAAACTCCACTTCACTTCATCCGCTTACCTATTCCCACGAGCGTTCCAGCTGAGCCACACATTCCTTATCCCCACCCCAGCTCCCCCCCCCCATCCATTCGCTTCACTTTCCCCATCCCCCAGCTCCCTCATCCCCACCCCATTCGGCCTCCATCCCCCTCGCTCATCCCCCTCCCCCTCCTTCGGCGACCCCGATGCCACGGCCAGCCCAACGAGCGAGAGGAGCCTGCACTGCACTGCATCGACCGACCTGAGCGCAAGCGTCGCACGTGCGAGCTCGCTAGCCAGCCACGGCCGCCGTGTGATTCGCCCGGCTGCCTCGACGCGACGGCCCTCACCCTCGGTGTCGACACCTGCTCTCCGCGGCGACGCCGTTGCATCATCCCTTCCGGTCATCGGAACCCGCCTCTCTCCGCCAAGGCTCCTCTTCTCGCGCTTCCTTCCTTCCTCTCGCCTCGCTCCGCCAGGCTCAGAATCACTGGGCACCTCCAAACAAGAGGTGGGAGGAGCCGTCGAGCCGAGGCGGGCGACAATCCTCTGCGGCTCCGCCCCGCCAGGGCTTTGCAGTATGGATTTGTGGTGATTTTTGTTGATGTTGTGACCCTGGTAAAAAATTATTGTAACCGTGCAAAAAAAATGTTACACACGAGGGGAAAAAATATTGCATATGAATTATGAGATGTTACATCTTTTTTTTTATATATGTTGGTGTCTTCGGGATGGTTGATAATGTTACATATGATTGTTGCATATGATTTTGAGATTTTTTTTTGATTTTTTTATAAGAATTTAGAGATTCTGAGATGATGTTGCATGTGATTGTTTGATATATTGCATCAAGTGAGAAAAAGTGTTGTACCATGCATTCGTTTGTGTTGCATTGGGACGTCCCACCGTACATCCGAGCCATAGTTGTTCCCAGTATGTATTCAGCTTCTATTTTATTTTGTCATCCGGTTGCTAAACAAACGAAGCCGTTCTGGTGATATTTTTTAGAGCAGCAGTTCTGAACATGTTGTTTACAATCAAATAAACAACCATATCACTATTTTACAATGAACCAAACCTGATCACTATTTAATTCAAATCTTTTCACATGAACAAAACCTGATGAGTGTAACATGTGCTGGGAGGAGCATGTACCGGTCCTTCATGAGGTGTGGGTGAATCCGCTCACGTGTGGATTGCTGTCTCAGGATCCTGCACTATCGTGGACAGACTTATTCCTCTCAGCGCTTTTATCTCACCACCAATGTTTAGCAACCTCTGATGACAACTTATATCCTGTTTGGAACACAAGAATTTTCTCCGATACATACTGAAATTGAACTGTTTTATAGGAATTCCCGTGTTTCAATGGGCCTCAGTGACGTTGAACCTCTCTGTCTACCGGCGATCCAATCGAGTGTCTTCCGTTTGCTCTCAGCTGATCTACCGTCTTTCCTTATTACATAAGTAGAAGTTGAACGATCAATTCTACTCTAAATGCTGCCTAAAAAATCTTGTTTTAGGATCTCACATCCTGCAATAACAGATGCCTTACCTGCTGACAATCTCACCAGGGTCTATACTGTGTTCAATGTCACTGAATTATTCAAAACAGTGTGCAAAATTGAAAAATAGTTCAAAGTACTAGTCACAGTTTGCTATCCCTAGACTAAACTGGAAACTAGCTAAAGCAAGCTTAGAAAGAAAGCACTAGGGTCAAGCACATGGAACTACGAAGACACCGAAGCACTACTTAATGAATGCAATTCTGAAAGGAACAAGATGCTTTTCTTGTGTTGTGGCTCTCTCTTCTATTTTCTTTTCTTTTTCTTCTTTTCTTTTCTTTTCTTTTCTTTCTTTTCTTTTTGTGCGGCTCTTTTCTTTCTTTTCTTTTCAGTACTTGCCTCTTTTTTTCCAATTCAGAGCAAAGCGGTACGTATATTAGAACACACTTAAAAAAATATGGCCGAGAAAACAAAGATTACATGATCTGGAATGAAATAAAACTAAAACTGGAAGGTGAACGAACAGCGAAAACGGATGCTGAAACTTCGGAGGTTGTTTGAGGCCCTAAACGACCTTTTTTGGATTTTTCTCTTTTTCGGATTTGCAACTTTCGACCTTGTGTAGAGGCCCTATCTAAATCAATCATAGTATGGATTTTCGGACGCAACTTTTCATTAGCTTTCAAATGAGCCAAAGAACGTCGCAATTCGAGTTACTATGCAAAAGTTATGGCTGATTTTTTGGACAGTGCGTGAAACCGAAATCTGTTCCGAGCCGAAGAGGTGGACTTGGACTTGATGTTGTGGCCGACTGGAACTCTGTGTCAAGTCTGGATTTTTTTTTTTTTGATTTAAACAGTAATAACCAAACCGATCCGCTACGTGGTGGAACTGATCGAAAATTCTTATGGCCAACCAGGACGAGGTGGACGCGGCACGAGCAAAGTGGTCGGGATTGATGCAGCAGGCGGATGAACAAGGCGGTGATAGAAACCCTAGAACATACCAACTCGAGTGTAACATCCCAAATTTTTAGAGTTTTTGAAGATTTTCAAAATAAAAATAACCATTCAATTTTGTTAATTATTTAAGCTTAACTTGGAGATTTTTGGAAATTCAAAGATTTAATATGAATAAATCCAACTTTACTAATCAGGTTGGTTTTGAGTTTGTTGGAGTTCTTTGGTTTGGTTTCCCCTTTTTCTCCCGCTCAACCCGCGCGTCCGAGCGTTCCTCTCTTTGTAAATCGTTCAATCAGAATCGAACGGCCCAGCCTCCTTTGTACATCTGACGGTCTTAACGTTCTTTTCTTTGTGAACCCTCCGATCGCATCTGAACGACACGATAGTGTTTTTGCGTTCGGCGGTCTGAACGTCCTAACCTTTGTGGATCGTCTGATCTGAATTGGACGGCTCCCTCCGCTCCGCCTCTCTGAAGTCTTTTGGCCCCGACCAATCTAACTTCGGCCACATCTTTACTGATCAGGGCCTCCTCCTTCCTTTGGACATCCTTGTCCTCGGGACCTCCTCCTTCCTTTGGACCGCCTTGTCCTCGGGACCTCCTCCTTCCTTTGGACCGCCTTGTCCTCAGGACCTCCTCCTCCTCCAACGACCACCCTTTGGTCTTTTTGCAAAGATCACCCTCCCTATCATTTTTGCAAAGACAACCCTTTTGGTGCAGCCACTCCTTTGGTTGGACCACCCTCCTGAGTTTTGGATAGCCCCACCTGGTAGGCCCTGCTCACTTTCTTCTTCCTCCCGTTGTGTCTCTGCTGTAGTGAAAGTCTTCGCGTATTAAATGATGTTGTGTCGCATTAAATTCTGTCACTTCTGCAATACTCGTTTCCCTCTTTGGTCTTCTCCCTTGCTTGCTCCAATCCTCTCCCTCACTTGCCCTTGTCGCGTGCATTGAATGCGGCGTCCTCCATTGCTTACTATCCGTTCCTTCCTCAGGACCTCCTCGCGCCTATATAAAGCACCAGGGAGCTCTCATACCTCTCTTGTTGTCCCTGTGCTTTAGACCTCCCTCCTCAAGCTCATCCTCCTTTGTTTAAGCTCTTTCTTGAGTGGCTCAAACTCCTTTCTCTGTTTATTCTCTGCAACCTTTCTTTTGGCTCTGGTTTGGTAAGTTTTTTTGTCTTTATTTGGTGTTACTTTATTTATTCGGCTCTTGTCGTACGTGTAGATTCCGGCTACTCTGAAGAGTTCGTGGATCCAACAACCTCCATCGAAGACTCGCAACTCTACAGCGAAGGCAAGTCATAGACCATTGATCATGTTGAACCCATGTTGCAAAAAGTATATTATTTTATCATAAACATGCATGGCTAGTTATATAAAAGTGCTTTTTAGGAGTAGTTAAACAACCTCTTGACAATATGACTCTTGGAAAAAAATTGAGAACCACATGTTGACATGTATCCTTGGACATCCATAGGATGGGTTATTTAGTTGGACATTGTTGAATACCAACCTGGGCGTGTATTATGCTTAGTCCTGCTTTAGCTTGCATTGGTCTCATTTTCTCATGACTCAATAATGTTAAACGTGACTAAATGAGCTATAGAACTGTGGCAACGTCACTGCTGTTAAAAGTTGTTGTGCTAGGACCAGAGCGGTCCTTTGGCTGGGTTGAACCCAAAATGTTTTATGCTCAGGCGAGTGGCAGGAAGTGAGTGTGGGTGCGTAAGCACAATGGGATGTCGATAGTCTCGCCTGAGCAGCCAACGAAGGACTTAACCTTGCGCCATTGATCTGGGTCTTTGCTGTGCAACCACATGTCCAGGATGGGGTGGACCTGACCAACTAATTAGCAATGTTCTGGTTTCGGTTCTGTCTGGGTGGTCGAATCGGCGCAAGAGGGGGCCCTAAATGGTGAAACCTTAGCGCAGCTGAACCGAGTTAGGACAGACCTTTGTAAAGGCCTTGGCATCTGCTCTAGACCACTTACCTAAGGCAAAGTGAGCTGGGTACCAACGGTGCCCACCAATAGAGAAAATTCATGTCACGTGGGTAAATCTGTACACCTCTGCAGAGTGTAAAAATCTATTCGAATAGCCGCGTCCTCGGTTATGGATATGCCCGAAGATTTCATTCAAGGGGTAGACTTTTCTCAAAAAGAGTGATCGTGGTTGTTTGCGAGTAGCGACTTGGACGTGGGAGATGTCCTGGTCGTGGGAGTGGTCCTGGTCGCTGGTGCGACCCAGCCTTTTGGGAGTGGTCCTGGGAGTGAGCAGGGAGCTCACGACCTCTTTCAAAGAACTTGTTTACTTATATATTAGCCTTTCAACATATGCCTTGCAATCTATTTAATGTATTTCCGATCAACATTGCTTTTCTGCAAACTAACCCTACAACCATCCTTTGCCAAGCTTTGCATGAATATTATTGCATACATTTCCCTATGACTTGCGTGTTGGTGATATGCCCTAGAGGCAATCATAGAGATGACAGTATCACTTTAACTTATATGATGTCGTTCTAAAAGTATCTCTGGTTGAATGTCACTGGTCAGAACACCAGTGACTCTACGACCAGAACATGTATTGATTGATGACCATATTTCACCAGTCATGGATATAGGGATATCTAATCAATAATGTGAACACATGTTAGAGAATATGGGTTGGATAGACCCCCTTGAGACACTATTGAGATTGTTATGATTCTATATATCATTAGTTGGTCTCAAGCAATGATGGTGTATAATCCTTAGACCTGAGATCATCATGGTTCCCTACATGTGTAATAGCACTCTTAGGGGTTGCCAAACGCTACTCGTAACTGGGTAGTTATAAAGGTAGCTTTCGGGTATGGCATGAAATATGCGGAGAGATGTGACTAGTCAGATATAGGATTTGCCCCTCCTAATATAAAGGAAGAGATATCTCTGGCCCCTTGAAATGGTCGGATAAAGAAAGTGCATGGCCATGCCACTCGTGGTCGAAGAGTTTGACCACATAAGGTTATCTGATACTCGATTGAGAAAATATTGAACAGTCCATGGATGACATATATCTTACCTGGAGTTCAAACCAGATGTCATGAGGCAAAGGGAGAATACACGAGTAGGTCGCTTAGTTTGATCAGTTACAGACTAGTCGTATGGAGATACGAGCTGGTCATAGACAGGTCGAACGTAATCACAGAGTGGTCGAAACCTGGTCGTAAAGAGTTACGAACTAGTCAAGACTAAATACGGACTGGTCGTGACAAGATACGAGCTGGTCGTAAGTGATGAGGGCCTAGTCGTAGATCATATCACATTAAGGTTCGTCCGATATATTTGTGTGTATTCGGGAATCGTTATGTGCTGCTAGGGACCGCTACGACTCTTGGTCAGAAAAGGGTTTCTGAGTCACAACCGACTACGCATAAACCTAACGGGTCACACACTTAACAGGTTGGAACAAAACGTGCTCGGATAGGATCTGTCATGGGCACTATATAAGGAGATGCTTGAGGCTGTTGGGAAAGGAGGACATCAACACACGTGAGTTGCTCCACCGAAACCCTAGCCGCCATCTTCCTGAGAGAGCCCTGCTGTGCGACTTGGTGTTAGCACACCGGTGTTCGGTTGTTCCTTTCCTGGACGTGTGGATACCATAGAGGCGTTGCTGCGGTTGCTGTTGCACTTGAGGACGATCCGCGATCTTCACAAGGAACATTAGAGGTTGCTGGAGGAGACGTTCGACTACGAGTACATTGGAGACCATGCGTGCTAGGGGACGTTCCTCCACTCGATAGCCCGTGGGCATGTCGAATGGTCTCCACGACGTCTTTTGTTATCCGCTGCAAGTGTTATTTTGTTGTAAGCCCTGCGTGGCAACTTTGTAACAACCTTGACCGTAAGATCTTTTGTTAATAATATTAATTTATCTGCTTCATCTTTGAGTTTGTTGTATGGTTATGATCACACCAATGTTGATCTGTGCGAGCTAGCATCTGATCTTGGGACTAGTTCGGTATGCACAGAGGGACTCCGACATTGACCAAAAGTAAAAACTAGAACCGATCTAGACACTAAGACCAGCAACTGGACACGACGATGCAATCTACGATTCAAGGATGCAAAAACCAAAAAGAACAATGCGAGGCACAAATTGGTTTGGACGATGAACTAACCCTATTGTTTTTGGTTTTTCATGGATTGTAGGTAAAACAGAACAAAAAAATTCACCGATCAACTGTAGCTCTGATACCACTTGATGAATCACAGAGGTCCTGATCTAGCCCGATCTTTCGATGAGAAGGTAAATTCGGTAGAAGTCGCTCAACTCTCACAATCCTAGCTACGAACTCGCATGGCACGAAATCACACAATCGCTGAACTGCTCGACAAGTCGTTATCAACCGTGCACGAATACCCAGATGACCTGATCATGAAGATCAATTCCTGCATGTAAGAACAAGGTAAAATGCAATCTGTTGTATTGCAAATATGAATTGAAATTGTATTGATAAGTGGGGTTTTGTAGACAATGTCGTTGTTGATCTCGTTGAGCAAGAGGACAAAGTATAAAGTAGCAAAACTGACCCCCTCGTGTGATCCTGTTGTCCATGCAGTTCAATGCCACGGCTGGCAATGACATTGAAGCGAGTCAGTGGATCGAGGGATCCATGACCGACGGCTGCGCTTCAAGGCTCAACGGCCAGTAGAGATATTGGATCAAGGAGGTGACGGCCCCTCCCTCTCCACTAGCTATTTCTTCCTTGGTTGGATTTTGATGGTGAGGCTTGCATCATGGTCCTGTTGGATTGGAGTACCCTTCTTCTGCCCCAAGATCGGTTGCTTCATCTGCTCGCGAATGACTAAAAGGTGAGGCTTCCTCAAAAAGTCAGTTTCTTCTACAATATTAGCTTTTTCTTTTTAATCAAGTGAAATTTGGGTCAGTTTTGAAAGCTGGTTATTGGGTTTAATTCAAATTCTGATTTATTACTGGATGGCCAACTCTACAACAAATTGTTTTTCTATGTAGGAAAATTAATTCTGAACTGAGAATTTACTTTACAGTATAGGTGATTGTGCATTCTTGAGGTGAACTATAACTTATTTAATTGGACATTCCTCGGATTGAACTGTACATGGATTTATTAGATATACAAAGGTTGTGCACCATCGAGTTCAAGAGATGTACGTTATTTGTTGTAGCCAAATCCCTGCTGCACTCACATATATGCATGTATTCAAATATACATGTATGTCTGCTGCAGAGATAGACGATTGTCATCTTTTAGCATAAGACCAAGAAGTCACTGAAACAATCCAGCATATTTGAACAATGTCAGCTCTAACTACTGAGAGATGTCGGGGAGGTAGTGTTCATGTGTAAGTCTCAAACATTTGATGAAACAAAACACACTAAAAGCATGCTCATTAACTTTTCTTTTGAGATATGGTTAAGAAATTGTTCAGTTGGCTATTCTTCCCACAGTTACGTTCAAGAAACATGCCTCTGCCACCTTGACAAATCATGTCGTGGCCTACCCGTGGAACACCATTGCCTCCAAACATGAATCATTCTTGCCGCAGGTAAGCCATTTTGTTTTAGAAGCAAGTAACACTACCTGATTGGATCAATGCTCTTGAAGGCTTTGGTAAAATAGTGATTCCTACAATCGAATAGATGATAAAAGGAGTTGCCTCAGCCCTCGGTTATGATAACCTAAGCATTATAGACTTGTTTCAGCTGGGGTCAAATAGATTGCATGCTCGATTAACTCGTCGGATTTAACAATGTGCATCTTAATTATTATCTAGACAAAACTTTGATTTTGTATATTTGCTTGCAACATAATTTGTTGAGTTTTTTCAGAAGCAGCCATGGTCTGCAAACAAATTTTAGCGTTTTCTCGGAAGCAATTGTGGTTTGCAGTTATTTAGAAATCTTGAAGTAATTCTCTTACAATTTTCTGGAGCAAGCATATGCAGATGATTAACTTTCTAGATTAGTGAGTTTTTGCGGTTAGTGTATATTTTCATAGATTAAATATGAGCTCTTAATCCTTCTTGCATTTGGAGCACATTTCATCTGTGTGAACTCCATTGAACTATAGGTGGCAATGGTGCTAATAGCGGAGCCATGAGCCACAAGAGTGATGGGGGCAGAGAGAGAAGTAAAAGGTAGAGAAGTATGCAGCATAATTTTTTTGCATGTTTGTCACAACAACATGGAGGCACAACTGCATTCCTTATCTTAATTAGAAGCATCCCAGCAGGGGCATTAGACGTTCATTGGTTACACTTGTTTTCTTGATATTGGTTTTGAGAAAGTAGATGTGGTATGGTCATTTTTTCTAGAGAATGGATTACTTGATAGTTCAAACAAGAGCAAAGGCCGCCTGGTAAAATTGACAGAGACGAATGCATACTTCCTTCTAATTAGTTTTGCTTTCTATGTTCTTTTCTACAAACGAACAATTTGTGTGACATTTCTCTTAGTACACGTGAATACATGAATGACTACTTTGGCTATTACTGTTTTTAGGAGAACTCTGGTTATTACTTTGCTTTCACTACTACAGAAAAGGTCATCACAGACAGTTCAAAATTGTCATCACAGACGGTTTTCTGAACCATCTGACTTTATGGGTCTGTAATAATATAAGGTCACAAATGGTTTTTGAACTATCTGTGAAAAAGCTATCACAAATGGTTCTAAATAATAACCATATGTGATAGTCAATTATCATTCAGAACTGTCTGTGAAAATAGACTATCATAGGTGGTTTTTTTTTAATTAAAAACCATTTGTGATAATTTTTTCTATTACAAAAAAAAATCGAATTTTGAGCCAAACCAATCAATTGCTAGACAATAGTTTTCATATGCTCTTTCGATAGTTTGCAAGAAGGTAATTAAAAGATACTATCTCTCTCTCACAATCAATGGCTCACTCTCTGACGAGGATGAGGTCGAGTAGAGGCGTCCATCTCGAACCGAATTGTCCTCCCTTGTCGACCACAGATGGGGGTCCTCACTGAGAACGAAATCTAACAAGATAGAGGGGGTGGAATCAGAGTGAGGAGGAAACCTGGTGTAGGGATACGGGTAGGCTACGCTAGCCATAAAACAAATTTCTACCACGTAAACCAGGATGCCAAGCAAGATATATGATCACGCATCATTACCACTAGCGCCGCAGCGCGCGAAGTAGAGTCGGAGTAGCCTAGTCCGACGATGAACGCGCTGATGTAGTGGTCGAGATGATCGCCCAACGCTTCGTAGTCGATCGTCTCCTCCAAACAGCCTTCCACAGCCTTCAGAAGATCACGGATCGTCCTCGCCGCAATAAATGATCGCAGAGCGCCTCACGGTATCCACATCGCCTAGAGAAGGAACAATCGCACGCCGTGCTAGCACCAAGTCGCACGGAAGGCTCTCTCAAGAAGATGGCGGTTTTGGGTTTTGGTGAAACAACTCACGCATTTATCCCCAAAACTAGCCTCAAGCATCTCCTTATAGTGCCCCCCGTGTCGGATCCTATCCGAACACTTTTAACGAATCGTATTCGCTCCGGTTTGTTCCATCCCATTAAGTGTGTGACCCGTTAGGTTTATGTAATCGGTTGTGACTCGGAAAACCTTCCGATCACGAGTCGAGTGTCCCTAGCAGACATAACGATTTCGAATACACACAAATTATATCTGACGAACCTTAATGCAATATGATCTATGACTAGGTCCTCATCACTTACGACCATGTCTTATCTTTATACGACTCGATTCAGACTCGGTCACGACCAGTTCAGTAAACCCTTACGACTGTGTTTGACCACTCTGGATTTCGCTCGATCGGTCCACGACTTGCTCGTATCACCATACGACTTGTCCGGATCTGATCGAACCAAGTGACTTACTCCAGTATTCTCCTTTTGCCTCACGATATCTGGTTTGAACTCCAGGTGAGATAGTGTGTCATCCATGGACTGTTCAATACTTTCTCGATCGAGTTGTCGGATAACCTTACGTGGTCGAACTCTTCGACCACTAGTGCACGGCCATGCACTTTCTTTATCCGACTACTTCGAGGGCCCAGAGACATCTCTCCCGTTATGTTAGGAGGGGCAAATCCCATATCCGACCAGTCACATCCCTCCGCATGTTACATAGCATACCCGAAAAGCTACCTTTATAACTACCCGATTCATTTAGTAGCGTTTGGCAACCCTAAGAGTGCTATTACACATGTAGGGAACCATGCCGATCTCAGTCTAAGGATTATACATCATCATTGCTTGAGACCAACTAATGACACATAGAATCATAACAATCTCTATAGTGTCTCAAGGTGGGTTATTCCAACCCCATGTTCTCTAACATGTGTTTACATTATTGATTTGATATCCCCATATCCATGACCGTGAAACATGATCATCAATCAATACATGTATCGGTCGTAGAGTCACCGGTGTTCCGATCAATGACATTCGACCAGTGGATACTTTTAGAACGACATCATATAAGTCAAAGTGTTTCACAGAACAAGTCACATACTCGTTGATCTTCGAACTAATGATTCATTCAAGGAAGTAATAACATTCATTCAAGAACTCATAAACATAGGCGTGATACAATCATCTCCATGATTGCCTCTAGGCATATCACCAATAATCTCCCACTTGCACTAGAGTCAATCGTATAGGTATCGAATACCCATAGCTCTTGTGTGCGCCTCATGCTTAGGTTGCGGAGAGGCTTTGTCAACGGATCAGCAATATTCAAATCTGTGCACTTTGCATATTTTCACATCACCTCTCTCAACGATCTCACGAATAATGTGGTATCGCCAAGTATGTGCTTGGACTTTTGATGCGATCTAGGCTCCTTAGCTTGTGCAATGGCTCCACTATTATCACAATAGAGATCCATTGACAGAAGCACTCGAAACCACACCCACTCACTAATGAACCTTTTAATCCATACGACCTCTTTCGCAGCTTCCGAAGCCGCAATGTATTCAGCCTCTGTCGTGGAATCAGCAACCGTTCCCTGCTTGGAACTTTTCCAACTTATTGCTCCTCCATTTAAACAAAACACAAACCCCGATTATGATCTGAAATCATCCTTGTCGGTTTGGAAACTAGCATCGTGTAACCATTTACGACCAGCTCTTCCTCACCACCATATACAAGGAATGCATCCTTAGTCCTTCTTAAGTACTTAAGGATATTCTTGATCGCTATCCATGACATTCACTGGATCTCGACCGATATCTGCTCAGAACACTTAGAGCATACGACACATCCGGTCGTGTACACGACATGGCATACATGATAGATCCGATAGCGAGCATATAGAATTCTACTCATTTTGTCTTGCTCATCGCTGGTCGAAGGGCACGAGTCTTGCTAAGATTAATACCATGTGACATGGGCAAGAAACCCCTTTGGAATCTTGCAAGTTGAACCGTTTCAACACCTTGTCAATGTACATGTCTTGGCTTAATCCAATTAGCCTCTTAGATCTATCTCTATAGATTCTTATACCAAGAATATATGTCGCATCTCCTAAATCTTTCATTGAGAAACTATTTCTTAATGAAGTTTTATGATTCAAGCATTGGAATATCATTTCCGACCCGGTAGTATGTCATCCACATACAAGATCGTAAACACAAGCTTGGTCCCACTAACCTTCTTGTAAACACAAGGTTCTTCTTCATTCTTGACGAAGTCAAACCCTTTGACCACCTCATCAAAACGAATGTTCCAACTCCGAGATGCTTGCTTTAATCCATAGATGGACTTCTTAAGTTTGCATACCTTTCTAGCTTCCTTTGGATCGACAAAACCCTCAGGTTGTGTCATGTACACATCCTCACTTAGGTTTCCATTTAGGAAAGCCGTTTTGACATCCATCTGTCATATCTCATAATCGAAATATGCAGCAATAGCTAGAATGATCCGGATAGACTTAAGCATAGCGACAGGAGAGAAGGTTTCATCATAATCAACACCTTGAATTTGTTTGAAACCCTTCGCAACCAGTCGTGCCTTATGAATGTGAACTTTTCCATCCATATCTATCTTTTTCTTAAAAATCCACTTGCACTCAATGGTTTTAACATCATCAGGTGCATCAACCAAGTTCCAAACTTGATTGTCATGCATGGACTTTATTTCGGATCTCATGGCCTCAAGCCATGACTCAGAGTCTGGGTCTACCATCGCTTCCGAATAAGTATTAGGCTCATCATTATTCATTAATAAAACGTCATGCCCATACCTTATAGGCAATTGACGTGGCCTTTTAGATCTACGTGGGGCTGATGCTTCATCTACAGGTTTAACAATATTTTGTTCATCCTGTAGAGACTCAGTAGGAGTTGAAACATTTTCGGATGTTTCCCGAATTTCTTCGAGTTGCACCTTACTCCCACTGACTCCTTTGGAAAGAAACTCTTTCTCCAAGAAGACACCATTACGGGCAACAAACACTTTGTTTTCTTCCCGCTTGTAAAAGTAATATCCTTTGGTTTCCTTAAGATACCCCACAAAGAAGCACTTATCGACTTGGGTGTGAGTTTGTCGGGCGTCAAACGTTTGACATACGCCTCACAACCCCATACCTTGAGAAAAGACAAGCCGACACTTCCGGTCCATATCTCATATGGTGTCTTCTCTCGCTTTTTGATGGAACCCTATTTAATGTGAAAGCTGCGTTTCTAGAGCGTATCCCAGTGCAATGGAAGATCAGATTGGCTCATCACCGACCAACCATGTCCAACAATGTTCGGTTCCGTCGCTCGAACACCCCATTCCATTGAGGCGTTCCGTGGAGTGAGTTGTGGAACAATTCCACATTTCTTTAGATGATCACCAAACTCATGGCTCAAATATTCACCTCCACGATCTGATCGTAGACATTTGATTGTCTTGCCAAGTTGATTTTGTACCTCATTTTGAAATTCCTTGAACATTTCAAAGGATTCTCGACTTATGTCTCATCAAGTAGACATAGCCATATCTCACCAAATCATCGTAAAGTTATGAAGTCACGAAACCACCTCTGCCAAGTGCTCATAGGTCCACATACATCCGAATGTACAAGGGCCAACAAGTCACCGGCCCTTTCACCTCTGGTCGTGAAAGGTGCCTTTGTCATCTTGCCAAGTAAACAAGATTCACATGTTTCAAATGATTCAAAATCAAATGAGGTTAGAAGACCATCTTTATGGAGCTTCATCACGCTTCGATTTATATGACCAAGTCGACAATGCCGGATAAAAGTGGGATTCATTTCATTGGGTCAAGTCTCTTAGCATTAACGTTATAGATAGGCATATCCTCAAGATTCAAAACATACAATCCATTCATCAATGGAGCATGGCCATAAAGCATATCTTCAAAATAGATTGAACAACAATTGTTCTTTATTCTGAATTCATAACCTTCTCGCTCCTAAACATGAAGCGAAATAATGTTTTGCTTAAGGTGGAACATAATAACAATTATTTAGTTCCATAACTAATCTTGAAGGTAAAGCTAATGGTAAAGTTCCAATAGCTAATGCAAAGAACTCTTGCTCCATTGCCTACGCGAAGATCAACATCTCCTCTTGTCAAAATTCTACTCCTTATTAGTCCTGCATCGAATTGCAAATATGAGCAACCGATCCGGTATCAAATACCCAAGAACTGGTGGAAGTGGCAAGATTAATTTGTATAACATTTATACAGAATTGGAAGTCGTACTTCCTTTGTTCTTTCTCTCAAGTATTTCTTGCAATTTCTCTTCCAATGCCAAGTATTATGACAATGGTAACATTCGTGTCGGAGCTTAGGACCCAGTTTAAGCTTCTTAAGCTTAGCCTTGAGACTCTCAATCTCATCTTTAGTCTTTCCTTTGCCTTTTCCTTTCCGACTTACCCTTCTTCTTGAAGGTCAGAGTCTTTGAACCATCATCACATAATTGGAACTTTTCTTGATGCTCTCCCCAGCACCCTTAAGCATACCATGTAACTCGGTCATTGATTTCTCCATGTCATTCATATGAAAATTCAGTATGACAGGCTCAAAGCTCGCAGGGAGCGATTGGAGAATCACATCAGTAGCCAACTCTTGACTAAGGGGAAAACCAAGCTTTTCCAGGCTCTCAATGAGACCAATCATTTTGATCACATGAGGACTGACCGGGTTACCTTCTGATAGCCTGCAAGAAAACAATGCCTTAGAGGTGTTGAACCTCTCTGCCCTTGCTTGATCCTGAAACATACCCTTCAGACTCACAATCATATTGTAAGCATCCGTGGTCTCATATTGCTTCTGAAGCTCAGAGTTCATGGTTGCAAGCATTAGATAGTGTACATCGACTGCGTCGTTGCAATGCTTCTCATAAGCATTCTTTTCAGATTCGAGTAGCATCAAACTCGGTTCCTCGAGATAGGGATTCTCTAGAACATATTCCTTCTTTTCTTGTTTGAGAACAATTCTCGATTACTGAAACGATCAATAAAATTTGAACCATTCAACTTTTCCTTTTCAAGAATAGATCGCAAATTAAAGGTAGGTGCGTAAGAAGTAGTAGGTGCCATGATCTACAAATAAAATATATGCAAAGATTCAGACTATGTTTATGAAAGATCTTCTATTAATCATATATGTCGGTGGTTATGTTCGACCAGTCTCACTTTACTCGTATCACCATACGACATGTCCGGACTGGTCGTATCACTATCGACCGGTGGTCGAATTTTTAACTTAACAATAGATAACGAATATACTCCCACTATAAACCATGTTTCCCTCAAACAACATATAGTGAGTCCAAGATCCATAAGTCATTAAGTTCTAGTGAGCTTTGGCATCACTGCTAGAAACCTCGTGATTTATGGTAGGCAACCTCTTGCCAATCATATCGTATATGACTCTTGTTTGTTGGATGGCATCATGATGCCCCGGCTTCCAACACCATGCCTCAAGGCCCAAAACTATTTTGATAGTCTTGTCAAGTCAAACCAACACTATGCATGTGGGTGTCCGACACCCACCCCATCTTATTAAGATAGTTAATGGCACCCTACTTTGGTAGACCTGCCAATTAACGATCAAAATCGTGATAGGTACGGCAATTGGGAAGGCATCAATTTTACTTAATTTTCTCGAGGAGACTATTCTATCATGTCAAAAACATCTAATGATAAAATAGCATAACAGAATAAACATAAATATTCACAGATAATCAAATTAAATCGTGAAATAGTATGGCCCTTAACATGTCGATCTCCATCATCATGCTCCTGTTCTCAGACCACCATGCTTGAAGTTTCGATCGCATTCATCTACTACGCATTTACTCCTAAAAACTAGTAAAGAATTACATAGGATAATTTCAAGCATCACAAGTCGATGCATGTGCCGTTATACAATAATATGATGGCTATCTCAAAGCATGACACGCAGCCATGAAAATCCATTCATGCATCACATACACAATGGGCCATACTATTCACATCAAACCTCGCAAAAACAAGTTATGCAAAGAATCCAATTCTACCGGCGACATGAACACATACTATCTATAACGCGACGTGTACGAAAAACCAGACGGCGGTCCCGCTAGCCGATTATGCGGGCTGGCTCGAAGAGCGCGCGCCCCTCCGGTCGAGAGGCGTTGTAATACTCGGAAGTGTGAGAAGTCAAGAATCGGGTTAATTAAATTTAATCGGTAGAGAATTATTTAATCGGGAAGAGTTTAATTTGAATTCAGCAAAGACAAGAAAAGAGAGGGTTTTTCTGTGTTTTCTCACCTACTTGGACTGGGCCTTGGCCCATCTCGGCCTGTAGTGGCCGGCCAAAGGGAGGAGCCACCTCCCCAAACCCTAGCCGCCTCTCCTTTTCTCTCCTCCCACTTGCAGCCCCTCCTCCTCTCCCTTGGCCGACTCCTCTCCTCCCCTTGCACCTCCCTATCCCAAGGTGCTGTCCCCTGCACCTCCCTATCCCAAGGTGCTGCCCTTGCGCAAGGAAGAAGAAAGAGAGGGAGAGAAGAAGGAGAAGAAGGAGAAGAAGGAGAAGAAGAAGAAGAAGAGTTTGTGTGGGGCTTGGTTCAGCGAATTCTAGCGGTTCTACAAGGGTAACGAGATGCCCTCCCGCTGTTTAATCCTTATTAGATGCTGAAACCGATTAGAATTGATGGTTAATTGTTGGGCTGCAGAAGATGCAATTTTGTCCAGAACCTTGCGTGGGTTTTTCGTGTATTTAGAGGCTGAATTTTAAGTTTCCATCTCCTAGAGATATGTGGGTTATGTCGTTATCTTTAGTAGCCAGAAGATCACTCGATTCCGAGGTCTGAGTCAAAAGTTATGATCGATTTAGTATCTGCTGCCAGAAATCTGACGAGAATAATCTGTCTGGTTTTCCTAAAATTTGAAAGGAATTTGGTAGAATCTGAAAGTTCACCCAACTAGGTTATTGTAGGTAATTTGATAACCTTTTCAGATTGATAAAGAACGATCAATTTGGAGTTACCTATTAAAAGTTATGGTCATTTTAGTTTTGCTGTTCGATTGTGTAGGCAGTTTCTGTACTGAAAGTTCAGACAATGGTTAGCCTAATATTATGGCCGAATTGGTTTATCGTGTCAACTAGAGTATTGTAGATTATTCAGTTAAGAATCTACAGAAATTGGGTTTACCTCTTTTGACTTCCTGTTCATGAGTTATGTCGATTACCGTGCGCTGTCCAGGAGCGGTATATGGCAGAAACGTTGTTTTTCAGTTTCAGCTTTGTAAACTCGTTTTGAGTCGTCAAGTAGCGATGTAGAATGCCGATTAGTAGCGCTGAGTATATTATGTCTTAATTGAAATTATTTTGCTTGTTTAGGAGGTGAAGCCTCAGGTTTAGGAGTATCATCTTTGCCGCTAACGCGCGTGCATCGTGGAAGGCAAGTAAATGTAGCGATTGCGCTACGGTTTAACTTGTTATTCTTACTACGTGCACTATGCATGATTGACGTAATGTTAAATGATATGCCATGGTTACATGTTTTCTAAGTAAGAACGTGGTAGCAAGATAATAATCAATTGCTATGTTTGGATGAGTTTGGGTAGTATTGTGGTAATTTGCTTAATGAGCCAAATGCGGATTATGAAAATAAACTCAAGGTGTACATGTTGATAATTCCTTGTGGTTATTTTCATGATGATCATGTCGTGGTCTATGTGATAGAGTTCCATTTAGATCGATTGACTTTGATCTTGGTGAATCGGGTGTGGGTTATGTGGTAATGGTCTTATGACACATTGGTATTGTGCTTAATGAGACACGGTGGATTATGAGAAAATATTCATGATGAGTATGTTGTTGACCTTCGTGGTTATATTCTTGTGGTTTTGATTATCATATCATTCATGACATATCATGACATTTGCATTGTGGATGTCGCCGCTTATAGCCATGACCGTCTGGTACAACATCGTGCATTGTCAGTAGACGATGCATACCTTTACCTTGTTGGGTAAAGGTGCGATGGAGCATAACATACATATGCATTACATTGTGGAAAGATCATTTGCATACTTGTGCAAGATATTGTGGTGAAGTTATTTTTGCAAACAAACGCAACTTCATAGTTGCAATGTGGAAATTGACTCATGAGAGTCTCTTCGGAATGAGTAATGTGGTTGTGGAATGGGGTTTATCCTTGTGGTATGGTAAAGGTTGTGATTGTGGCATGAGATTCTTCTCTCTTGTGGTAATCGTTGATAGCATTGTGGATGTGAGAAATAGTAAAGTTATGAGGTAAAACATGTTAATACTCTATTGTCATTGGTAGTGGTAGTGGTGAATAATATGAAGCAGTTGATCAAGTTTTTGTTGTTAATATTTTAGTATCTTTGGTAGTAAATATGGTTGAGGCTATAATTGTGTTCATTATGAGAATTGGATATTGATGCTTAATATCTTTGTAGTTTAATTAGCTTGTAAATGAATGTGGATTCACATTATGGATGGGGACATATGGATACTTTAATGATGTTGTATATTTATTTGTAGTCCGATTAGCACATTAAGCAGTTTGCTTGCGAGATTTTTATCTCACCCTTGTTTCCCCTCTGGTGATTGTTGAGCATTCATGGGATGGGTAGAGCGGCACCACAATAATGCACTTGGTTCATCAACTCATGTTGTAATAAAGACGATGAAATTCTAGCCAAATGCTTAACTATTTGTGGAGGATTATGTTATTTAATAAGGATGGACTTGTGAACCATTCTTTGATTAATCTGCTAGAGGTTGTTTAATTATTGAACTTGTTACCGTTATCTTTATTCCCTTAGATGTTTATGCTTCCGCTTAATGCTTTTTGTCTAGAGATGTTGCGAATTAATTTATCTTGAAATTATTGGCTAGTGTAAGTGGTTTAGTAGCATTCGAGGGTAATGTGGGTCTGGGTGTTCTGGTTGGTATCGAGCGGGCTTTAGGTGCGTGGTAATTAAAAATATTAAATTGACACACTTTGGTGCAGTAGGATGGGATGGGTCAAGCATTGCATTCGTGCTTTGACATGTTATATTGATTATTCATGCTATGAGATAATCTGTATGTTTATGTGTTGTTTCTATGGTGTTGAGTGAGGATAGTCAATGATAAGAGGTAGGGTTTGCGTGTTGCCTTGGGCATTGCCGCTTTATACCCCATTCGTAGTACTGAGGATATTGATCACGATTACCTCGGGTAACTTAGTGGCGGATGTCATGGGTAAGTTTCTTAGAAAAGTGTTATCCTCCTTGAATTGATGTTGGCCGATTCTTGGCCTATTGCGATTAATGATTTTTTCTTCGGGTTATTTGTTTATTGCGGTTGTTGGGTGTCACTAGGCCTCAATTGTTCTTGAGGCCAAGTATTGTTTCTTTCGATTGATGGGTTGTTTGATGCTCGTGGCGGTGCTTTTGGAGAGGCTGGTATTTTTCGCGTTGTTCCATCTTTCTTGCCGGAAAACATGACTCTTGTATTTCGTTTGATATTTTGAGAGAGAATCAAAGCTTACGTGGGAAGTTCATTAACTTGTGGAGCGTTGGCTCTATGCTTTTCTTCTGAGTTATTTCGACTTTTGAAGTTTGATTTTCTCCCTAGAAGGGAGTGTTAAAACCCCTTTATGTTGTTTTGTTGTGTTTAAGTAGTAGGTGGTAATTATGTAAATAATTGATAGATTGTGAATTATCAAGTTGAAAAGTTAGTGTGGTACATCATTAATTCCTACTAACATCTTTAGAAGTGAAGTTGATTAATATGATGTTGTCTGTTGTAGTTTCTTGAAGATTTGTGGCTAAGAATTTAGCGATACATGTGTAGAACTCATGCATTTATTAAGGATTATGAAAAACAATTGTATTGACTATTGTAGTTGTTTAATTTTCCCAACTTGTTGGATAGATTGGATTGATTGATCTTAAGTAATTAATGTGACCATTCGGGATGGTCAAGTAAGGAGGTGTTGGAATATTGCCTTAATAAGATTAACCTTAATTATGTCCTCTCTTTACATACTTGATGAGCATGTACAATCATGTTAAAGTTATGTAACTTTTTACCATGCTAAATTGTTGAATTATGGATAAAGAAATGGATGAAGGTGGATGTATTGACTTGCGGAATCTTGTCTTATAAAGCTGGTATTATTGATGTTTAAAGTTATTTTGTTTTAATATCTTAACATAAGGTGGAGTATCGAATCTGTGCTCTTTATTGTCTTTGTGATTGCAAATTAGAGATAGGATCATTAATGCTATGCTGATAAAAAATTAATAATCAATTATTGACAGCAATGGCTAGAGTGTATTTACTTGTTGCTAAACTAGAGTTGAGCATCAGTACGAGATAAATGTATGGAATCTAATAAGAGATTCATACTAGCATGTTTTGTGAGGTTGTTATGTTCTAATATCATCTTGTTAAAGAGTTTGATTTAATGTGATGGCTTATGCACTAGTTTTAACTAGATTAAGTAGTTGGAATCTTATTTGGATAATAAGAACATGATGAAGTGATTAATGGTGTTCCTTTTGGAAAAATATGAAGGAGTGGGATGATATGATGATTTTTTTTGTAAAGACCGTTTTATCTTGTTGTGAATACAATCGATAGCATGTAGTTGTGATTATGGTATTGAATGTTTTAAAAATAAAGGAATTTGTTAATTCCATAATACTAATTGCATTGAAGGGTGTGAGATTTACGGTTGGAATCTTTTGGACCTTATGACTTGTGTCATAGTCGATGTTGCTCGAGTAAAGCGGCGTGTTGATTGATCTTATTGGTTTTATTTGAATCTTGTGGTGTGGTCTTCAAGCATCCTTTGTTGGAAATGGCGGGATGTTGTAATCAAAGAAAATTGCTTCTTATTGAAAGGAAAAGTTGTACTAGAAGTATTTGAGGTACAGATGATCTTATCTTGTGTCTTTCCAACCTCATTGCTATTTGTTATTCCTTTGGTCTTTTGGCTATTGTGATGATAACCATTTTACGTATGTTTGAATTTATTTCTTCTTACCTCTTCTTCTAAGAACATGGTAATTGTTGTGAGTTCTGAAGCCTTTGTTGGTCGTGGTTTTGGGATAGAGTATGATTTGGGGCCTGTGAGTCTATCTACAATGGTGTAGATGATGTACTCAATTGAGCTAATTGTTGAGGTGGCCAACTTGAGTTAAATGAGTTGGTGTGTTGGGTAATGATTTGAAAATCCTTGGTTCAAGGAAGTTAAATTATTAAAAGAAATGAATTGGGAAATTATTGTTATGTCAAGTAGTGCGATGCTCTCTTGATTCTTGTTTATCTTGTGTGTTTATGGCGAGACCATTTGCATTTTGAGTTGACGTATGTTGAGGCGTAGTCTTTTCCAGTTAGGAAAAGAAATTGATTGTTTAGGTCTGCTCAGTGTTTTTTTCACTCTTAGTTTATGTGGTGTGGTTCTCCAATTGTCTACTTGGCGAGTAGAAATATTTTGTGGTGAATCCTTTGTTTTGGATCGTGGTCCTTTGAAGGAAAGCTGGTTGCTAGTGTGATGCTTGAGAGTTCTTTACTCTTACATTCTTGGGTTCTGTTTGCAAAAGATACCGTTGTGCTCCAAGTAGAATGATGTGAGTGGAATTTGTGATCAAATTCTTTAAAAGGGTATATTAGGTTATCCAGTATATTTAATAAGAGAGAAGTGTTTTAAGAAAGAGAATGGTTTGAGAAAGTGGTCTTAATAGTTATTGCGGAAATTTTGCCAAAATGGCGAGGACACATTGGTGCTCGGGGCGACAAAAGAATTATGCGGATGTTCGTGCGAGAATTGGAGTTTGCGGTGGGAAGCCTTGTGCTCCTTTGGGTGTCTCCAACCAAGGGTATTGTTCATTTGGTACCACCGAAGCAGCCAGCGGTACATCGGTACTTTTCGGTGGTTGCTCGGGTGGGTAGTTTGGCTTATCGTTTGGAGTTGCCAAACTCTTTGAGTGGTGTGCACAATGTTTTTCTTGTGTCTATCTTTGAGGAAATACTTGCGGGATCAGAACACAAGATTGACTGGAGCAGTCACGATGGAAGCAGATCTCACGTGTGGAGAGTCGGCGATTCGTATCTTGGATACGTCGGGCGAGGTCTTGAGGAATAAGACCATCAAGTATGTGAAGGTCCTTTGGGCGAATCGATCGAGAGAGAAGCTACGTGGGAGTTGGAGGATCTTTGCGAAAGAAGTACCCGAGCTCTTCGAGGTGGTGAGTACTCAGAGTTTGGGTTGCTTTTTGCTTGTTGTCCTTCTCTTTGTGGTGCAGAGAGTAGGATTGAGGCGAATCCTTTTAAGGTGGGAAGAGTGTAATACTCCTAAGTGTGAGAAGTCAAGAATCGGGTTAATTAAATTTAATCGGTGAGAATTATTTAATCGGGAAGAGTTTAATTTGAAATTCAGCAAAGACAAGAAAAGAGAGGGTTTTCTGTGTTTTCTCACCTACTTGGACACAGGCCTTGGCCCATCGGCCTGTAGTGGCCGGCCAAAGGGGAGCCACCTCCCAAACCCTAGCCGCCTCCCCTTTTCTCTCCTCCCACTTGCAGCCGCCCCTCCTCCTCTCCTTGGCGACTCCTCTCCTCCCCTTGCACCTCCCTATCCCAAGGTGCTGTCCCCTGCACCTCCCTATCCCAAGGTGCTGCCCTTGCGCAAGGAAGAAGAAAGAGAGGAGAAAAGAAGGAGAAGAAGGAGAAGAAGGAGAAGAAGAAGAAGAAGAGTTTGTGTGGGGCTTGGTTCAACGAATTCTAGCGGTTCTACAAGGGTAACGAGATGCCCTCCCGCTGTTTAATCCTTATTAGATGCGAAACCGATTAGAATTGATGGTTAATTGTTGGGCTGCAGAAGATGCAATTTTGTCCAGAACCTTGCGTGGGTTTTTTCGTGTATTTAGAGGCTGAATTTTAAGTTTCCATCTCCTAGAGATATGTGGGTTATGTCGTTATCTTTAGTAGCCGCGAAGATCACTCGATTCAGTGCTGAGTCAAAAGTTATGATCGATTTAGTATCTGCTGCGGAAATCTGACGAGAATAATCTGTCTGGTTTTTTCCTAAAATTTGAAAGGGAATTTGGTAGAATCTGAAAGTTCACCCAACTAGGTTATTGTAGGTAATTTGATAACCTTTTCAGATTGATAAAGAACGATCAATTTGGAGTTACCTATTAAAAGTTATGGTCATTTTAGTTTTGCTGTTCGATTGTGTAGGCAGTTTCGTACTGAAAGTTCAGACAATGGTTAGCCTAATATTATGGCCGAATTGGTTTATCGTGTCAACTAGAGTATTGTAGATTATTCAGTTAAGAATCTACAGAAATTGGGTTTACCTCTTTTTGACTTCCTGTTCATGAGTTATGTCGATTACCGTGCGCTGTCCAGGAGCGGTATATGGCAGGAAAGCGTTGTTTTTCAGTTTCAGCTTTGTAAACTCGTTTTGAGTCGTCAAGTAGCGATGTAGAATGCCGATTAGTAGCGCTGAGTATATTATGTCTTAATTGAAATTATTTTGCTTGTTTAGAGGTGAAGCCTCAGGTTTAGGAGTATCATCTTTGCGATTAACGCGTCGCATCGTGGAAGGCAAGTAAATGTAGCGGTTGCGCTACGGTTTAACTTGTTATTCTTACTACGTGCACTATGCATGATTGACGTAATGTTAAATGATATGCCATGGTTACATGTTTTCTAAGTAAGAACGTGGTAGCAAGATAATAATCAATTGCTATGTTTGGATGAGTTTGGGTAGTATTGTGGTAATTTGCTTAATGAGCCAAATGCGGATTATGAAAATAAACTCAAGGTGTACATGTTGATAATTCCTTGTGGTTATTTTCATGATGATCATGTCGTGGTCTATGTGATAGAGTTCCATTTAGATCGATTGACTTTGATCTTGGTGAATCGGGTGTGGGTTATGTGGTAATGGTCTTATGACACATTGGTATTGTGCTTAATGAGACACAGGTGGATTATGAGAAAATATTCATGATGAGTATGTTGTTGACCTTCGTGGTTATATTCTTGTGGTTTTGATTATCATATCATTCATGACATATCATGACATTTGCATTGTGGATGTCGCCGCTTATAGCGCGGCAAGTCTGATGTACAACATCGTGCATTGCAGTATACGATGCATACCTTTACCTTGTTGGGTAAAGGTGCGATGGAGCATAGCATACATATGCATTACATTGTGGAAAGATCATTTGCATACTTGTGCAAGATATTGTGGTGAAGTTATTTTTGCAAACAAACGCAACTTCATAGTTGCAATGTGGAAATTGACTCATGAGAGTCTCTTCTGGAATGAGTAATGTGGTTGTGGAATGGGGTTTATCCCTTGTGGTATGGTAAAGGTTGTGATTGTGGCATGAGATTCTTCTATCTTGTGGTAATCGTTGATAGCGATTGTGGATGTGAGAAATAGTAAAGTTATGAGGTAAAACATGTTAATACTCTATTGTCATTGGTAGTGGTAGTGGTGAATAATATGAAGCGATTGATCAAGTTTTGTTGTTAATATTTTAGTATCTTTGGTAGTAAATATGGTTGAGGCTATAATTGTGTTCATTATGAGAATTGGATATTGATGCTTAATATCTTTGTAGTTTAATTAGCTTGTAAATGAATGTGGATTCACATTATGGATGGGGACATATGGATACTTTAATGATGTTGTATATTTATTTGTAGTCGATTAGCTGTTAAGCAGTTTGCTTCTTGAGATTTTTATCTCACCCTTGTTCCCCCTACTGGTGATTGTTGAGCATTCATGGGATGGGTAGAGCGGCACCACAATAATGCACTTGGTTCATCAACTCATGTTGTAATAAAGACGATGAAATTCTAGCCAAATGCTTAACTATTTGTGGAGGATTATGTTATTTAATAAGGATGGACTTGTGAACCATTCTTTGATTAATCTGCTAGAGGTTGTTTAATTATTGAACTTGTTACGTTATCTTTATTCCCTTAGATGTTTATGCTTCCGCTTAATGCTTTTTGTCTAGAGATGTTGCGAATTAATTTATCTTGAAATTATTGGCTAGGTGTAGAGTGGTTTAGTAGCATTCGGGGTAATGTGGGTCTGAGGTATTCTGACATTCGGAAAAATTTCGAGACATGAATCTCATTCATATATCCGAGCCTTGGAAATCATCGGATTAATCATATTAACTCTGTCCCGAACCAATCGATCCACGCCTTGATCGACAACACATGCGGCGTACTCGGATGGCGGAACTCGGCCGTGGAGTATCACGCATGATAGTCGAAAAACAAGTCGGCGAATCATATGGTGCTCTTAATATGTGCCTCCTCGAAAAACCCATCTTCTATCGCGAACAACGATCGATCCTATCGACCGGTGCCTAGATCGTTTCATACATATGAACCAATCTAGGTTATCGGACCAAACGATAATAGATCCAATCTACTAATGCCACATATCACGATTATATCGCGACCGATCTAGATCAAAAACTATGCAAGATGGCTCGATACCACGTAGGGATACGGGTAGGCTACGCTAGCCATAAAACAAAATTTCTACCACGTAAACCGGGATGCCAAGCAAGATATATGATCACGGATCATTACCACTAGGCGCGCAATCTGGTGAAGTAAGTCGGAGTAGCCTAGTCCGACGATGAACAGCGCCGATGTAGTGGTCGTAGATGATCGTCCCAACGTTCTCGTGAGTCGATCGTCTCCTCGGCTTCCACGGTTCCTTGTGAAGATCACGGATCGTCCTCAGCGCAACGGCGACCGCGATAGCGCCTCTACGGTATCCACCGCGTCGAGAGAAGGAACAACCGCAATGCGCCGGTGTGCTAGCACCAATTCGCACGGGAAGGCTCTCTCAAGAAGATGGCGGTTTTGGGTTTTGGTGGAAACAACTCACGTACTTATCCCCCCAAAACTAGCCTCAAGCATCTCCTTATATAGTGCCACGTGCCGGATCCTATCCGAACACTTTTAACGAATCGTATTCGTTACGGTTTATTCCATCCCATTAAGTGTGTGACCCGTTAGGTTTATGTGTCGGTTGTGACTCGGAAAACCTTTCCGATCATGAGTCGAATGCGGTCCCTAGCGAGACATAACGATTTCGAATACACACAAATTATATCGGACGAACCTTAATGCAATATGATCTATGACTAGGTCCTCATCACTTACGACCGGGTCTTATCTTTATCGACCGATTCGTGCTCGGTCCCGACCAATTCGTAAACCCTTACGACCAGGTTTTGACCACTCAGTGATTTCGTTCGATCGGTCTCGACTTGCTCGTATCACCATACGACTTGTGCGGATCGATCGAACTAAGCGACTTTACTCGGTATTCTCCTTTTGCCTCACGATATCGGTTTGAACTCGGGTGAGATAGTGTGTCATCCATGGATGTTCAATTCTTTCTCGATCGAGTTGTCGGATAACCTTACGTGGTCGAACTCTTCGACCACTAGTGGCACGACCATGCACTTTCTTTATCCGACTACTTGAGGGCCGAGACATCTCTCCCGTTATGTTAGGAGGGCCAAATCCATATCAGGCCAGTCACATCCCTCCGCATGTTTCATAGCATACCCGAAAGCTACCTTTATAACTACCCGATTCTGAGTAGCGTTTGGCAACCTAAGAGTGATATTACACATGTAGGGAATCATGCGATCTCGAGTCTAAGGATTATACATCATCATTGCTTGAGACCAACTAATGACACATAGAATCATAACAATCTCTATAGTGTCTCAAGGTGGGTCATTCCAACCCCATGTTCTCTAACATGTGTTTACATTATTGATTTGATATCCCCATATCCATGACCGGTGAAACATGATCATCAATCAATACATGTACTGGTCGTAGAGTCACTGGTGTTCCGATCAATGACATTCTACCAGTGATACTTTTAGAACGACATCATATAAGTCAAAGTGTTTCACCAACAAGTCACATACTCGTTGATCTTCAGAACTAATGATTCATTCAAGGAACAGAATAACATTCATTGAAGAACTCATAAACATAGACGTGATACAATCATCTCCATGATTGCCTCTAGGGCATATCACCAATACCTGGATGGGGATTTAGGGCAAAACTTTGTACTCACCTAAGGCCAAGATGGGGGGCGGCCAGATCTGGCGTTACTAGTCGAGCCACAACGCCCCGCTCACCGGAGGTGCCGTGAAACAGTAGGATGCAGACACGTGTTGGCCTCTTGCGGCAGACATGGAGCTCATGCGCATTCCTCCGCCTCCTCATTGTCGTTGACTGCGTCTCCTCGTCGAACCACACCGGGGAATCGAGGGTGGTCATCGGAGCTCGGCATGGGGAGGGGAGAGGGAAAGACTGATGGAAGACAAGGCGGGGATGGCTTTAATATATAAGAGCAGCGCCAAAACATTTTGACTCTCGCGTAGGCGTCCAAAAATTTCCGCCCTCCTGCGCTGCAAATCACAGATGATTTCAAACAAAAATAGTCTGTGATATTTATCACATTAAAAACCGTCTGTGACTCCCTGATTTTACCATAATTGGGTCACACACAGAAATGCCCAACTCTCTGATTTTACCATGACTTGAAATCAAGGAGAGAGGCATACCATGACTTACCATGACTTGAAATCAAGGAGAGAGGCATACCATGACTTGAAATCAAGGAGATAGGCATTTCAAGTCATAGTAAAATCTAATTTTACCATGACTTGAAATCAGGGAGAGAGACATTTCAAGTCATGGTAAAATCAGAGAGATGGGCATTTCAAGTCATAGTAAAATCAGGAAGAGATATTTCAAATCATGATAAAATCAGGGAGATACCTATCACAGACGGTTTTTAATACAAACCGTCTATGATGAGATACTTATTCGTTTGTAAAGTATCACAGACGGTTCTTTTTAAAAACCGTCTATGATAATTGCTATTATCACAGACGGTTTGTATTAAAATCCGTCTGTGAAGTATCACAAATGGTTCATTTTAAAAATCATCTATGAAGTATCACAAACGATTCTTATTAAAACCCGTCTGTGATAATGATGTATCACAGACGGTTCTAGCCATCACTAGTAACATAGATGGCCACGCTTGTAAAACCGTCTATAATAATTACAACACTGACGGTTTCCAGAAACTATCTGTGATGAGGCGTCCAGTATAGTCTGTTTTGCAATAGTGTTTGTTTTGTTTAGTTTGACACTGTACTTTTATCTTGCAGATTCACAACTACATGAGAATTATGTAAGCATGTACAAGTAAATTCTCTTATCTAGAATGAGTGGCTAATGGCATATTCATGGCGATTCTTTCATTTTCAGTTACTAAATATGAGATATTTCTGATGTGTTGTGTTTGAAACCATAGCTGTAGTACAATCTGATTTTGAGAATAGACATTAGACAGCTAGTCTCCCATACTAATATATTCACTCAGTTTCATTTGATCAAAATTATATACATTACTATCGAGCACTTAGCCCTGAGAAATTGAGAGTTGCATATTAGCAATGATATGAGCATAAGCGGTATGGTTTGTGTCTTTTAAAGAGCATTCTAAAGTGGGAACTGCATGTTTTATGCTTGAGGGGAATAAAATGGTGAGGCTTGGTTTTTGGTCAATTGCAATGGATATTTTTTTCCTACAACATTTTTCTGCATAACTATTCCTCTTTGCTGTCTGGTGCAAATCCACATTTGTTATTAATATAACACTTGAGAAAGTTTTGGTCTAAGTATCCATTGCATACCAATACAATCTTGTGCATAACAAAAAAAAAGTGTGGCTGATGTGCTGGGAGATGGGTTACAGCAGAAGTTTCTTTTTGTAGAACTCTGATTGCAGAGAACCTTGCAGTCTGGCATCTAACTTAGCATGAGATGTAACAATGTTAAGCTTTCTGATACCTCGGATCATTTACTTTGGAAGCTTACTACTCACAAATGTTTCACTCTGCATTCTTTATATTTGTATCTGGTCAATTCCAGTGACCACTTTTCTCATGGTTTTATATGGAAGGTGAAATTGCCATAAAAAATATTTTGTGGTATCTGAGTAAAAAAGTCATGTTGAAAATTTGTGTAAGAGGATCTGGATAGGCCACAAAACTTGTCATTTTTGCTCTCACTTTGAAATTATTGACCATCTTTTGTTTTCAAATGCTCCATGGCTACATATGTTTGGCAAGTAACCACACTCTTTTGATAACCAATACCTATCAACATAACCCATATGTTGGGTTCTTGGTTATCTGATTGTGATAAAAAAAAACCAAGAGCTTTGATTTGTGTTGGGGTAGCCACGACATGTTGAGCATTAGGAGAAATCATAATATAGATTGATTTGATCATACGTTGCCCTCTCACTCCAATCAAATCATGTTTTGTATTTTCCATTATTGGCTTCATTAGTGGTCTATTTTGCATAAACAAGAAGACGGTAGGGCCTTGGACAAGGGGCAAGGAGACTAGTAACAATAGCCATTGAGGTCTTTAATTGAGTCTATGGATGAGGCAGAATGGGAGCTTCTCTCTTCTAGAATCTTTGCAATTGGAGTTTGGCTTATGGAGTGATCTGATTTAGGGATTTGGGATTCAGTGCTTTGCATTTTATTGGCTGCATCCACATAACTCCTTGAACGATTCTTTTTCTTCTGATGTTGCATCTAATGTGATTGTGGTACTTTGTTTTGTGTCTCCTACAGAGACAGAGGCCAGAGGGTGTATCCTCCTAAATTTAGAAAGTATCTATTGCATAATTCTTTTATGTCATGATTTTTATTCCATAGAACATAAATTTTGGAGTCTAGATATGAGTGGTAAAACCATGAAATTACAGTAATAAGATTTCTCAAAACCAGTATTCCTTATGTGGTGTTTGGAAGATGCTCCTTATGGAGAGTTATGTTTTGCTTCGTATGTGTGGAAAAAAATTGATATTTATTTTAGTGTTTAGAATTACGTCTGAAATAATGTATCAACTTTTTACCTTTCTTTTGTTACATTGCAATGCACGGGCACCCATCTAGTATATAGTGATTAGACTTGCCCGGCGAGGGGATGTCATCAACCCCGCGATTTCTTGACAAGGCGACGGCGGGGAGGCGGAGTTGGACTGTCGGAGTCGGAGTCGGAGGCAGCGGCTTGGTTGTCGTTGGCTGCGGCGAGTACATGCTGCAGGTGGCCATCTCGGCCTCCAGCTCGGCGCGTGGATGCGAGCGATTCGTTCCAAATCGGCTTTCAACTTCGAGAGGGGTAGGCACCTGCCAAAGGTGCGCTCGTCCGCCGTCTTCTGCTTGCTCCCCGACGGGTCCAGCTTCTGCTTCTCTTGGGCGATCTTCCACGCTTCCAGCAACGCTCCGCAAACTTCTTGAGCTCCTCTGGGCTCACCGAGGGCCACGCTCTGTGCTCCGCCGTGCCCACCAGCATCTTGTTCTTCGCCCCGTCTCCATCTCCATCTCCCCCTCTGAATCTCCTTCGCTCTCTCGCTAAATCTCTGTCCCGGCGGCGACGAACTCCCAAAACTGAGGACACTCTCCCATTATCCCATACCCAGTCCCGTAGCAATGTAGGGTTCCCAACACCGTATCCGAATCAAATCCGGTTCCGCCAAAGTCGGCCACTTCTTCTGTGCGTCGGGCGACTTGCCGTGTACAGGGCCCTACACGGTGACTCCTGAAAGGGTTTTGTTTACGGGCGGGGCCCGTTTATTTTTTGAACAGGCCAAAAAGTATTGAAAAAATTTTGGTCGAGATATCCGAGATTTTACCGATATCTCGGCCGGTAACCAAATTTGAATTCAAAATTTGTTTGAAAATCTCAGCCCAAATTTTTCTGAAACTCCGTGACCTCCAATATTTTTTTCTACCAGTGGGTTACCAAAACCCAATAAATCTACAAATATGTTTTTAACAGCTATGCTATTTTGATAAAGGGAGCAACTAGCACCCGGACATACGATGGGAGCATTTCCATTATACGCTTGTGGAGATCCGGGGTATTTAACTCGTAATACTTAACCTCCAAATGGTTCTAGTATTACCAATTAAATATCCTAAACCTCGGTGGACATGTACTTCCCAGAATTGCAGTACACATACACCTTTACAAAATCATGCATCATTTTCATACAACTTACAATATCAATTCTACCAAAAGACATACATAATATAGAGTTATTAAAAAAGAGTCGACCGGCCAAATGACATCAAAGTAACAAAATAACAGCGGAAGCAAAAGTGCTATAAGATGGCGATAACAAAAGCCAACCGGTTAGCTAATAACCCACAAGGCAACCGACCGGGCCGCCAAGCTATTCGCACCCACTGCAGCAAAACTCGCAAAAGTCGATCCCTTAGGAATCCACTTTCTCCTCTGCAACAATAAAGCAAAACAACGAAGTACAAAAATGTACTCGCAAGACTTACGAGTAACAAGCCTATACATAGCTACATGCAAGCAGAAACAAAGGAGATAGTTATATGGTTAATTGGACGCATAAAGCAATTTTCATTTGCAATAATGTAATAGATTGAAGGCAATTTGTCAAATCTGTTTTTAATTGTTGAAATAACAGCAAGACAACAATAAGTAACATAAATAACAACCTAGAGGTGACTAACCCAATAGCCACCGTAACATAGCACGAATTCCCAATTCGTACCACCCAAGTTCAAGTTTTAGTGAAAAGGTTATAGTCTAATTCTCACGGGGCGTATCCGAGCGTGTCCATAACCTAGGACAAGGCTATTCGAATAGTTTGAACCCTGCAGGGGTGTACCAATGTACCCACACTTTAGACCGCCTTTTTGCCACATGATTAAGCACACTTCCAAAGGTATGCCAGTACGGCTAAGTTCTACGAGACGTTTTCCAATATTGTGCATCAACTACGAGCCGTTCGTATGGATAGAAACCCATACGCTACATTGTAAAGCCAAAAATCAAATACTCTATAGGGGTAAAGCCTTCAGACAACTACAATGCTCCCACAACACATCTCCTTTTTCACACAACACACACAACCTCCTACGACTCGGAGCCAATACACGCCAAAGTACTACGTCAAGAGAGGTCTCATATCCCTCTAGTGTGGTTAGCATGCAAAAATGCTCAGTACGGTGGCGCAAGTAATGCAGTCCTTGTTGACTCGGGCACCAACTATTCACACCCAAAAGCATACCATCTTACCACTATGCCCAAGTCTAAAATATTTTATTTTCAGTTTTAGTTTCTCAATTTAACATAGCACAAGGTGCTGGACATAAAGTCATAATAAGTTTTTGTGTTATCAAGGTTATCGACTAAGTCGACAACCGCCCAATTCTATCGGTAGCTAAGCATGTCTAAGCATTAACTCATAAACTACTAAATGATAAGAGCTCATCCAACGAACCCTAAATCATAGCAAGATAATCCTAGACTCAATAGTAGAGGATAAACATTTATCTACAGATTATGCATCTAGAGGATCAACTAACCGACAATAGTTTAACAGTAAAATAGCAATGCATACATAGACTTTGCAAACAAGATATTAGACTTTGAAAATAATAGGAGCAATATGATCAAATGAATGCTACATCTTCTTGCCTTGCTGGTAGTTCTCTTGCTGTAGAGGATCACTCTCGGGGTCAACAAATTCTTCGGAACCTATCGCAAGAACGAGAAAATCCAATAAGAGTGGTGAACACCGAAAAAAACTCAAAAACCAAATTCATCCAAAATCCATGAAATTTACACAACGGTTAGAACATGATTTTAAATGAATTTAGCAACGAGAATCATTCAATTTGGACTAAGCATGCAAAAGTTATAGCCTAAAAAATTCCAATATGCTGGAAAATTCAAATTTAATTACTTTCTATTACTGTTCATCGCACAAATTTCCAGAACATTTTTTAACATGAAATTTTTATGGTAGGCAAATAATGACATCCTAAGAACAGCAAAAATGGGGGCACTACATTTGGAGTTAAATTGAATTACTTATGATTTTTCTAAGTTATGAAACTAGTGCACAACATTTTTCAGAGGTAAAGACATAAATAAAACCTATTCTATGCTAAAGCACATTAACATAGGAGCCTAACACTTTTTAGTTTGCTCAGTTTGGAGTTACAGGGAATTACTTATGCATTTTACAAGTTTTAATGAATTTTTAGAGTAACAATTCAATATTAAAACAAGATAATAACTCTACACATATTTCTGATACAAAACAAGGTTCATACACATTTTCATATTAAAGTTCAGTTCAACAAGATAAGAACAAAATTTGAATCACTCTAAAAGGAGTTAAAATGAATTAGTTATGCATTTTTGAAATTTAAAACAATTAACAGTTTGCAAATAAAAACTTTCGGGCTTTTCTTTTAAACTAACTCAATCGGAGAGGTCGGGGTCGTTGATCTGAAATCGCACGGCTCAAGCGCACATGAGCACAGCACACACGAACACCCACACGAAAAAACTCCAAATGCGCTGAGGAGGTCTAGACCATTAGATCTAGGTTTGACGATCCAGATCTACAAGGGAGGTCCTAAGGGTTGAGGTCTATACGAGGGAAGTCCTGATGGCCAAGATTTCATAGAGGGATGTCCTAACGGTCGAGATCTAAACTGAGAGAGGTCCTGACAGCTAAGATCTCACAAGGGGAGGTCTTAACAGTCGAGATCTCCACGGGGAGGTCTTGGACGGCCAAGATCTACCAGAGGAGGTCCTGGACGGCCATGATGAAAGGGTGTTTTCAAGTGGTCCGGGCACCTCAGAAGATCTAAAGCGCAGATCTAAAAAATGGACTGCTCACGATCACCTAAGCGCTACACGTGCATTCACAGGAGTTTAAGTGCACGGCCCATAAGGTAGTGGTCGTAGCTAAGGGTGGTCTCTACAAGAAGGACCACACGGTGGTCTTTTGCAACTAGGACCCAGAAGGTGGTCCTGAGGGTGGTTTTTACAAAAATGATCACGGGTGGTCTTTTACGGAAACACAGAGAGTGATCCTAACGGCTAAGATCTAACCCAAAGAGGTCTTAACGGCTACGATCTAAACCTAAGAAGTCCTAGGACTTGCTACAGTGCCGAACTCAACGACAACACGCAGAGCTCGTAACTGGGCTCACCATCGGCAACTCCGGTCACGGCGACGCAATCCAAAGACTGGAACGAGTGCGCAATAGCATCGTGCACCTTTTGAGGGTATTTTCAACGGCTAAACCGCCCTAAAACGATGGTGAGCCGGAAAGGAGTGGCGGTGCAAAGCACGGCCAAATACGAAAAGCAAAAGGGGCTCCGCAAAGGTCCAAAATAGCAGGCGCCTGAGCATCTAGGGACTACTGCGAAGTTACCTGAGCACAAAGGAGGTCCAAAGCTGCACGAGGGAGCTCTAGCGACGACGACCAGCACCAGCGACGAGGAGGACAATGCGGAGATGAAGACCTGAGCAAAATAGACAGAAAAGAATGGTAATGATAGCCTCAAAAGACCTCCTAGATGGTCCAGGAGCAATCAATTGAGAATCAAAGGTCCTTACCGGAGTTGGGGACGAAGGAGACCACCTTCGACCGCAACGGTTGAAATACAAAATTAGATTATTCCTGCGAATAAAATCAAAAATCACGTTAGGGGACAAGCTTGAGGCGACAAGAGGTGCACAAGGGCGCGAAAGGAACGGTGAGGGGACCACTGGAGCGCTGGCGACGGAGGAGGTCCTTCACAGCTGACAAAGGTGATTTTGGGTTCTCCAAGGCCTGAACTCAAACGAATAGAGCAAAAGCTAGAGAACAAGAGGCGGCGCTGGAAAAAGAAATAGAGAGGGAGGTCCAGGGCTATATATAGCCAGGGAGCAATAGCAATGCGAGAACACAGCTTAGGGATGAGCTCGGTTCACGCACTGCCAGGGCGAGCTTGAGGCGATGGGAGCAGTTGAGGACGATGACCCTGAGGGCGAAAACGCACTGACAACATTAAATGTCAGGGACAAGGAGCCGTTGAAGGTGATGCACGAAGTTGACAAAGGGGCTCTCTCCCATGCCATGTTCTGTCACATGTGCGCGAGTCAGAGGTTGAAGACGATGACCAGGACCGGTAAGGGCCCACCTGTCATCGAGAGAACCAAGGGCTCAGGTCAAAGAGGAACACAAGGGTTAGGTTAAGTCAAGAGATCGAGTTGGGAGGTCTTGACGGTAGGATTAGAAACGGAAGGCTACAATTTAAAGTAACATTCGAAGGTCCCGAACGTTCAAGGAAATCTCAACGGTACGATCAAGATCGCATGGCTAGCACGAGTTACCAGCTCGGGGAGGTCCAAACGTTCAAAGAGATCTGAGACACAGATCTAGACACGGACGGTCCACGATCACCTAGGTGCTAAACACGTACGCCCAAAGGTGGTCTTTGCAAAAGGTTACAGGAGGTCCTGGCTAAGGCCGAGAGGGTGGTCTTTGCAAAAAGACACGAGCGTGGTCTAGACGAGGGGGAGGTCCGAGCGCCACCGAAAATCTCAGCGGTAGACAGGAGATCCAACGGTTGACGATGAACGCACTTAAAGGACTGAGCTCGAGTGCGCTAAGAGGTTGGGTTCAACCGTGAGACTCGAGTCTGACTTGAGCCTAACAGAAGAGTTGACTTAGGGTTTTAGTTTGAGCTAAAACTTTGAGGAATTTTTAAATAGAGCAAACTAACTCTAAAAATTCCAAAATTTTTACAGGAGGTTCCCAACTCTAGGGTTTACCTTGTAATTTTTTTTAGAGGTTTTTGTGTAGAGCATTCTTCTCCAAAAATTTCTTAAGGTATTGATCTAGGGTTTGACCCAAAGTCAAACTGGTTTGACTGGCCTCTTAAAATATTCAAATAATTTCTAAAAATTATGAAATTTTTCAGAGGAGTCACACAACATCCCTAGAATTAAGAAAAATTATTTCCATAGGATGATCATAAGATTATCTAGAAAAGTTTTCAAGTGTCAAGACTTGGTTCAAAGAGGCTAGTGATTTTGAATTTCCATAATTCCTTTACAAGAATTCTTAGAAAATTCATACAATAACAAAGTGTAAGAAAAGTTTTAATTTCTACATATTTTCTTACATTTGAAACACAAACCAAGAATTGGGATGTTACAACACTCCCCGACCATCAGATCTCACTTAGATAAGCCGTAACAAAAATTCTCGATTTGGTGCAACAAAAATTTGTGAACCACAACAATCAGTTCTATAGTTGCAACAAAATTCCCACTCCGATGTAACAAATACAAACGCTAACTAAAAATTATGCAACAAATGAGAACAACTGTGGCAATACATACAAGAATCTGTTGAAAAAAATTTGACACATTGTTACATCAAAAATGAAAAACCACTAAATCAGCCCCAACATTTTGCAAAGAGCGCTGCAATATTCGGAATTAACCATTGCAACAACTCGACTTATTGGTGCAAACATTTTAGATGGACTCGAAATAGGAGGAGGAGGACAGCTAGAGGTGGGAGTCAGGCCGGGCCGTGCTGGCACAGCACGGCGGGTGGTGGCACGGTGGGCCGCGGGCCACGGAGGGCCACAGCAGCATGGCACGATGGCACGCCGGGCCGTCGTCAGGCCATGCCGGCACAGGCACGGAATACGTCGCCTGTAGTTTGCTCACCTCGGCTTCGCGCTTGGCCGCCTCGACCACCCGCGCACGCCTCTGCCCACCTCAGCCGCCGCCGCCGCCACCACCCACCTGGCCGCCTCCCCCACACTCCCACATCGCTGCCCCACGCTGTGACAGCCGCTGTCGCCATGAAGGGCGGCCGCTGTCCGGCGCCATGGCTGCTGCCGTAGCCGTGCGCCCGTGTGCAGCAGGTCAGCACCACAGTGAGTCGACGCCAAGGTCGGAGCACCACCGTGTGGTCTGCGTAGAGGGAGTCGAGATCAGAGAGATGGGGGAAAGAAGCAGAGTAATCATCAGGACGGGTATATGGATCGCAATGGCTGAAGGGGATGTTCAATCTGGTGTTGTAGATTGATACGATCGGACGGTAGATATCTATCCGTTGAAAAGCCAACAAACGCTAAGGCGTTGAAAAGCCAACCATAGTGCTGAAAGGAAAATTTTCTTTTGGAGCACCCACAGACCGACCAACTGATGGCTACCGCAGCAGTAGCATGTACTACGTAGAAACTAGTATCAGCTCAGCTGACAGATGCTTTGGAGGACGTGTTACGGAAATATAAAGAGATCAACACTAGTAAAAGCAGTAGTATCAGCTGACAGATGCTTAAGATTGGGTCCCCTTCAATCCAAAATTTCTGTTGTACTAATGGAATTAGATAGTGCTTATTGGAATATAACATTCTTTTAAGCAAATAACTGAAGAAAAAGAATCACTGGACTTCAGACAAGTTGTATTGCTAGAAAAGGCTTACCTCAGTTTCTGTTCGATCATGCAACTTAGCGCATTTGGTCATCTTTGTATCTCAGTACTATGGGTGTGTCGGAGAAGCTCCCATGTTTGCCTGTGGCTAATGCTTGGACCTGTATTACATATCTGGTTCAGTGTTGTGAAAAAATTAATGAATGATGCATTAGTTACCAGTTTCTCCTTCGGAGGCAGTCCACAGAGCTACCAGATGTTATCCTAATAAAACATTTATCATGTGGACACTTCTGATGTTATTACAATTTACAGCAAAGGGCAAATCACGGCCTCCTTAGAGCAGTGCCATTAGGATCCTAACACATGGGTTACAGAAAAGGATCAAAGCAAAGCACACCAGGTTGGTCGTACAGTTTTTGTGCACAGCGCACGTTTCAATGAGAAGTTCTCGAAGGCGGCCTCTCCCTCGCTTCTAATCAAATTACTTTAAACCACACTTCTAATCAAATTTGCACCCTAACTTAAATAGTGATGACATACTAATTACTTATGGTTTATCTCTTTAATAAATAGGATTGTGTGCATCTTTGATGCAGAGGCCGGGAAAGCTTTTTCTCTTCTATTATCGAAAAAACTATTTCTCTTTTAGATTAAACATCCATCAACTAATTAACATACTAAGTAATTCAAATTAATTACTCAATTTGGTGGGGCCACACATTCATATGAACAGAAATACACAGAGACATAGTCAGAGAGGAGCAATAGGAGAAATAGGGAAGTGGCGCCTCGGCTCGCGAGCGGCGGCGGTGGTGAGTGGCGTCCGGGAGGTGGCGGAGGTGACCAAAATGGAATGGGTGCGGAGAGACAAACACAATGGTGTTGGTGGTGCGGCTCGAGGCGGTCTTGAGGCGGTGAGTGGCGGCACATGGTGGTGAAATTGGGGAAGAAAGGGAACATTGTAACATCCCAAAAATTTGAGTTTTTAAAAAATCTTATGCGTAGATTAGGTCCTCAAAAATTTCACCAATTTTCCTTGGTTTAATAAAGCTTAAATGACAATTTCAAGATTAAAACTATTTAATTTGATTAATGTGAGCGTCAATTAAATCCAAAAGCAGTGTTAGTTGGGTTCCTTATGTTCCAAGGATTTTTTGGATTTTCCAAGTTAATTTGGTATTTATTTTGCCTCATTTGAATTTTTAGCCTTTTTCTAAATTTGGAAACCAATTTCGTTCTCCTTTTCTTCACGGGCCAAATCTGCTTGGCCCACTCCCTCCTTTCTCTTTCTTCACCGGCCCAATTATCATCACCCCACTTGTCCGCCCCGCCACCCGCTTCCTTCCCCACTTTGTCCCTGGGCCCACTACTAGCCTCTCCTGCGCCTTGGCCCACTTGCCATCCAGCCGCAACCGCCTCCTCCGTCGGGCCTGCCAACTGTTAGCCGCGCATGCCCCACGACAATGCCAGCATTGTGCGTGTAAGATGGACTCCGCACGCCACCGCCCTTGGTGTCTATGCCGCACACGCGTCCACTACTACAAAACAGGTCGTACTAGACGCCTCATCACAGACGGTTCTTTTGAAATTATCTGTGTTGTACCTATCACAGATGGTTCCAAAGGGAACCGTCGGTGATCTGATTTATCACAAACTATTCGTATTAGAGAACCGTCAGGAAGTATCACGCAGGCGATTCGTAAAAATAAGCTATGCATGATATTTAGAACTATCACGACGGTTTTCAACAAACAATCGTCATGATACATCCCGCACGGTTATTATCTGAACCGTGCAGCGATAGTGCACTTCACGACGGGTTTTATATGAAGCATGCGTGATGTTTCGCTCCGCGCCATGCGTCTCTTCGTCTCCTGCGCCGACGGGCAATCGATGGGTCGTCTCATCTTGCACGCCAACGTTACGTACGATACGTCTCTTCGACATTTTATAAGAATGCATGATATCATTGCGCTCCATGGTGAGCACGCATATCGTATTGATCTATGTATAATACACATATGGTGAGCACGCGGAGCATGATGGCGAGGGCCAAGCTGGCGAGGAGGTCGGCGATCGCCCCTCTTCCTAACGATGTCGTCGTCCACATCGTCAGCCTCATGGCTGCGAGCTCTCCTCAGCCCATGGCTGACCTTTGCAGCCTACAAGCCACGCATGATCGATGATTTTTATAATTGATATATTTTCTCTTATGGAATTAATTCTTGTATTAAAATTCTATCGTCTTGAATTTTAGTTGCAAGGCCATGTACAAGGCATGTAAGCAGCGCGCTGTGGGAAAGAGCGTGGCACTAGAGCGGGAGGAGGCGATGAAGTGGTAGGACAACGAGCGCTACCTCATCGTCGTCAACCACCTAGCCAGCGCTGGCAACTGGAGGCCTGCTTCATCGTTGGCCTTGCGCTTGTCTTCGCGCCCCAAGACATACAGCGCGGCCTCGTGTTCCTGGAACGGGCGGCCGTCGCCGGCCACAAGGCCGCGGCCTACGTGCTTGGACTCCTCCTCTACACGGCCGGCGAGGCGCGATGTTGCGGCACTTCATCGAGCGATTGAGGATGGCCGGCGGCGGAAAGTGCGAGCGACCAAGAGGACCAACTGGGAGTGCAGGCGATGCTAGAGGCTCGTCGCGCACATGGTCCAGGCGACACCGTGGAACAAGATCGGGCCGTTGGGCCGGGTGTGGGTGCTGTCGGAGGACGACCACTGGTGCATGAGCACCAGCTACGGCAAAGAAGGGTGGGACAACTACACCGTCTTCTGCAGCGATGACTGCAGGATTAGGCCTATTCTAGGTTTGAATATTCAAAAGATTAAAACTTAATATAATGACCTATTCTAGGTTTGAATATAAACTATACCAATTAAATCATGAAAAGTAAGGTTTAAGAATTTTTATGAACACTAGACCTTCCTAGGAAGCCCTATGAATTATTTCAAGATTTTAGAAAATTTATTTCTATTTATATGACCTAGGTCAAAGTGGCAGTTTAGTTTTAAATCTCAGTCAACCCTAATTAGACTTAGATCAACTAGAGGCATTCAGGACCGTCTGATATAGATCGCACGATCCACATGGGTCGCGCGTTCAGCAGCCTGAACATACTCATGCGCCCAACCGTCCGATTTTATATCAATCGTCCAGATCAAGCGAAAACGTTCGGACCATCCGAACACGCAACGATTATGGACCGTTAGATCTCGATCGGGCCACCCAAACACCAGGTCTGAACGTGACTATCATAGACGGTTCGTTTAAATAATCGTCTATGATATGGTGTCTATCATGACAGGTTCTTTAAAGGAACCGTCGCGATATGTTTCATATGGCGACGATTATTTTATGGAACCGTGCAGCGATGTTATGGCACTATAAACATCGGGCTCGACTGCACTTCGCCCCTAGCGCCTCTACCTGGCGCAATTTTGTTTTGAGCCGCGCCCCATTGCGCCACCTTAGAGAGTGAAGGAAAGGAGGAAGGGAGGAGAAGGAGAAGGTCATCATCGAGAATCTTGCGGGATATTTGGAATTTTGTCGTGAGCTCAGAGTAACGATCTGTACTAACTCTTTATATTTGCTCTAGCTTAATCTTTAATAGAAGTAATGATTTGTAGTTTATTAATCTAATTTAATACTACTAATTTGTTATACATGCGTGAGTGTAGATGGACCAAGCTGGATGTGCGGTGCTAACAGTGTGAGTCAAGAGTACATTAATGGTGTGTTTGCTTTTAAAAGAGCACGAGTAGGATATGTTGAAGAAGGGGATAGAATTTATGTAGTATCTATGCATTGATTGCGGTAATATGAAGATGTTTAACAACTCAGCGCAGATCACAGGGACTTGATTCTAAGGGGTTTCAAAAAAGGGTATACATGTTGGATCAGTCACAGTGAAGAGCAGATTATACAGGAAGTTAGTAATGATGACATCACCGAGGAAGTCAACGATATGCCGAATGTGGACTGTGCTTTTGATGAGGATAGGTCGCACGATGACAATCTGGATTAGATGCTACGCGATACAGAAGGGAACTACAGTGAGAGAGAGTTTTATAAATTCGAGTGCTTAATGAAGGACTCGGGGAAACCTTTGTTCCCTGGCTGCAAGCCGGAATACACAAGGTTGTTAACCGTGCTTGAACTACTGAAATTGAAGGCAAGCAATGGTTGGTCCGACAAGAGTTTCACGGCGTTGTTAGGTCTCCTAGCGGACATCCTTCTAGAGGGAAACGTGTTGTCCAACACCACCTACCAAGCCAAGAATGTTCTTTGTCCATTGTGAATGGAAGTAGAAAGAATACATGCATGTCCGAACGATTGTATCCTGTACCGTAAAGAGTATGTAGACATGCATGTATATCCCGTGTGCAAAGCATCCCGATACAAGTGTAAGAATACTGCTAAGGTGAAGCAAGGACCTCCTGCTAAGATGTTGTGGTATCTGCCTGTGATCCCATGTTTGAAGCGTTTATTCGCGAACCCAAAGGAGGCAAGATTGCTGCGTTGACACTCAGAGGAGCGTAAGAAAGATGGAAAACTAAGACACCCTACCGATTCTGTCCAATAGAGAAACTTCGATTGAAGCTATAAAGAGTTCGGTGCAGAACCGAGGAACATAAGGTTAGGGTTGAGTACTAATGATATGAATCCTTTCGGTACCATGAGCAGCCGACATAGCACCTGGCCCATGAATCTATGTATGTACAACATTCCTCCTTGGCCGTGTATAAAGTGGAAGTATATTTTGATGTCACTACTTCTCCAAGGGCCGAAGCAACCTAGGAATGATATTGATGTGTACCTAGCACTGTTACTGAAAGATCTTGTGACACTGCGGAACGAAGGGGTACAAGTATGGGATGTGTACAAACGAGAGAACTTTTCTTTACGCGCCATGTTGTTATGCACCATCAATGATTTTTCTGCCCTTGGTAACCTATCGGGGTTCAGTACAAAAGGAGCCAAAGCTTGTCTGCACTGCTTAGATGGTATGGAGAGTGTATGACTGAACAACTCACACAAAACTGTGTATATACGTCACCGTAGGTTCCTCCTCAGGATTCACCTATACCGCAATATGAAGAAACAATTCGACGGAAATAAGGAGGACGGTTCAGCTTCAAGGGCTTTTAGAGGGAAAGAGGTCTATGATATGGTTAAGGATATTGATGTTGTGCTTGGGAAGGGATGTAAATTAAGGACCCGTCAGAACAACATCTGGAAGAAGCGGTCAATTTTTTTGGGACTTGATTTATTGGGAGCACTTAGAAGTTCGTCACTACATCGACCTCATGCACGTGAAAAAGAATGCATGTGATAGTTTACTTGGTCTCTTACTGAACATTAGTGGCAAAACAAAATATGGTGTTAACGCACGGCGTGACTTGGTTGATATGAATATAAGAACCGAGTTAGCACCGCAAGAGACCGATAAAGGATGAACGTACCTTCCCCCAGCTTGCTACACTCTGTCCAAGGTCGAGAGAAATGAACTGTGTCAGAGCTTGTATGGTGTGAAAGTTCCGTCTGGTTACTCCGCTAGCATTAATAAGCTTGTTTCTATGGAAGATTTGAAATTAATTGGTATGAAGTCTCATGATTGTTATGTGTTGATGACATAAATATTTCCTGTTACAATTAGGAGTATCTTGCCGAACAAGGTCCGAGTGGCAATCTTGAGGCTGTGTTATTTCTTTAACTCAATTGCTCAGAAGGTCATCGATCCAGAAGGACTAGATGCTTTGCAAGCCGAGGTGGTGACGACTCTATGTCATCTTGAGATGTATTTCCCTCTGTCATTTTTTGATATCATGGTCCATCTCATTGTTCACCTTGTGAAAGAGATAAACATATACGGCCCTGTGTTCCTACGTCATATGTAACCGTTCGAGAGGTACATGGGAATTCTCAAGTCCTATATACGGAATCGATCTCGACCGGAGGGCAGCATCATCGAAGGTTATGCAACCGAAGAGGTCATTGAGTTCTGCGTCGACTAAATGGCTCAGGTGGAACCGATAGGTGTGCCTCTATCTCATCATGAGGGGAGACTGGAGGGTATCGGGACCATCGAAGAAATCAATCACTCCCAATCACGGATCGTCACGATCCGGCCCATTTCATGGTCTTGCAACACATGACCCAAGTGTCCCGTATATCGACGAGCATAAAGACATGATACGCAAACAAAATCCGGACCAGTCGGAGGTTTGGATCACGAGAGAAAACATAACCGTCGGTTCAACGAATGGTTAAAGGTGTGATACACGGGAGGTCATCAAGTGATGATACGCTACTATGGTTGGCAAAGGGCCAAATTTACAATCGTGACATAGCAAGGATACGACATAAATAGGTACATATTTTATCGACTATTTCGGGATAGGAAGAGCACAATCCAAAACAATGTCCTGGATAGATGCGTTTGACGAGCAATTCAATACCGCCGCCACGTGGGTTGAACTCCTACTATGGGTTCATAGAGAGATTTGGGAGCTTGACTACATACTTTTCAAGATCCCCTGTTTCAATGCCATTGGGTTAAACTTGCGGTGTGAAGGTCAGCAAGTGCAGCGTCACTCTGTGGACCTCAAGCGTGTCGGATACAAGGATGGACCATTCGTGCTCGCTAAGCAAGTTGTTCAAGTTTTTATGTAACGGACCAGCAAATAAGAACCGCCACGTAATTCTTCATGGAAAAGAAGGATTGTCGGAGTTGAGAATGTCATAGATGAGGAAGAGTACAATCAATTCGACAAGTTGCCTCCTTTCGAGAGACGACATCGAGCTCGAGGAAGAACCAGTGAGAAGCTAGCTATATGTAAATCGATCATCATGAAGGCCTATATTTTAAATAAGAATTTATTCCATTATAATTTATTCCATAACATGAGACATGTCAATGTGGAATTGCCACGTGTTAATGTGTTATATATGGACTTGTCATCTCTGATTTTGCTGTCAATGTGGACTTCATTGTAATATGGAATGGTAATATTATGCACATGTACAACCTATTTGTCTCACGTCCTAATATGCCAAATTATGGATTTGTCATCTCTGATTTTGCTGTCAATGTGGACTTCATTGTAATATAGAATGGTAATATTACGCACATGGACTTGTCAACCTAATATGTCAAATTATGGATTTCTCTGAATGTGCTTTTATATGACCATATCACAGACAGTTCCATTATAAAACCACCTGTGATATGTGCATATCACAGACGGTTCCATTATAGAACCGCCTGTGATATGCCTTTTATTAGGCGGGAACTACTAGGTTTTGCGCCCTTACTCGTCATTCGCACTTACTCTCGCCTGTTCACCTCCCCACCTGAGCGCCCCCACCCTTGATGTCGCCGACTCCAGCGCCTCCTCCGGTCCTCGCCTTGCGCCGCCGACTCTAGCGCCTTCTCCGGTCCTCCCTTGCGCCGTCGACTCCAACGCCTCCTTCGGTCCTCCCTTGGCCGCCGACTCCAGCGCCTCCTCCGGTCCTCCCTCGCACCGTCGACTCCAGCGCCTCCTCTGGTCCTCGCGCCGCCGGCTCCAACACCTCCTCCGGTCCTCCCACGCGGCGTCGATGACTCGACCTCCTCCACATCGGAGCCACACCGCTAGGCCTCCTCCTCCACGCCGGAGCCACTCCGCTAGATTTTTGGTTTGGGGTACCATCGTCTCGTGAGTATCTCTGTATTCATTTATTGTGTATCACTTTGATTATATATATGTTGTACTAGTTCAATTATGAAATTGATTTGTTAGTACTGGGAGATATATTGCAAATTGACTTTTGAGGGATCTGTTCAAACTGCTCTATGATAATAATTGTCATAAACTAAAATTGGTGTGATAGCATATTCATATTTGAGCTATATATGTGTTGCTTACCGCTGTCTTTTATTTCTATTTGATTCAACTATACCATAATCAAGAGATTTGATTACTTTGCATCTTCAAGAGATTTGATTGGTTGAGCTATTATTGATTTGACGTTACGTAAGTTGTGGACTTAGAAGTTTCGTTTGAGAGCTTGGAGGATTTACATTTACATATGTTCATTTGGTAATTTAAATGCTGGTTGATTAATGCTTTAATGTCTTATGATTATGCTGGAATTAATTTTGATTATTTGCTAAAACCGTATTTCTTACAACAGTTCGGTTGATTATGATTTGGTCATTTAGGCTGAAATCTTTAATTTACATATGGTATATGCTCAGCATTTTATTCATCTTAAATGACTTGGTGAAACTTCATATGTATAGATAGCAAGTAAGCGAGATGTCGTCTGCACCGTCTTCGCCGCTGTCATCGACGTTGCCGAATGCGTCTGGATCTCCAAGGAAAGTGGTATGTACGCGACATGGCAGAGGAAAATCACAAATTCCTACGGGCCGAATGACCGTCACGGAGGTCAATGACATTGGGATCCCTATGAGTCCCCCGAAAGCAGCGGCGAGATTCCGAACCATCTGCGGGATACTTGGAAGGGAACGGGTCCCCATCACCACACTAAGCTGGGACATTCTGTCTAAAGATCGGAGAGGCGAGCCGTGGACAGAAATTTCAGAATCATTCATTTTCCCAGAAGCAGACCAGGAACGCGTGCAAAGGCAGACGTTGCTCGCGATGGGAAAGGCGTGAAGGACCTTCAAAAGCACGCTTGTCACGAAGTATGTGAACATTGGTCGGACGCCCTTCACGCAGTATAAATTCTTGTCGCGTGACATATGGGACGCCTTTATGCAAATGAAGACGACGGCCGAATTTCAGGAGCAAAGTGCGACGCACAAGGCTCTTTAGACAAGAAACACTCACCCCCACAGACTCGGCACCGCTGGGTACACGGGTAAAACAGCGCAATGGGCGGCGAAGGACGAGAACGGAATAGGGCTATTTGCTGAGATCATAGACGAGCGCGCTCGACCCTGGTTAAGAGCGAGGGCATCAGCCACGTCTTCAGGTGGATTCTCTTTCACAAACCCAGCAGATCATGATGTGGCCCAACGTGTGATAAATATGTCAAACTACCTAGTTGTTAATAAGTCCATAACTTCATAGTGTCTATAATAACATGATGACCTCTTGCAACATGAATTGATTTCCGCATGTTCCGAAGGCTCCTTCCAAGCAAACAGGGAGAAGGATATACTATCTACGACCACAGAAACAAGGAGCACCTGGTCGCACGGAGGCAAAGGGGTTTCACGTAACTTGGAGGATGGATTCGCGACGACTACTGCATGTATAGGAGTAGGAAGGGATCCAAGGCCGAGTACGACATAGTGTTGGAACTGGTGCTTACTGCAAAATTTCAAGAAAATATAGCAAGATTGGAGGACCAAGTGAATCAACTCCTACTCCTCAACCAGTTGCAAGTCGTCCCTGTTATTTTGGGAGCCAGTCCTCCTCAACATAAGAGTAGCGTCGCTTCCACGCAAAATTTTGAACATGACGTCCAATTACCTATCGACGATATCAAGGTAATATACATCTCTGGAATGCTCCAAAGATAGACCTATAGGATGCCTTAGCTAATTGTGTATCGTTTTGTAGAGCCGATGCCTGCACGCCCAAGTGAGGATGGTTGGGCCCATGTCTATTGAGGTCAAGGTGGGGTGGCGTATCCATGCCAGGAAGGGACAGTGCAGCACGGTGCCCAGGTGGCGCAGGGTTACACTAGGGTCTAGGTGGATATGGTACATGATAATTTTAGGACCATCCCGCTGGAGATTTGCGCGAACGAAGACATCAAAACACTAGAGGATACCGAGTACAGTTTTATCCAGTGGCCCAAGAAGGACATTGCCTTGGACCCTGCAATGCCACATCAACCTTCGATTCAGAAGCCCGCCTCATCGGTGACTCCACCTCAACCTTCGCTTCAGAAGCCTGCCTCATCGGTTCTCGTGGAGAAGACGCCGAAGGAACAAGAAAAGCGTGTCGTCGTATCGGTTTTCGAGTCGTCTCATAGGAAGACGCATAGCGGCCAAGTCGTTCAGGACAAATCGAAATCGAAGAACATTAAGGCACCTCCGCCTCCCAACCCTAAGAAATACTCCTTGGAAGTCCATTGGTGACCACTACGATATTAGCCTCGTTGGATTAAGTTGTCGGGGTTTGCATGCAGGTACATGCGAGAAGACCAAAGAGAAAGGGTGCGATGGAATCACCGTCGAGATACGAAGGAGCATTTCCTCCATGAGCCGACCCCCTTCGTCGTGGGCTTGACGACTTATTCGACTGTTCAACCTCAAAACCCTCAATGCCTCACTTCTCACGATCTTTGGACAACGTAAGTGTGTACAATCAAGTTCTATATTCACGTAATACCGATTAATATAATGACTCATTGCTTATGTATAAATACATGATGAAAAATGCCCGACAATTGAAAGAACAGGTGGGTTTCCTCGACCCTGCGTGGTCTCTGAGGAAACCATCTTGGCGGGCGCATCATACGTCATGAAATACGTAATGACAACATTGCTTGCTCAGGGCAATAAGGACTACATAATGTTGCCCTACAACCAGAAGTAAGTGCTTCACTACTTGCTATACAAATTTTATTTGTACTTTATACGCAACACGAACTTAGGTTTAATGACTATAGCGACATACATGAGTAGGAACCACTGGATCCTTTTAGTCATTATACCAAAGAGGAACAAGGTAATATACGTTGATTCCTACTCAAGGTAACCCACGACTTCACCTTTGTGCAAGAAATACTCGACAGGTATGCTCATTTCTTCCATACATAACTCTATTGTAGTCTTCCTTTGTTTGAAATGGCCGAGGTTAACTTTTTGCAAACATGTAGGTCGTTCATCGCCTATGTTGCCGAGGGAGGGGCATACAGGGGATCGAGCGCCACACTACAACACATGACGCGATTTTCGGTACACGCTACAACACAATAATCCTATATCATACTTCGTAATAATGCGTCTCGAACTGACTATACCTATATATGTAATTCTATTTTTGCAGTGCTGTCAGGAAAAACAAGAAGATTGTGCATTCTACGTTTGCCATCATATGCAACAACTTATGAGTGCTAAGTTGAAGGATCCTGAGGTTGGTCAATCTCGCAATAATTATTTTCTAATTATAAATTTTGAATATATGCTTACTACTTTACTCTTGCTAGCGACAGGGCTTGAACATACATTTAGATGCACTCCTTGTGAGAGATCTTGGAGGTTCGAGAGAGGCTCTCTTCTTCATCAAGATGAAGATCATTAACGCCGATGGAGAGTTTCACTACTCGTCGACACCTTGAATGACTCTAGCGACAATACTTGATATATATTGTAAATGATCACTTTGAGTTGTCAATGATTGATTCATACGTGATGTATATATTCTACGCTGCTTGTTTTCAAAGGGCGTGCTAGCAATTCACGAGGCTAGCGAAAAGCAAAATTTTTAGTTAGGTATAAAGAACTATCACACACGGTTCTATTTGCTAACGTCTATGATATGGCGTATATCACGACAGTTCTATTAACTAACCATCTACGATATTCACGTATATTCTGAGGAGCGGTTCTATTAACTAACATCTGCGATATTACGTATATCACAGGCAGTTCTATTAACTAACAAATGCATAATATATTGTATATCCTGACGGTTATTTTAACTAACCGTCGTGTTATCAGAATATCCCGACGGTAGGTAAATAGAACCATCGTGATATCGATATCCGAGATGGTTCTATTTACCAACCGTCAGGATATTAGGATAACACAGACGGTTCTATTTACTAACAAATCACGTCATATGTCGGATATCCCAAGCGGTTGGTATATAGAACTTTCTATGATATCGTAATATCCTAGACGGATTGTAAATAGAACCGTCTGTGATGCGCAGACATATCACGAGCGACTTTTGAGCGTGCGCGATATATCTGTTATCCTGTTATACAAATATAGGCGGTTGAAAACTATACGTGATGAGTATTCGAACAAATGCGAGATGATGTTTTTACGTAGTAGTGCTCCTAGTCCATAAAGCATCGCCTCATGCGCGCGCACTTGTCTCGCCTTGTGCTGCCACCTCCCATGCCCTAGCAACACTCGTCGGAGATTTCACGTGCGTCAGCGCGCATTCATCTTACCCATTCTTGGTCTGCGCTCCACATTGTCGTTCTTCGCCGTCAAAGCTCCTCAGTCGAGCCCGTTGCACCGTCGACAGCCTCGCCTTCCTCTTCTCTATGCGCTCACCATCTCGAGCTCCATGTGCTACATCAGAGGAGTCGTCTTCATATTCCTCATCTCTGCGTGCCCGTGTCGCGGAAACATACATTCCGTTCCCCCCTTCTCCGATGAGTCCTCTCAAATACTTCCAAGTCATATTGTGTTTCTCAACCCGATTTACAATTCCCCTCCCTCAATTTCAAGTTTGGTCCATCATAGCCCAATATTCCTCCCATCTCTCTCCTCTCTGGCCGCCGCCCTTCACCGGCCTATTGCACCGCGACCGGTGAGCTCCGCCGCTCATTGAACCCACCTTCTTCATCCTCGTGTCACGTTCTACGCTGTGCTTCCCCTCCCATCGCGAGGGTGTCCTCCCTTGTTGTCGCCATTGAGCAAGCCACCATCGCCACCACTCTATCCGTCGCCATCGTTCCTCGCTCCAACACCCACGTCACCACTTTTGCCTCGTCATCACTTTTCATTTTGCCATTTCTTTGCCGCCGCCACGAACCCTAGCTCTGGCGATCCCTTGTGCCAAGCACCACTGTGCCACCGTGCCACGTTGCCGTGCCATGTCACTTGCCACCTCAACTCCACCTCAACACCCGTGCACCCATGGCATCACACATGTGTGCCATGCAAGCGACACCAACCCCAACCCCAAAACCAAATGATACGGGGGAGGCCCGACCTTCTCAGTGAGGAACCGTGGATAGTTGATGCGAAGTAGACGATGTCGCTAGCTGAACACTCGCGCCAATGCACGAACCCTCAACTCTTTGGAATCGCCCAAAACACACCGGGTAGTTGTTCGTCATGAGACCACGAGCAGCGAACGCCAAGTCCCAATTCCCAATGGAGCAACGGCTTGACCTTGGATTGCAGAATAAAACAAATGGATCGCCTAATTCTCTCTCAAAGTCCTCGCATGAACTCTTGTGTCGAAAGAACAAGCAATAGCTATGTTTCAATCTTATGCATAAACTGGTCTACCTCTATAGTGCGGCCATGGGGGTTTATATAGCCTTCCACGCAAGCACAAAACTCGGATGAGCGATGGCAAGTGCTCTGATAATCCGAGTCGACACTTTCATTGCTACGAGTAATCCGAGTCCGATTACTGTTCACGTGAACAGATAATCGATTCAAGCGACCTACTTTAATTTGGAAATTTAAACTAGTCTCCTCTCGGTTCCCCTTGTATTGTGAGCTTTCCTTCTCTTAGCTTGCGCGATTTTATTCGATACACTTGATGCTTCTTTTGATGCCAATGTAACCCTTGTTGGCCACATGTGTTTCTCCTCCATGAATTTGTTCCGGCCTCCTCTCCTCCAAAGGCTTCACAATGTTCAAACTGAGAATGCACAAAACATTTGCATGAGGTAATACCCAATTCTCATCAATGACAATAGAAGATTCATTAAGAAACAAAAGCACTGTTGATTTAGAAGCTTAGCTCTTGCTCGTCGGTGGACCAATATGCACTACTGTACTTGAATTATTTGTAGCGTCATGTATGGCGTCCACCTCGTTATGTGTAAGACCACCAATAGGGAAAGATGTATAAGTGTTAGGGATGCCTCATCATCCTCCCCTCTTGAAAAGGCGTGCGTCCTCGACGCTAGATCATCACCACCAAAGAAGGTGATAAATCGGCAACATTGAAAGTAGAGCTCACGCCATAGTCATCGCCGGAAGCTCTATCTTGTAGGCATTGTCGTTGATCTTCTCAAGCACCTTGAAGGTCCATCACCTCGTGCGACAATTTAGACTTGCGGCGTTACGGAAAAGCGATCCTTGCGGTAGTGCACCCAAACCAAATCACTGGTTGAAAAATCATCTTCTTTCGTTTCTTATTCGCCTTCTCGGCATAGGACTTGACCTTGCGCTCTATCTCCTCTTTTGTTTTGAGATGCAATTTCTTCACATACTCAGCTCGCTTGGGCGCTCCATGTGAACACGGTGTTGACTTGAGGCGGATCAAATCAAGTGGCGTAAAGGGTTTGAAGCCATACACCACCTCAAAGGACACAGCTGCGTAGTGGAGTGCACGGCCGATTATAAGCGAATTCCGTGCGGCAAACAATCCTCCCACTCGCGATTCTTCTTGATCATGGTCAGTAGCATCGAGTGTGCGGTTCACCACCTCGTTTGACCATCGGTTTGGGGATGACAAGTTGTCTTTGAATAACAACCGTCCCCATTTTACTAAGCGTCTTCGAGTAGCTCATGAACTTCACATCGCGATCGGACACAATAGTGCGTGGCACACCATGTAGCCTCACGATCTCCTTGAAAACAAGTTGCAATATCACGGCGCATCGTCGCTCTTGTGGCACGAGAATAAAGTGTGCCATCTTGAAAAAACGATCCACGACAACAAAAGCGAATCGCTCCCCTTTTAGTTCTAGGCGGTCTAAAACAAAATCCATACTAATATCCTCCCATGGTGCATTGGGAACAGGTAGAGGGTATACAAACCATGTGGATTCAACGATTTAGCTTTGTGGCAAGTAATGCATCAGCTGCACATACCTCTCCATCTCGCCTCATCTTAGGCCAATAAAAGTGACCGCTCGGCATAGACACCGCGTCTTCTCACGTCCAAAATGTCCCATCAATCCACCGCATGTGATTCCTGATAGATAGCAAGCCTGCAGAGGATTCGGAGCGCATAATTTGTTAGTGCGAAACAAAAACCCATCATGGATGTGAAATTTATCCCAACCTTTTCCCTCTTTGCAATGTGCATAAGGAACGGAAAAATCATGGTCATGAGCATATAAATCACGCAAACTCTCTAAACCAGAACTTGCACTCCTAATTGAGTTAAAAGCACACTTTTCCTAGAAAGAGCATCAGCGACCACATTTTCCTTTCCTTCTTGTATTTCACAATGTAAGACGACTCAATGAATTCAACCCATTTGGCATGTCTACGGTTCAGATTTGCTTGACCTTTTAAATACTTCAATGCCTCATGATCGGAATGAATAATAAACTCTTTGGCCATAAATAATGTTGCCAAGTTTCTAATGCGCACTAACGCATAAAGCTCTTTGTCATAGACCGGATAATTCAATTGAGCACCATTCGGTTTCTCACTAAAATAAGCTACGGTCTACCCTCTTGCATTAAAACACCGCCAATACCCAATCCACTAGCATCACACTCAATTTCAAAATTTTAGTGAAATCGGGTAAAACAAGCAACGGTGCCGAGTCAGCGCGTTTCTTAAGTTCACAAAAGCATTGTCTTGCGCTACCCCACACAAATTCAACAGACCTTCTTAGTAAGTTCATTCAAAGGCGTGATGGTGCTAAAATCCTTCACAAAGCGCCGATAAAACCAGCGAGACCATGAAAACTTCTAATCGACTTACGTTCATAGGAGTTGGCCAATTTTTAATCGCTTCAATTTTAGACTCATCTACTTCAACTCACGTGCCGAAACAACATAGCCCAAAAGATGACACGATCTTTGCAAAGTGCACTTCTCTAAGTTACCAAATAACTTAGCCTCACATAAAACTTGTAGAACTTGTCTAAGATGGTCTATGTCAGTCGATTCGGTCTGTATCAGTAAATCGAATATAATCAAAGTACACAACCACAAATTTACCAATGAAATGCCTTAAAACATGATTCATTAAGCGCATGAATGTACTAGGTGCATTAGTTAAACCAAAAGGCATGACTAACCACCATACAACCCAAATTTTGTTTTAAATGTTGTTTCCATTCATCCCCTTGATGCATCCTAATTTGATGGTAACCACTGCGCAAATCTATCTTAGAAAATAACAACACCACTCAATTAGTCTAGCATATCATCTAAGCGAGGTATAGGATGCGATATCGAATTGTGATATTATTAATCGCTCGACAATCTCGCACATACGCCATGAACCATCTTTCTTAGGAACTAAAATAACAGAAAAGCACATGGGCTTAAACTTTCACGCATACATACCCTTTGGAGAGAAGCTCTTGTACTTGTTTCTGAATTTCCTTTGTTTCCTCGAGATTGAGTGCGATACGGTGTGAGTCGGTTCGGCAATGACGAACCTAGAATCAAATCGATCTTATGTTCTATCCCACGAATTGGTGGTAGCCAAATTGTAACTCAAATGCGGAAAGACATCGCGGAAGTCTGCAAAGACAAGCAACACCACTAGGAAGAGAAGACAAGTCGTTAGTCGAAAGCAAGCGTCTTTGTACATCGAGTACAAAGTGCACTAAATGGGATCTTCGCTGAATTCTCTCATCTCTCGATTTGGTTGCTAACATCACTAAATTCTTCTCTTTGGTAGTCTCAACGTGCATCTCAATTTTACGCATTGAAGAATTCTGATACATTGCGGTGTAAGCGCGCTTCAAGATGATATCCATATTGTTCCATCGAAATGTATAGCGATTATGCGCCCATCGTGAATAGCGAGCGGTCATATTGCCATGGCCGTCCCAAGAGCAAGTGACACACCGTCATAGGCTGTGTCATGATCCACGATATTAGTGTACTTCAATAGAAAATGTCACTCGCACCATGTAGTTCACCTTCACTTCCTCTTTGTCGTCAACCATTGCACATGATAGGGCGTGGATGGCAAGTACTTCAAACCCAACTTATGACACATATCCTTGCTAGCCAAATTGTGACAACTTCCGCCATCAATGATCACTTTGCGGACCTTACCCTTATCAAGCTTAGCCCAAATTCAAACAAATTGCACCGCTGTTCGAGCGACGGCGATGGCATCACACTAAGCACCTTGGGCGTGCAAACAATGGAATCTGCTCGGTGTTAGGAAACTCGGGATCACACTCACATTGTTCGATGTCATCGGTGTGCAAGCGCATGCGCATCGGCGACTCGTCATCACTAGTGAAACATAACGCCATCCTCGGTGATAAGCATAGTTCGACATTTGGGCGATCCCTCGAAAATGGCCAACACCCTTGCACTTGTGGCAAATGATGTCATGTGAGCGTCTGTTGACCCCAAAGGCGAGGTCGCACTAGCGTGGCGCCGCCAGTCGGCCTGCCGATCTGTGGTGTACTCTCCACTTCTTACTTGCGGGTCTGCGCATTGCCGAATTACTTCCGCCCGAGTGCCCTTGTTTGGTGTGGTTGTTGTTATATGGCTGTCGGATGGTGAAGAACGTGAGCGGGCAGCGAGCCGTGTCTTCAATCACTTGGCGCGGCGGCTTGCGTGCTGGTGCAAAGCAACTCAATCATGTCATTGTAGGGATGGTGATTGACAATGCGCAGCGGCGGCATGATTCATGCGGCTAGAAATCTCGCCATGGTACATTCTTCATTCTCGCGGACATACGCATGTATCATGATAGTCTCCATTTCCTTATGATATTCATCAGCCGATCTCATACCTTGTCGCAGCCCTGTCAACTTCTCAAATAGGAGCGCTTGTAGTGGCGAGGTACAAAGCGTGCCCACAAATCTTTGTTTCATCGCTCCCGGTGATGTCGGCAACTCATGGCGCTCCATGCGCTACGGATGATTGCTCCCACCAATGGGTGGCATAATCATCAAGCCATTGGGCGCAAGCAACTTCTTCTCATTGGAATAGTTGTTCATCCGAAACAACTTATCAACTTTCAGCTCCCAAGTGAGGTAGTGTTCCACATCGTACCACACGAAAATATAGGAAGAGTAAATTTGGGCTTAGCGACAAAATGCGGCGTCGTCGTGTCGTCGCCTGCGCGTTGTTGCGATGGTGGCGCGATCGGTCATCGTAAGTCGTCGATGCGATGAAATCATCATCCCATTGCTCGGCCTCATTAGCCATGCTCGAGGTGCACGATGCACACCTCCTCAGTGGACACCACGCGGTGCGCCTCCACCGCCGCGCGTTGCCTCGGCCACGCCCATGTGCTCGAGGCGTGCGCGCGCTGCCATCCCAACGTTTGGCGGCACCGCCATGCGCGCGCCCGCCGTCGTCGCTCCTCATCCACCACGAATAACCGCGCTCATCCTCGGTCTCATTGCAAAGCGGCGAGGGCCGTGCACACGTGTCATCGGCTGCGCACTTTTACGTAGATGTGTTGGCGAACATGGCGCGTAGCTCGGGAGTTTGTGTTGATGGTCGTGCGCAATTGTGGGACCTCCTCCCCGAGGGTGTTCATCGATCGAACTTCCCGCATTCATCGCGCCTCCATTGTCACCATCTTGAAGTTGTTTTTGTAGCATCTCGCGCAACCGAGTGTACTCATCCCGCACGTAATCGCGCCTCGGATTAGGTGGATCCTCCTCGTGACCTAACATAGCAACAACTCACAAACAAGAAAGCGAGGTTATATACGGGTTAGTAAAACAAAGCTCTCGCTACTACGCTCGCAACTCAGCATCACGAAAACAAGACAAACTTACCGTTCCAAAGTGAATCAAGGGCGGCAAAGCAGCCGATTGTGACGAAACGACCTTAACCCGGTAATGTAGGAGCGTAACCAAGAGCAAGGAGTACACAAATTGGTGTAGGTGGAGCTTGGACAGGTATGTGTATATCCTATGCAATCGATATTCAAGGTATTGTAAAGCTAAGTAATGATCCAAGCTAGAGTATTTTGCCTATGTCTTGATCCAACGAGTTTAAGCGAAGTGTATGAGCGCACACATAAGATAAATGAGACTTAATGCAAACAAAGGATCAAGCTAGCGAGCGAGAAAAGAGATGAAACCACTCGTTTTGCACCAAATCTGAGGATAGGCGCTAGCCAATTGCAAAGGAATATACTAGGGCACAAGATTGCTCAATCAAAATTGAAAAACACAATCTAAAAGATGACCCGATCTGTAGTAGCTAAAAGTATGCGCGGATCAACTCGAAAGGGATGCCGTCTTCACGGGTACCTTAGAATCACTGCAGAGGGCTCTATCAATTTTGGCGAGTGCGAAAGCGGAATTTTCTCGGTTTGCGGGCCCGTTTGAGGCCCTAAGCGACCTTTTTGGGGTCAAGTTTTCCGCTGCGTGTGCTGGTGGCTTCTGCGGATGTAAAACCCCAGATTTCCCGGACTTCTATTTTCCCGTTTCCTTTCCAACGGATCAAGAAGCGCTCAATCGGAGGTCGTATGCAAAGTTAGCGTTTTTATGCCGCGGCTCTTTCTATATGCGCTACCTTTTCCTTCTTTTCCTCTGCTTTGCTCCCGTGGAATCTAGCAACCCGCACAAAAGCAAGCGTGTAATCAACTTGAATGAGCAGCCCTAGGTGCAATATCAATAGCTAGTCTCAAGATGAAAGGATATAAAGGACACCAAATGTGGTTCGGCGGCTATGATTTAGTGGCGGAAACTCAAGATGGAGCAATTGGACTCGGATTGTATTTGAGCTAGAGGTTGATGAGGACTCTAGTCCCACCAAGGAGTTCGGATAAGGAAACAACATCGTCTCGGATTGTGCTGGCAAGACAACAGCATCCAGACGATCATCGAGATGATGGTTTTGGGTGCTAATTGAGGGAGTTCAATCAGCAATTTTTTGATAAATATTAAGCTACACAATGGAAACACAAGGATCAGCACTACAAACTTGTGTAAACCTAGTCCACCATGGACCTAGTCATTGACGCATGGACCCAGCTTGTTATACACTATTCTATGGACCCAGTTCATCGTGAACCGTTGACCTTATTTCGTAGACCTGATCCATAGACTAGTGGCCCCACTTGTCATTCTCTTTATCCTTCTTCAGGAATTCTTTTAATTCTTGAAAATCCACAAATCCCCTCAGTCCCACATGTCATACACTATACACTTAGCCTTTTTCCAAAATTTCTGAAATAAAATATTCCAAGAATATTCTATGGACCCCACTTGTCATATTCTCTCCCCTTTTCTTTTTTCAGCATTTTCTCTTTCGATCAAACTTCTGAGAGTTCGTTCTTCCTCATATGAACTCCGATTGAACCCATTCAAGTTTTTAAATTCATCTAAAATCAGGCCCTACCTTCCTGTCTCATTCAATTTCATTTTGGAGTTTATTTGATTAGTCTTTTTGAGCTTTGTTTGTTTTGCACTTTCTCTTGTTAGACGTTGGAATTCCAACATCGTCCGATGGAGCTGATGGTCAAGGAAGTAGAAGATCGAAGATAAAAGAAGAACATCATTGCTATAGTAAGGCAAGTTGTACCTTTAGCCATGTTGAACCCAATTTTTCTAAAATTACTTTGATTCAAATTATTAAATGTTACTTCAATTATTTAATTTTTTAAATATTTTGGGATTAGCTATACACGTACTTGAATATATCCACTTTCTCATTGTATTATCCTAATCTTTTGTCATCCTAGCTTGGTTAATTATTAGTTGGTATTACCATAGAACCAATGCATGTTGGTTAGACACGAATAGTCTGCTTAAGCATGTAACGGGTTATTGATATCATTTTGAGTTTGCAAATTTAAACTTGAGTAAGTGATTATGGAACAACTTTGTGGAAAAACTGTGTGTTGTATGTTGTTACTCGTTGATGGCATGTGATGTACTTAACCAACAGGGTGAAAAAAGATTTAGACTAAGGCGAGTGGAAATAATTGTGATATGGTGGAACTCCGTGATTAGGAAATGAAAATGTGGTTACTTAGTTAGAATTTGGCAGTCTCACCTTAGTCAATTGAGGACTTAACTTTATGCACCATTGAACTGAGTTACAACTGTACAACCACATGGTTGGTATAGGATAGGCCTAACTTAGTAAGTTATGGAGTCTCGATATTGACTACTAGGGTAGTAGGTTAAGTGTTCTGTGATGGGTGCAGGTGTGGACTACTTTGTAGGGTCACATTTATGGGTAGTTCGCCGTCTCTATGTCTAACCGTGTGTGTTGGCCCAAAGCACTGTGTAAGGGTTGGTATCGACGGTATGCACATTGGGAGGGGTCATTGTTCAGATGAAGTTTCTAAAAGGCTTTGTTGTGATCATCTCCGATCAAATTGATTGCATCTTGTGAGTAAAGTGCACTACCTCTGCAGAATGTTAATAATCTATTCGAATAGCCGCATTCGCGGTCATAGACATGCTCAGGGATTTCACACGAGGTGTAAATTTTCACAAAACTATTGGGAGGGACAACTATGTGATTTAACTCATATGGCCGTGTGAAAGAAATTGATTAGGCTTTGTGAGCTTTATGAATATACTTGTTAAATTATTATTTCTATTTGTTTTCAATCTATTATTCATATTCAACTGCAACTGTTGTTTTTATGCAAAAGAACCATAGATGTCATATCATTTGGAATAAGCTATCACCTATAATTGCATTCTATGGTGCAATTGTTGAGTACTCTATGTACTCAGCTTGTTAGCAACATTGTTGTTCAGTTGAAGAAGCCTACATCGGTTTATCGTTGGTCAACAAGGTCTACTTCAAGGATCGTAGAGAACTAGATCGAGCTACCCCAGTCGATTGCCTATAAGCATATAGATTGGCTTCACTGAAGTTATTTCTTTTCCTTCAGTTGCAGGTTTTTTAGGATATTCGTCTTCTGATGCATTAACTGTAAGCTTTGACCTGTGTGCACTAGCGTGATTCTGAACTAGTGCAGTATACATAGAGAGTACATATTTGTATATTTGGGTCCCAACAACCGTGGCGCCCGGGTAGGAGAGGGGTGAGAGTAAGGGAAGCATAAGCACCAGGGAGATGGAAGGGGCTCACCGAGGCAGTCAGTGGAGGCAGGGTTGAACCAAGGAGGGCCGGCGACGTGAGCCGATGGCCGCGAAGCGAGGTTCATGGTGGCGGCAACCTGAAGCAAACGACAGCGTGAACCAAAGGTCGGGGAAGGAAGAGGGAGGACTGGATATGCTCTAGAAGGGAGGAATTGAAGAAGGGCTAACCATGGGCGGAATGGCGGTGGTTGATGTCGAGTTGGCAGGGAACGGGGAAGAAGACGATGGCGCGATGATCCTGTGAACCAAAATCTAATTGATTGGTAGGGGATGAACAGGATGCTTGGGAACACGGGGTGACGTGCTTGGTTGGGAGAGAGACTCACCGAGTGGGTGGGAACGGTGAGGCGAAGGCAGCGGCTAGCGCGGGCAGAGAAGAGGTGGCATGGGCCATGGCGCTTGGGCAGGGGTGGCGATGCAAAGGTGGGTGCGTGGGCGGGGGTGGCAACGCAGAGGCGGTGGAGGCGGGCGCACCGCGCGTGGGCAGGGATGGCGTCACAACGAGGGTTTGGCATGTCGCCACTGTCGGCTTGTCTCTCTTTAGTGCCAGGTCGGCCCAAGCACAGCCCCTAGTGGTTATGCTGTGCCGTGCCGCCCATCGTGCCCGATCCTCAGGCCCGACCTAGCCATTCGTGCTGTGCCGGCCTGGTCCGCCACATGACGTGCCATACCGTGCTTGGGTCGTGCTGTTCTGGCCGGGCCTTGGGTCAGCTTGGAATGGCACGGCCCAACTCCCAGATCTACAACTAGCCCACACCGTATCCTCATCGCCCCCGACCTCGATCGGGCTACTATTGAGCTTGTTGTCTGCGGGGGATCACCGTTGCAGCTCCCGCAGAGGATGTGGTGTCGTGGCTCCTCCGGACGCGGACGCCGTCTAGTGTGCCACCATGATTCTCTGGCCACACTGTCTCGGGTAGAGAAGGGGTATGGAGAGGACACTAAGAGGACATGGGGATGAGGAGAAGGAGAGGTGTGGGAGGAGAGTATTGGGAAAAATCAGAGGAAGATACGAGAGAGAAGAGGGACACCACTGTAACTTGCGGGTGTGAATTCGCTTATAGCCTATAGCAGAAAAAAATTTCGCGTCCGGACCCCAGTCATGCGCAACAATGAACAAGTGGAAGGGCGTGGTGTGAGTAGTTGGATTGGTATGAACATGGATGAACCGTCCGAACCAAGACTTTCAATCGGACGTAAGAGCTATTACCGTTTGACAAATTGTGACCTTCCCCATGGCACAAAAGGTCCAGCCCTAATTCCTACCGCCGCCATGGACTGCGATCGCGAGCCGCCACGGTAGCAGAAACGAAACCCCACCACCATCCACTCCCTCGGCGAGGACCTCATCCGAGAGGTGTTCCTCCGTCTCCCCTCGCTAGCGACGCTCGTCCGTGCCGCTTGCACCTGCCTCGCGTGGCGCCGCGCGGTCTCCTCCTGCCGGCCCTTCCGCCGCAGCTTCCGCGCCCTCCACCCGGCGCCCCTCCTCGGCCTCTTCTTCGACCCCGGCAGCCCCGCCATCCCCTCCTTCGCCCCGGCCAGCAGCCTCGATAGGGACCGGCTCGCCGCCATTCGCGGTGGCGACTTCTTCCTCACCTCCGCCGCCCGGCCTGCCGACGACGTCTCCGACTGGGACATCCAGGACTGCCGCGGCGGTTACCTCCTCATCGCCAACTGGGACGAACGAGCCCTCGCCCTCGCCCTCTTCAACCCCCTGTCGTGGATCATGGTCTTCCTCGACCCGCCGCCGGACGACCGGGAGGAGGACCACCGAGGCTACCTCTTCTACCTCGACCCCCATTTGGACATCTCCGACGAGGACCCTGCGCAGTTCAGCGTGATCTCCGTTTGCCACGACGAGTCGAGGGTGGGGGCGGAGGTCTTCTCCTCGGACACGTGGTCGTGGGAAACCCACCCGTGGGTGGAGATCACGGCGCAGCCGCACGATGATGGCACGGAGTGGCTTCAACCCGGCATGCGAGCGGATGGGCTCGTTTGCTGGGCATCTGCGAGCCATGACTTCATGCTTATGCTGGACTTGAGTAAGATGGAATTCACCGTTGGTAACATCTCGCTGCAGGAGCTGGCCGACAAATTCCTCATCGGCGAGACCAAGTACGGTCTGCCCTGTGTTGCTCGCCCAGTTGGATTCACCCTTCTAGTACAAGCAGTCGACAGTGAGGGTGCTGCGATAGGGCCTGGCAGGATACTCGATTTGGAGGAGGAGGTTCGTCGGATCGCCGGGAACCTACCGGAGGACCACCACGGGCTGGAGCTTGTGGCGATTAGGGATGGTTTTGTCTATATGGCAACGTCGGAGCTGTCCCTTGATCGTCCATCCCGTTGTTGCTTCTTGACACTCTACATGGAAACAATGAAACTGGAGGAGTTGTTTCAGAGGACGTATGACGGCGCTGTGTATCCCTACATTATGCCATGGCCACGTTTCTTGGTAGGAGATCAAGTGCGTGGCTGGGCATGAGAGTTTGGCAAGGAGGTGAATCTGGTAAACTGATCTCTACTCTGCCTTTTGATATCTACATGTTCTACTACTGGTACATGATGAAATAATTATCCAAAGAGAATTGCTAAAAAAAGGGATAATGTTTACCCCTTCTAGCTGGATATGTTAGGCGGCGACGGTGGCTGCTGATTGCACATGTGTTCTAATTTTGTTACTAATTAGACATATAAACATTGGGATTCTATTCCTAGTCCCCTAAATGTTCTTGTTAATTAAGGGCATGTATGATGCAAAGTGCTTGTGCAGGGTGCTTAAAGAGATAATATTCCCACATCATCAACCACTTGTATAAAAGCTCTCCTCCAATGCAAGCAAATTTATACAAGGTTTTAATGGTTCCACTGCATCAGTAGCACTTGTACAAGCATGTGTACTCTCCAATGCAAAGTCTTTTCTGTTTTAATTTTGGAATATACAACAAAAAATGGTCTTAGATCTCCACGAGATCAACATTGCACTAGCTTTATCCATGAGTTGGTCGTCGGACTGACCGAAATGCCGTTGAATTGCACGACCTTATGGTTTATGTTACCCCTGTGATCCTAACAATGGCTGGCATTTTTCTTTTGATCAACGGGACTATTATTGGTGTACTCTTCTGCTACCTATTTCCAATAAACATCTCTTTTCTTTGAGTTTCTATTGATAGGATCAACATATATAGTTATTTAGCCAAGCGTTGTTCCGGATGTTTAATGCAATTATATTCAGAATAAGCTTCATGTACCAATGATTATCTATATTGTATACGAGCTCTTACCAGGCCATTGTTGTCCGCTTCTGTCCATTGTAAGTGTCTTCTACCCTTTCTTCATCCTTGTTCCGGGTGTTTTCATCGTCTCTTTCTGGCTCATCGTCTTCTCCTTTCGCATATGGAGTTCCATACACTGATTCTGAAGTTAGTCAATTTCCCTCATGATTCCCTGTCCTATCATAGCATTGGAAGAAGTGTGATCTGTAGTCGAGCAACTTCAAAATATGTATATGGAATTCCATGTGTAGAAGGAGAAGACGGTGAGCTATAAAGAGAAGATGAAAACCCTACAACAATGAAGAAAAGGTAGGAAGACACTTACAATGGACGGAGGCAGACAACAACCGACTATGTAGAGCTCATTTACTATTTCGATAGTCATTGGTTCATCAAGCTTATTCTTAATATAATTGCATTAAACATACAACTCAGTGCTTAACTAAATAACTGTCGATCCTCTCAACAAAAACTCAAAGAAAAGAAACATTTATTGTAAGTGGGTAGAAGAAGAGTGCAATGAAAATAGTACTGTTGATGGAAGAAGAAAGCCTAGTTGTTGCAAGGAACACCGGGGTAAGATGAACCGTGTGCATTCAAGGATTTGCATGTTAGCGGTCCGTCCGACAATCAGCTCATGGACAAAGCTCATGCAATGTTGATCTTGTGGACATCTAAGTTCATTTTTTATTCGATGTTTTAAAAATTCAAACAAGAGACTTTGCATTGGAGATTACAGGTGCTTGTAGGAGTGCTAACGAGGCTGGTATAATGAGCTTTTATACAAGTTCTTGATGGTGTGGCAATATTCCCTCTCTTTAAGCACCCGTGCACGTACACTTTGCATTATACATGCCCTAACTACATCCTTTCTGCATTATCTGCATTGATAATGTCTGATGGCAAGTTTTCTTAACCATTTATATACAGTTCTTGCAGTTTTATGTTCCATATTAGAAGGATTTACACTGTAAATTTGAAGGAACCATCCTTCGAAAAATCTGAAGTGAGAACTATCTCTGAATAAAGCGGAAGCAGTTTTGAAGTTTGGGAAATTGTCTCTCTGCCACTGCTCAAACCTATGAGCTAATTGTAAGTGTGCCATTAGTTTTGCACAAATTTTATGAAATGCCACTGTCAGATTTATCTTTGAAAAATGACAAAATACCCTTACACCTTGCTGTTTGTGCCCTTCTGGTCTTTTCCCAATAGGGGCCAAAGCAACAAGTCCATCATGGCCGTTGCTTCAATAGAAAACCGTCTTGCCTTCATAGTTTACCACTGAGGTTTTGTTTGGAATACAGAAATTTCACAGGAAATAGCTCAATTTCCATACGAACCATGAAAATTTCTGCATTCCAAACGAGGCCTAAGTAATTTTTTATGGCATTAGCATTTCAGGTTTGATCAATGACATATATATAGACAATTTTCCCTTATAGTATTCGCTGTGTTATTCTAATTTTATGTATGTTATATGTTTTTTTCTCGCAGCTTCTGTTCTGAAAAGGACTGATTGTATTGCTTGATCAATACATAAGTGGTAGATCCAAAATATGCCAACCATTTAGTACAGAAACAAAGTTTACCATTTACAAAATACTGAGTTTGTATGACCACTCTGAGAGCAATAGCTGTTGGTATTGCAGGTCAGCTGTACTGCACCACAGCAGCATGAAGGGGAAGAAATTTGTTGTTTTGGTATTGCCGCGCTCTACATGGTTGGCTGGCCGTAGGCTACAACTGAAGTGTCGTTTTTATGTTTGACAGTACTAAGTTTAAATCTTTTTCTTGTGGCAATTGAAGATCCTGAATGAAAGATGTCGCTGGTTGTGTTGGAAACATGTCATGGGGACCTGCAAGTTATTGTTTAATTCATTTATGAACGATGTTTTTCAGTCATTTGTTTGGAAGGGCACAATAAGGAATTGATGCTCTGTCCAGATGGGCGATGAGCAATATTTCAACCTTGTGGCTGACTATAGTTTTTGTGATGGTCGTTGGAGTGATCTGGAGAATTCGAGAATGGTCTTGCGTTCCGTTGGATGATGTACGTTTGGATGTAGCTGGAGTGGGTGCAGTCCGCAGAAGAGCCCACGAGACACCAGTAGCTGAAGCTCTTAAAATCGTCTTCAGCTGGGACTGAAAAGGGATCCTTATTTCGTTATGTTTAATCACCTTGTCGTTCTCTAGGCTTGCATGCTTGTGTTGGTACTATGCTCGCTTCACTGCGCGTCTCCGTAAACAATAATCATGGTGCAAGCTGACAGGAAAAAAAGTGTAGATTAGGAAGGCGGAAACAACCTAGGTATTCACAATATTGGATACAGTTTTTTTTAATTGAAACCGGCAGAGGGATACCCGTTGTATTAATAGAGAAATGACAGAACTAGAACCGCAAAATATAGATTAAAAGTGAGCCTTAATTACAAAGAAATGAAAAGCTCTAGCCACTTGCCCCCCACTAGGAACCAAGTTCTACCCTCCTTGATTTTTGCTAGGAGGTCCAGCGGTGTGGTGGCTTTGTTGTTAAAAATTCTTGCATTTTGTTTTTTTCAGATCTCTCAAATAATTAGGATCAGAGTCGTGGTCAAGGTTTTTCTTTGGGAGCCTTTCATCTCAACTACCTTGGACCACTATTCCAAAATATTCGTGCTAGGGGACCAAAGGGTGGCTGTAAACTATCGATTCCTAGCCAATCCGCTATGTACTTCCAGATTCTTACAGAAAAACAACACTGGGCGAAAAGGTGGAGGGCCGATTCCGGAGTGTGTCTGCATAGGGGGCAAAAACGTTGGTTTGGTCATCCCCTAGCTTCCAGTCTGTGTGAGGTCCAGATCCTGTTTTGGATTGCCAGCCATGCGAAGAATTTGCACTTGGGGGGGCATGGGTTTTGAGGAGTAGGTTCCGTTCGGGGGTTAGCTTCCATGATATCTCGTCCGGGGTGCCGTGGGCCAGATGAATTTGGTTGGCTCTGATCCAAAGTCCCACGAATTGTTGGATGTGATGGACTGTCAATCCCCTCAAGATGTTTATGTCCTGCACCCAACTTCCATTCTCAGAATGCCGAGGCGATGCTGTTTTTGCTTTTTGAGATTTCGAAGATCTTGGGGGCTAGATCTTTGGATGCCTCTCCACTAAACCAAGCCGAGTACCAAAATTTTGCCGTCTTGCCATCCCCGAGGGAGACTGTAGTTGTCGCTGCAAAAAGGCTTCGGTCCGCGTCATCACAAGGGATTTCCATGCCGACCCAAGGTTTGGACTAAACCTTCCAATTTTGCCATAGCCATCGAAGTCTGAGGGCCGCGAAGAACTACGAAAGATTGAGGATTTCTAGGCCGCCAAGCTGGGTTGGGCGACACACTTTGTTCTAGCTAATTTTACACTTACCATCCAAGCTGTTTTTGTGGCCAGCCCAAAGGAAATGACGCCTCATTCAATCCAGGGCGTGGAGACCGTCTTGGGGATTTTGAAAACTGAGGTAGTAGATTGGAATCGAGGTGAGAACAGATTTAACCATGATGGCCCACCCCGCTGGGGATAGAAAACGCGCCTACCAACCTGCTAACCTCCCCCCACTTTGTCCAAAAGGGGCTGGTAATCCTTCCTACGTAGTCTTCTGTAGGTGAGCGTTAATATGAGATATTTGATTGGAAAGGTCACACTACTATAGAAAAGGTCTCCACATATAGTTCAAAAAAGTCATCACCGACGGTTTCGTAAGCCGTTTGAGTTTATGGGTCAGTAATGACATGAGGTCATCACAGACGATTTTTGAACCATCTGTGATGCAGACTATCACAAACGGTTATTAACTCAGAACCGTCTCTGATAGCTGACTAACACAGATGGTTTGTAGATAAAACTATCTGTGATAGCTAACGTATCATAGATAGTTTGTAGATAAAATCATCTGTGATAGCTGATGTATCACAGACGGTTTGTAGATAAAATCATCTGTGATATATATTCTTTATAAAGTCTCCAAGCAGTGGCTGCTTGTGCCTTTAAAACTGGCATACAAGTTTAAGAAGCATGGCTACCAGGAGAGTGCGTGGATATATAATTACTTGAATGTCATCAATAGGTAATTAGACTTGACATCAAGGAATGGTTGGTTGCAGATACATAAAGCCACTTCCTAGTCAAAAATATTCACATTTATAAGGCACGACTGGTCACAAAGGGTTTCAAACAAATTCAAGGTGTTGATCACGATGAAACCTTCTTGCCCGTCGCTATGCTTAAGTCTATCCGGATTATTCTAGCTATTGCTGCATGTTTTGACTATAAGATTGGCAAATGGATGTCAAAACGGCTTTCCTAGATAGAAACCTAAGTGAGGATGTATACATGACACAGTCTGAGGGTTTTATCAATCCAAAGGAAGCTAGAAAGGTAGGCAAGCTTAAGAAATCCATCTATGGATTAAGCACGCATCTTAGAGTTGAAACATTCATTTTGATAAAGTAGTCAAAGGGTTTGACTTCATCAAGAATGAAGAAGAACCTTGTGTTTACAGGAAGGTTAGTGGGAGCAAACTTGTGTTTCTGATATTGTATGTGGATGACATACTACTAGTTAGAAATGATATTCCAATGCTTGAATATGTTAAAACTTCATTAAGAAATAGTTTCTTGATGAAAGATTTAGGTGATGCAACATATATTATTGGAATAAGGATCTATAGAGATAGATCTAAGAGTCTAATTGGATTAAACCAAGATATGTACATTGACAAAGTGTTGAAATGGTTCAACTTGCAAGATTCTAATAAAGGTTTCTTGCCTACGTCACATGGTATTAATCTTAGCAAGAGTCAGTGTCCTACGATCACTGATGAGCGAGACAAAATGAGTAGAATCCCATATACTTTGGCTATAGGATCTATCATGTTTGCTATGCTGTGTACACGACTAGATGTGTCGTATGCTCTAAGTGTTACAAGCAGATATTAGTCAGATCCAGGTGAAGGTCACTGGATAGCAGTCAAGAATATCCTTAAGTACTTAAGAAGGACTAAGGATGCATTCCTTGTATATGGTGGTGAGGAAGAGCTGGTCGTAAATGGTTACACCGATACTAGCTTCCAAACCGACAAGGATGATTTTATATCATAGTCTGGGTTTGTGTTTTGTCTTAATAGGAGAGCAGTGAGCGGGAAAAGTTCTAAGTAAGAAATGGTTGCTGATTCTACAATAGAGGGTGAGTACATTGCGGCTTCAGAAGCTGCAAAAGAAGTTGTATGGATTAGAAAGTTCATTAATGAACTGGGTGTGGTTTCGAGTACTTCTAGTCTAATGGATCTCTATTGTGATAATAGTAGAGCCATTGCACGAGCTAAGGATCCTAGATCACATCAAAAGTCCAAGCATATACTTCGACGATATCACATTATTCGTGAGATTGTTAAAAGAGGTGATGTGAAGATATGCAAAGTGCACACGAATTTGAACATTTCTGATCCGTTGACAAATCCTCTCCCGTAACCTAAGCATAAGGCGCACACAAGAGCAATGGGTATAAGATACCTATATGATTGACTCTAGTGCAAGTGGGAGACTGTTAGTTATATGCCCTAGAGGCAATCATAGAGATGATTGTATGACATCTATGTTTATGAGTTATTGAATAAATGTTATTCTGTTCCTTGAATGAATCATCAGTTATATAGATCAACGAGTATGTGACTTGTTGGTGAAGCTCTTTAACTTATATGATGTCGTTCTAAATGTATCCCTGGTCGGATGTCACTGATCAGAACACTAGTGACTTATCGACTAGCACATGTATTGATTGATGACCATGTTTCACCGGTCATGGATATAGAGATATCGAATCGATAATTTGAACATATGTTAGAGAACATGGTGTTGGATTGACCCACGTTGAGACACTATTGAGATTGTTATGATTCTATGTGTCATTAGTTGGTCTCAAGCAATGATGATGTATAATCTTTAGACTTGAGATCAGTATCGTTCCCTACATGTGTAATAGCACTCTTAGAGGTTGCCAAACGCTACTCATAATTGGGTAGTTATAAAGATAGCTTTCAAGTATGCTACGAAACATGTGGAGGGATGTGACTAGTAGGATATGGGATTTGCCCCTTCTAACATAATAGGAGAGATATCTCTAGGCCCCTCGAAGTGGTAGGATAAAGAAAGTGTATGGCTATGCCACTAGTGGTTGAAGAGTTCGACCACATAAGGTTATCCGACACTCGATCAAGAAAGTATTGAATAGTCCATGGATGTCATAATATCTCACCTGGAGTTCAACCAGATATCGTGAGGCAAAGGGAGAATACACGAGAAGATCGTTCAGTTCGACTAGATATAGACTAGTCATATAGAGATACGAGCTAGTCATAGACTAGTCGAACATAATCACTAAGTGGTCAAAACCTGGTCGTAAGGAGTTACGAATTGATCGAGACTAAATATGAATTGGTCGTATAGAGATACGAGCTGGTCAATAGTGATAAGGACCTGATCGTAGTCATATTGCATTAAGGTTCATCCGATATATTTTGTGTGTATTTGGGAATCGTTGTGTCCTGCTAGAAACTGCTAACGACTTGTGGTCGAAAAGGGTTTCCGAGTCACAAACGATTATGCATGAATCTATAGGGCCACACACTTAACGGGTTGGAACAAAACTGTTCGGATAGCATCTATCATGGGCACTATATAAGGAGATTCTTGAGGATATTGGGAGTGAGGCAAGACACGTGAGTTGCTCCACCGAAACCCTAGCCGCTATCTTCCTGAGAGAGCCCTGCCGTGGACTTGGTGCTAGCACACCAGCGTTCGGTGTTCCTTCCCTAGAAGTGTGGATATCGTAACTTCAAGCGAAAGTAATTTGCTTGGAAAAGGAGTCGTAGATGTTCTTACCACCACAAGGTAGTCGTAGAATGATGGTCGAAGGAAATACTCTTCGGCTAAAATTTCATTTGACCAAAAATACTTGGTCAAGAAGGTTGTAGGAAATCTTACGACTATAAAGTGGTCGTAGTATGGTAGTCAGAAGAAAAACCTTTCCAACTAGCATTTCTTTTGACCAGAAAAAGACTTGGTCAAGTAGATGATCCTTACGACCATACGATGGTCGCAAAATGATGGTCAAAAGAAAGACTTTTCGACTTGGTATTTCATTTGACCAGAAATAGACTTGGTCAAGAAGGTAATTTCACTTGATATGTGAAGACATAATTGGTTTTCGAATGACATATTTAAGAATCCCAATCGACTCTCACGAATCTGTCCGTTGGAGCGATTCCGGCGATGGCAATCGTTGAGTTTCCACGACCTTTCAAGTGTGCGGTTATAAAACTTACCGTGTGACTTAGGGTTCTTACTTTCCCCAAATCGCTTCAACTGTTCATCAAGCTCTCGCCTTCTCCGCCGCCGACCAAATCGTCCGCTCCCTCAAGACTTTTCTCAATCCAAATCTCCCCCCTTGAGAAAGTGGTCGGAACCGCTTCCTAGTGGGCTGAATCGGAGATGGACGCGTCAAGATAAAGGCTTTGGTCATGGTTGAGAAGATTTTGGAGAAGGTACTCGTGAAGTGGATTGAAGCTGCTGGGCAACATTGGCCACAGGGAAATCGCAAATCCAGCCTTCCAGCGCATCGTGAGTGCGGCTCGCACTTGCTCGCCACCCCATCCTCACACTTGTACTAGAGCACTTGGGGTGGAATTGGTGAATCTCTTTCCCAATTCCATTACGATGCTCAGTATGTTCGTGTACTTGTGTGAGGCCTACTTGGGGATTCTAACAGATCTCGAACTCTTCCAGTACTACTACGGGATGGGCCGACAAGCTGAAATTACTGGAAGCTATGGTCTGAAGCTCCACGATGGGAAGTCGAGGGAGTATATTCAGATGTTCACCTGGTCGTCGTGGCCAGGATAAAAGAAGAGGTGGTTCTATTGGGAAACCACCAATGAAGACAGTCTTTCCTTCGTTGGGAGTCCTGCCGAGAAGATTCCCTCCTAGGATTCGACTCCCAAGGACCTTGGCAAGATCGCCCCCTATATTCAAGCCATCAAGAACTTGAAGAAAGAGGGGCTTACCAGATGGCACGTGGTGAAGGATTTCATCACGCGCCACATTAGTCCCCTGAAGAAACAAGTACCTCCCATGTGGAGGTATTCAGGGACTAAGGATTCGACCAGGGATTACAAAGAGGGTAAGTAAATTTCTACTTTTGGCTCTCGTTTTGGTTAACCTTGAACTAGTCTATTGAATGTCTTATCTATTTGCACAGATGTTTCACAAGCAGAGATTAACGTCCGTGTCAAGCTTATTTGTGAGAAAGCTCCACCCCCCAATGTGGTGGCTCCTCAAATCCTAGTGGTCATATCCACAAAGGAAAGGAAAGAACGCCTAAAGATAATCAGAAACTGATTTCATCTTTAGAATCTTATAGTCATAGAAATACTTACGACCAGGGTTTATCGTAGAAAAATTTACAACTAGGTACTAGTCGTAGAAGGATTTACAACCACTTAGTTATATTTCTTTTTATGACTCCTGCAGAAAGTAGGCACGGAAGACCGTGAAGACGACGCAGAGGTTGAATTGATGGTCATCGGAGTAGTGGCAGTGACGGAGCAAGTCAAAGCTTCTCCAGCCAAAAAGCACCGACTCATGAAAGTTACCGACAAGGGTGACGCAGGCTCAGGCCCTGCTGCTCCATTCAAGCCCTTCGCGAAATTTGCTACGGACATGGCCACTGCAGAGAAAGCAAAGGCTGTCGAGATGACCGAAGCTCTCAAACACAAAGCCTCCAAGATCATGGTACCCTTCTACTACAACAACAAGTATTTCACAATTTCTGCCTCTCATGGCTTTGTCAAGCAACTAGAAAAGGAGATCTGGAAAAGCTTCATGTTTTTTATGAAGGAAATTGTTGCGTTAGCAGGGCCTATGGTCGAGGGAAGTGATGATCTTGGAGTCATCGAGACAGGTCTCAGCCATCCGGAGAGTCAGGAGATTCAAGGAGTGGTGACTCCTATCCAAAACCCACGACTAGACGTGGTCATGGCTGACCCCATTCCCCTACTCGAGTTTCGACCAAGCATGGTCAACGAGAAGAAGTCGAAGAAATCTTTCTTAGGGAAGATTTCTTTAGGATTCAAGATCAGGTCCAGCAAGCCAAGGTATGTGAAAAGACAAAAGTGTAAGAACAACATTTACCTTACGCTTTCTATAATTTGACATGATTCCCTTTTTGTGATCTTAGCCCAACTCCTTCAACCCCAAGGACACTTCTATCGAGAAGCCCGCTGTCTCTTCCTCTATAGTCGAGGAAACGGCAGTGGGAGTGGTCGAGGAATCGACCACTGCTCCCGTGGAGGAAAGAGTTGCTGTAGCCAGAGCTACTACGTCCACTGAGGTGGCGGTTGCCTCTGAGGCGATTGCGACCACTAAGGTGGCCGTCACGGCTAAGACTACCACGACCGCTAGGGTGGTCATGGAGGCAGAGGTGAGGACAGGGGAGGTAGCGGCGAAGCTTTTGGACAAGGTGGTGGCGGGTCATCCGACCACCGTGCTGGGAAGGAAGTCGTCGCCGACATCTCCTCTAGTCCTGAAGGACGAGCCACCATCACCCAAGAAAAAAAAGAAGTGTATAACAACTTCTTCTCTGAGTTCTTTGGCCCTGCAACCATTGTGGGTCTTCTGCATTCAGATCTCGCGACCGAGTCCCTCACTCTAAAGATATTCCTAACAAGGGGAATGTCTTCAATGATGAGCGTCTCAAGAAGGTGTGGTGGGACCGAGCCCAGGAAATCAATGAGCTGAAGGATCCCACCAGGGTGTTCTCCATGTTTGCTCGAACAAGCATAAATGTAAGCATCTAATGTCGAACATTTACGCATGTGGTTTTTCTCGCTTCTCATTATCTTTCTTTTTGTAGAAATCTTTGGAGCAAATTGTCACAGTCGGTGAGTACAACCGACAACTTGTGAAGCTACGACAGGAGAAAGCAGAACTCTGCGAGCAGGTAGAGAGATGGTAAGCCATTGCTACTTGTAGTCGTTTATATTTCGACCACTTGCATAGTGTTTATAGGGATTGTCGTAGAAAAACTTACGATTAGGTACTGGTCATAGAAGAACATACGACCAGGTGGTTGTCGTAGAAAAACTTATGACTATATGTTGGTCGTAGAAAAACTTATGACTAGGTATTGGTTGTAGAAATACTTACGACCAGAGGGTTGTCGTAGAAAAACTTACGACTAGGTACTGGTCGTAGTAGTACTTACGATCAGGGGATGATCGTAGAAGAACTTATGATCACTTGTTTTAGTGCTTATGTCTACTATTAGCCTCTACAAGTTTAAAAGCGACGAAAAGACCTTAGCTGATTCACTAGACTATGAGAAAGTCGAAACGAAAAAGCTAAGGGAAGAATAAGAGGACCTTCTGAAGAAGCTTCAGGAAGCATACACTGCGACTCAACAGTTGCAGGGAGAAATAAATAGTAAGTTCTGAACTTAAGACTACTTCTGACACTAGTCTTTATCTTTTTTTTTTAACTCCTATTCCTTTTCAGAAAAAGAAGTCGAAGTGGGAAAGCTCCAAACCGAGGTCCATGAAAAGACCTTGGTTGTTCACGAGATCTCTTGCATTGCCAAGGACAAAGATCAAGAGATTGAGAAGCTAGATACTAAATTAGTAGGTAAGCAATTCTTTTAAATGCGACCAGTTTAGTCTTCCAGTCCTCTTAAGGGTTATTTCGTCTGACCAGTTTTACTCTTTTCAAAGCAAGCGGTCAAAATAAAACAACTCCAAGAGGTTTCGACTCATAACCAAGAGGAGATGAAGTTGACAAAGGTCAATCTTCAAGACAATATCTCTCTCTTAAACAATGTACAGCGGTGGTCTACATGCTGAGGAGGTTACTCCTCAAGAAGACACGATAGCTGCTCAAATGAGTACCATTGGGGAACAAGTTGGGACTTTGCAAAACTTGGTGGCTACTCTGATGATCAATCAAGCTGACTCGATAAAGGAGGCGGTCGAAGGTGTCGTAAGTTAAGTTCTAGCAAAACTTAAGGCTCGTGACCCCAACCTTAGTCTACAACCAATCGAAGCCGACTTCGACTGCACTAAAGCAGAAGTGGAGCGATTGATTGAAGAGATGTAGTCAGTCAGTAAGAAGGTCACGGAGGAGATGCAAATAGGATCTCCTTCGTCAGAGTAGTTTTTAATAGGAACCTATAAAAACAAGTGTTTGTTCATGTATATAATCTTTCCTTTTTTCCTTCCTTTTTCCTGCAAATCATCCTGTCGAGTAGTTAGTAACTCACAAGATAATGAATGGAAAAAGAAATTAAGACTAAGAATTGAAGTCATATTAATAACTTTATCCTAGCCCCCGACTATTTGCTTAGTTTATTTAGATAAACTAAGTAAATACTGTTAAAAGAGTTTCTGAAAAAGAGATATGTTTGGTTAACTTATAGTTTTCGATCACGATTATCATGCACTGACCGTAAGAGTAGGAACGAGTCGATGCTAGGAAGTTCCTTCTAGTGGACAGGACCACGTGCAAAGAGGAAAGGCTTCGACTAGGTGATGTTACCATCTCCGACCAGATTAATCAAATCAAGAGTGGCAACTTGAGTTAGACAAACATCTAGAGTAACTTTAAAAATCCTTTCGATCTTTTCCGGTGGACTCGATAGGTTTGCCCTGGTAGAGAGAGTTGGAAACAGGACGACGCTAGGAAGTTCCTTCTAGTCGGTAGGACCACGTGCAAAGAGGAGAGGCTTCGACTAGGTGTGTCTCTTCCTCCGACCAGTTGAACAAACCGAGTGTACTAGAAGTAGTCGAACAAATTACAAAAGTGTATTCTGCTTACAGTATTTTTCAAAATGAATGAAGAAATAAACTAAGGTGATTAGAGCTAACTTGAAAATATTTTGATCATGTTTGTTGAACCCGAGCTCTTTATATTGGCAGCAAAAGTGAGGAACAAGTCGACGCTAGAAAGTTCCTTCTAGTGGGCAGGACCATGTGCAGAGAGGAAAGGCTTCGACTAGGTGATGTTACTGTCTTTTCGACCAGTGTAAAGAATGACTGGGTGCTTGGAAAAATGACCGAAAGATTATCGAAGTGCTACTCAAAATAAGACAATAGAGGTAGAAGGAACCTGATGCTTTATTGTCTAGATGGTTGGTTACACGTAGAACTTGCTGTCTAGATGGTTGGTTACACATAGAACTTGTGTAACTGGACGACATTCCAAGAATTTGAGAGAATTCGGCCGTCTTCTATTGCTAGTCGTACCGAACCTGGTCGCGTAACTTCGACCACAGCGTAAGGACCTTCCCATTTGGGGGAAGTTTGTTCCGATTAGACTGGGATTGAATCTATTTCAATACCAAGTTACCTACAGTGAGGCTGCGAGGTTGGACCTTACAATCGTAGTATTTGCGCAAGGCTTGTTGGTAGACTACTGAACAGATTAAGGCTTGATTTCTCTTTTTTTCGAGTAGGTTGATGTTATCTACTCGAAGGTGTTCCTGGGTGGAGTCGTTGAAATTTTCGACTCATGCTGACCTTATCTTTAGTTTCAGGAGGAAGCATGGCTTCAGCCCCAAAAACTAGGAAAAAGGTTGTCTCACCTGTTGCTCGACTAGTAGTTGTGCAAACTGTCCATAATACTGAGGGTAACTCTTGCACCCAAGCCCCCGAACGCTTGATAAGCCGGTCGAAGACTCGAGTTTTGATTCCCTGCATTATTTGGTTGTTCACTCTTTTGACCGCCCCATTGCTTTGAGGGTGGGCGACATAAGCGTGACACAATTTGGCACTCAAATCATCGCAAAATTCCTGGAATTTTGCACTAAAAAATTGCTTACTATTATCTGCGATTATTTGACTTGGGACACCAAACCGAGTAATCACGCATCTGATCATGAACCGTTTTGCTGCTTCCGTTGTTATCATAGTCAAAGAACTTGAAGCCGCCTGAAGCTTTAGGAAATGGTGAATCCCTCATGCCAAGCAAAATCAAATCCAGTTTTGTAAATCAAAACTTCTATACAGTGATATCAATTCAAGTTATCATCCATGACTGTGACACGCTTATCCGAATGCTTTATACCCCGCAGGGGTGTACATCTTTACTCCACACGACTTAGTTAGCCTGCCTTCGGATGCCTCCGAATGATGACACACTTCCTTTGGTATGCCGATCGGGAAACTAAGATTTGATATTTTTCAACAAGCTAACACTATTGAGTTGGATACCCATGTGTGAACCGATCTCGCTAAACAACGACCGATAGCATCTCGCAAACCGGGCACACATGTTAAGCCGTCGGGAATGCCGACTCAAACAAAATAAGTGCGTAGGGTTCGCTACCCATACTACTTGCAATCGGCATCTTTAAGGTATGTATATGCTACTGAGCACATATACGCTCACCTCTTCTAAGAACATCCGACATCGACATACCAGCACTACATGGCATAAAACGCAACCAAGACCTAAGCATCTATGCCATACAAGGTCAATACACATATTCTTACTTCTCAAGCTTCCAACCCAATAGTCTTAACATTTTACTTAACCAAACAAATGCCATATAATCAGTATGCGGAAGCATGCGTGGGACTTGAATTGAATAGTCGAGTTCGGTCCTTAATTAACCCGGACAAGTCCACCACAATTCCTAATCTCTGCACAAAAGCACCATCACTAGCTTCCTCTTGTCCGCATCAAGTTAAATATAAAACTTATTTCAAATAAGTAAACCGACAAAGAGTTTCAAACAACGTAAGGTCTTTTAGATTCCCATGTTTGACAAGATATTCTTGTCAAACTCTAAAATCTCTAGACTGCATGTCTAAGCCAAATCTGAAAATATACTATAATATACACTACTATACTCAAGTTTGGAGTGTATGGTGACAATTGAGGTAATCCATCATGTTAGGTCATAACTAACTACTAACAAGTCACAATTTGTATTTTCGTAAAAATAGCATGCACAAATTGTCACCGGATTTAGAAAATCTATTGTATAAAATTTGGGGACCAATATGGTGTAGAGGAAGCTTGCCTTGATAGTAATAAACTGCATTGTGTCTCAAAGGTTGCCGTAAATAAAGTCAAAAGCTTCTGATGAACCATATTCTATAAGAAGCAATAAAGTCCAATAAATACCAAATCGATAAAGAAGTACCAAATGGAAGAAATATGCATGATCAACATGGAAATGCATGATTAGCAAGATGCTTAAGCCATAACTACCCATAATAGTGATACTAACCCATTTTATAACCTACTGCTTTTCAAATGGCGTGAAACTAGGGTATAGTTCAAAATTTCACCTTTGATTTTGAAAAGAGCGAAAACAGACACATTACAGATTTTAGGAAAGGAAAATAGATCAAGCAAAGGTTCAAAATGAAGCTTAACCTGATCTATTAGGGTAGTTAATACCTAAACTAACCTTAACCTAACTCTACCTGCTTAGATTACAAAGGGTTAAAGAAAACTTATTTTGGCTAGTTAATAAAAATAAGATAGAGATGATTTCTGCTATGAGGAAAAAATAGATGATGACAAGAATTGAAAGATTAACTTGTTATGCTACTAGGTTTAGCCGAGACCTAATTAGGATAACAAGTCGATATGAGAAACCCTAGGTCTTGAAAATGACATAAAAGACTGAAAAGTTAGAATAATCACTTTTCGCTTTAAAGCAAGTTGAAGTTACTGATGTTCAAAAGAATGATTCCCGGGAGCTTCTAAGGTCATTAAGATGCTCAAGATGTTAAAAACTAGGGTTTTAGCTACCAATAAAAGAAAGATACCAAAGTTGTCAAAACTCGATGTTGATCAACAGAGAAATAAACTCGTTTAACCTACAAAAGATGTCAAATCTTATTACAAGGTGGGAACTGTGGTTTAGAATGGATAAGCAAAAGGACAGGAGCAAGAACTCCACCGGGATGCTAAGGAAAATGAAAAGCTCCTTCTACCAACACGGTGTGAAATAAAAGCTAGGGTTTATATATAGATGTTGAGCTACAAGGCAAAGTGGAAGAGTCTAGAGTTGATGAGTTGTCCATTTAGGCTAATTATCCCAAAAATTAGTTGCAAAAGCTTTGATAACCCTCTCCTCTCGCTCCCTCAGATGGCGGCGCACATGTGGGTCCCTTTGTCATCCACACGCGCGCTCCTAAAGCTCAAAAGAACATCACCGTCCGATTAGAAATGGGCGCCGTGATAAATAGAGAGGTTAAAAGGTTTTAATCAGTAATCTTTAATATGGACCGTGCGATCTAGATCGGTCGATCGAGATTAAACGGAGCCCAAAAGGATTTCGGCCCATTTTCAACTCGGACGTTGGATTGGAATCCAACCACATAAAGGAATACACGTCGCCCTTTAGATGCATGACGCAGGACGCTAATCGCTAGATTGGATTTCTACTGGCCGAGATGGGACCAAGAACCGATGGTCCGGCTGCATACACAAACCGACCCTATGATTAACATCCAATGGCCCACTAACTTTGGGCCTTAATCGCGCCTCAAAAAGGAGCCGTCAGATTTAAATCCAAAGGTCTAGACAAAAGCGCGCCTTTGATTTCAAAAGAAAACGAGTGACGCGGTCGGATCAAGAATGAACGGCGGAGATTAAGGGATGATCCGGAGTCGTCCGAATGCATACACCGCTCTGTACCATACGATGAAGATCTAACGGCCCAGAGGAGCGCAGGCCTTAATAGCACGCGGGAAAGAGGGACACCGTGAGATTTGAATCTGACGGTCCAAAGAAAAGCGCGCCTTTAAGTTTAAAAAGAAAAGGGCGCCGCTGTTGGATCGTGAATGAACTGTGGAGATTAGAAGGGGATCCGGAGTTGTCCGATTGCATACACTAACCTCGATCGTTAGATTAAGATCCAACGACGGAGATTAGGGCGCACATCGCAGCGGCTCCGCGTAAGCGCCATAGCCTCGCCTGCTCGATTGAAAATCAACGCCGCTCATAATGCACGAGGAGATTGGACTCGCGCCTCCAAGGATATCGAGACCCCAGGTCGCAAAAGGCCAAGATAGAGGGATCATTTGTAATGTCTAAGTCGGTTGGTGTATCTGCAATGAAACTAACACTGTACACACTTCTTAACCAGCTCTTTGGCATTGTAGAGGGCTATTGGCTAGTAGAAACCTTATCGAAAGGTCTTACCAACCAGCGTTCTGTAGGAAGCAAGAGTTCTACAGATACCCCCGTGTATGTTGTGAAGGAGGTTTAACCCTTCTCTCTACGATATGCATCGCATGAGTACCTCGTTTATAGAGGACTCCTTCGACCAAAGTATCTATTTTGGCCTTTCAGGATAAGCGATCTGCCTGCCTCGAGATCATCATCAGGTATTTTACCCTTCTGAAGATACTCATAGATGGGATTCATCCAAGTATCCTCATATTCTAGAGAGGTCGTCTCAATAGGAGGTGTCTCTGGTGTTTCGACCAAAGACGGCTTTTGGAGCTGTTCCAAGAAGACTCCTTTTGATACTTGCGATCGGGAAGAAGCTATATGAGCAAGCTGGTCTGCGAGAAAATTATCCTTTCGAGGGATGAATTGTACCTCAAAACCGAAAAATGCTTTTCTAGCTTTCGAACTTCTGATAAGTACCGAGATATGGTCAGGTTAGAGCACCGGTACTCTTTTCTGACCAAATTTACGACTAGTTGAGAGTCTCCTCTCACGAGTAGTCAACAAATCGAGAGCGCCTTCGTAGCTCGTATGCCAGCTAGCAAACCTTCATATTCTGCTGCGTTGTTAGTGGCCTGAAAGTTTAATTGAATGGCATACTTTAAGGTCTCTCCCATAGGAGATTCCAGGACCACCCCAGCACCTGAGCCACTTAAAGTAAGTGACCCATCAAGTCAGTCATACCGGGAAGTTGAGTTTGTAAATTAAGATCTTGCGTTGATTTTATGCTAAGTGTTAAGCTTCCGGAGTTCATTTGGTAGAGATGTTAATTGTTTTCCTTGCCTTCAGTTTTCGGGCTTGTCCCTTATCCATCTTAGTATTTATCCCCACCCCAAACTTTTAGCAGATCCCTAATCGCGTTTTCACTTCTAGTCTTCAAAGTTGCGTTGCTAACCCATCTCTTCGTATCAGGATGTCTAGACAGACCAGTAGCGGACTAGGTCAGCAAGCTCGCTGGAATGAAGATCTTCCGATCTCCGACTGTCCGGACAAGACTTGCTTGCGCCTCCACTCAGGCGATTGTGACGGAGTTTGTTCCCATTGCCCTGGGGAACGGCGATTACCTCCCTTTCTCCTTGGCTTTGGCGAAGGGAGCCATGTCGTCAAAGGACGTGAACTAGGAAAGGTCAAGGTCTATCAGCGCTGTGGTGAGGAAGGACACTACAGCAACGAGTGTACTACAGTCTGCCCAAACTGTGACGAAGAACACTTGCCTGGAAATTGTCCGACTGCCAGAATTACTTGTTTCCTCTGCAAGGGAAGCAATCACTATCCCAAGGAGTGTAGTATGAACCAGGTAATCGCCAGGTCACTAGAAATACAACGACTGCTTCTTCGGTCATCCGTAGGCACCGCGACCACCAATGCATCCAAATCAGAGAAGTTCCTGGATGATCTATCTGAGGAACTACGGGACAAATTACCAGTCTATACTTTCCCAAATTTCAGATTGTGGTCGAAGATCCCGTTGTTGCTGGGGCCAGAAAGAGAAAGCTAAAGGATCGTCGCAAGCGTCAACAGATAGCTGATGTCGCTTGTTTCTTCTGCAACAACAAGGGTCACTATGCGCATAATTGTCCTAAAGAGAATGCAGCCACCCCTCGTCCTCTGCAGGCCGTGCCCCAATCTCGTGCACCTGCGAGTCAGCAGAGCGGCCTCCGCAATCTAGCTAAAGTCACTTGTTTTCTCTACAAACTCAAGGGCCATTATGCTAATAATTGTCCTAAGAGGCTTGCAGCAACCTCTCGTTTCTTTTCGCGGCCCGTGATTCGATCGCATGCACCTGCGAAACATCGTGACCTGAGGGTTGTTCGTACTCAAGTCAACTCCGTCTCAGCTGGGAAAGCACAGGAGGTACCCGACGCCATGTAGATACGCTTCTTGTTACCTCTTGCCCCGATACTATTTTATTCAATTCAGGAGCATCTCATTCCCTTGTATCCCCATCTTTTGCTAATATTGATGGTTTTGTTTTGCTCTTCTATCCGTGCCCGCACCACCTCGGTTTATCAAGCCTTGCTAAGCCTACCCGCTTCCCCTAAGAAGAATGCCACCATCCGGATTGTCCTCGGTCGTTTGACTTGAGTGACACCCTCCTGTCCCTATACATCCAAGGGCATCACCTACTAGGTATTGCCACGAATTTCTGTGGCCTAAATGTCCATAGCCCCTCTAATGAACTGTCTATGAAGGGATGACTCCGTATAGCTAGTTATCAAGCCGAGGCCCCATTCGTTAGTGGAGTAACCAGACAAATTGCTCCCCTAACTGAGAATGGCCTTAGTTCCACCAAGAAGCTAGCTGTGGGGGGATGACTCTACATACCTAGCTAGCAGGCTGAGATCCCGTTGTTGGCGGAATTGACCAGACAAATCGGTCCACCAGCTAGCAACGATCTTGCACCATCAACCATGGAACTTAGAAAGATCTCTCAGTCTGTCAATCCTTGGTATATATAGACCTAGTAAGTGTCCCTGTGTCGGATAAAGTGACACGTTTTCTACCAGTCAAAACCAGGATTCGTACCGGTCACTTGGCTAAGGCACCGATGGTAGTCCGTGCCCGTGTTCAGACTACCCCTCTTTCTTTTCCGAGTGAGCCAAATCTCGGGACGAGATTTTTTGTAAGGGTCGGGGGGAGAGTTGTAACATCCCAAGTTTCAGACTTGTGTTTCAAATGTAAGAAAATGAGTAGAAATTAAAACTTTTTCTTACATCATGTATTTCCTGTTGTACGGAACAGTTCCTGTACAAGACTTATGGAAATACAAAGTCACAAGTCTGTTTATTCACATCTTGATCCTTCAAAAACATTCTTGTCAAATATTATGATCATCTCCTGGAAATATTTATCCTAAGTTCTTGGGATGGTATGTGACCCCTCTGAAAAATTTCACAATTTTTAAAAATTGTTTGAATATTTTTGGAGGTCAGTCAAACCCAATTAAATTCTGGTCAAACTGTGGGCCAGGACCTTGTGGAATTTTTGGAGGAAAATGTATAGCACAAAAACCTCTGAAAATTTTATACAAGGTTAATCCTAAAGTTAGAAAGCTCCTATAAAAATTTCAGAATTTTTGGAGATAGTTTGCTACCTCAAATATTTTCCCAAATTTCAGTCCCATTCTCTTTAAACCCTGGTCTGAGTTAGACTTGGGCTCAGACCAGAGTCCAACCTCTAGGTCTTGGTCGCACCGAGCCGCCTAGCTGGGTCAGGCTCGGGCAGTTGGGCGCGTGGGTGTCGGCCGTTGGATTTGGATCCAACCGTCACGACCTCCTCATATTCCATTTGCAAAGACAACCCTCTGGGACCTCCCCTAGGACCTCCTTTGCATCTTTTGCAAGGACCACCCTGGGGCGTCCTCCTCCGACCTCCTCGACCACCCCTAGTGCTTGGGTGATCGTGGGCCGTCCATCTTCAGATCTGGGGCCCAGACCTCCCCTAAGTGTTAGGACCTCTAATCCTTATTTTAAATCTGAGCCCTTAGATTCTCATCCAACCCTTCAGACCTCCCTAGTGGGAGCTCAGTGCGGATTTCAGCCGTTACACTTGTTGACCAGCCCTCCCTGGTTCTCTCACTGACTGGTGGGGCCTGGTCATTATCAAAGTTTGTGCGTATGGCAGTTGGGAGCAGTGGCCTGTCACTTTTTGGTCCTTCCCAACGCCTCTTTCTGCCATGCATTAATTGTGTCAGAGCCTAGCCCTAAAGAAGTCATCCCCTACCTACCTGCCCTTGTCAAATCTAGCAAGTCCATGGCAGGAGCATGGACTTTGTTCACAGTGGGACCTGTCCACACCATTACCGAGCTCCCAGGCTATGAATAGCCTGAGACCTCCTTTCTCCTCTTCTTTCTCCATTCCTTGTGTGCTTGGACTCCCTCGGTTGTGAGTGTGAGCCCCAAACTTGAGCGCCCGAGAGCACCACCCTCCCTGCCATCATTGCCGACTTTGGAGCTCTCCGGCGACCAGCCGAGCTCCAGTGGTCGCAGCATTATTCTTGCCCTCTTCACTGTCATCTTGATCACCTAGAGCTTGCTCTAACTTAGCTTGGTTCACCATTGCAGAGGTGAACAAGTTGGGAGCTGCTTTGCGGGGTCGAGATCGTCTTCTTCCTCTTCACCAGCGAGCGCTTCATCACCGGACTTCTTTGACCTTCTCCGAGCTCCTCCGACCTCCCTGGTTCCCTCTCTGCCCTCACGTGCCCGTTCTCCTAGCCAAGCTACCGTTTATCTTGTCGTCGTAGAGCTCGTATTGTTTTTCGTAGTTGGCCGTATTAGACTTCTTCCTCTCTCTCCAGCTTCCGAGCGTTCCAGGCCGTCGCCGCCGTCGAGAGCACGTCCTTTAGGTTCTTAACATTGTTTAGAACTCAACCATATCCTTGGTTCCTGCCGGCGAGCTCCCCATCGCCGGCGGTGAGCTCGTGTTAGCGCTTGGGCTTTTGTCACGTAAGATTCGGACAGCCCAGTAGCCAATGATTGGCTGTCGGAATCTTTGAGGAGCCTCTCGCTGCGAGTGGGCCTCCTCCCACTCCTGTTGTCGGACGGCAAAACCCCGCCCCGACCTCCCCGCTCGACCTCCTAGAGAAGATCTGGCCGTTAAAGACCTCTCTGTGGTAAATCTTAGCCGTAGGACCACCTCCCGCACTTCCGCTAGAACCTCCTCCTCGTGACCTCCCCTAGTTTAATCTCACCGTTAAGATCACCCCCGCTAGATTCAGGCGGCTGGGAGTTTTCTATGAAAACTCTAAGTCACGAGGACCTCTTTGGAGCAATCTTGTCCGTTTAGGACCTCTGCAGTTAGCTCTAGACCGTTAGATCTTCTTTGTGGAAACCCTTAGTTGCTAGGACCTCCTGTTAGTATAGATCCTAGCCGCCTAGGACCACCCCGGTCAAATCCTAGCCGTTTAGATCTTCCCGTGCGCAAAAGACCTCCCTATGGTCATTTTGCAAAGACCACCCTGGGTCCTCTTTGTAAAAAGCCACCCCGGTCTTTTATAAAGAAAACCTCTGACCTCCTGATTCCTAATGTTTAATTAGTAGCACTTAACCTCCAAATGGTTCTAGCATTACTAATTAAACATTCTAAGCCTCGATGGACATATGCTTCCTGCATTGCAAAGACATGCACATCATCACAAAGTTACACATCATTTCCATACAACATACATTAACAAGTCTAGTAAAGGACATAGATAAAGTAAGTTATTACAAAAGAGCCGACTACCAAATGACACAATATACAAGAATGACAAATGAAGCAAAGGTGCCATGAGATGGCTAGAACAAAAGTCGACCTGCTAGCCACACAACCCACAAGTCAACTGACGGCCGCTGCTAGACGCCCGCAAGCTACCACAACACACTACAAAAGTGAGGCCCTCCACCACCTTCTTCCTCCGCAACAAATACATTTAAGCAAGATAACCGAGTACACAAAGGTACTGCAAGATCGACGTGGTGGATAGCTGACCTATTCATAACTACATGCAAGCTTATTTAGGTGGAGGTTGTATGTCTCATTTTGCACAAAGCCAACTTTATTTGCAATAATGTAATACATTTAAGAGCAAGTTTGCAAATCTATTTTGATGTTGAATATAACAAATAAATAATGATAAATACAAGCAACCACCTGGAAGTGACTATCCCACTAGCCACCATAACATAGCACGAATCCCCGATTCACCACCCATCAAGTTTTAATTAAAAGGTTGTAGTCTTGTTCTCACGGGCGATCCGAGCGTGTCCATAACCTAGACGAGGCTATTCGAATAGTTTTAACCCCGCAGGTGTACCAATGTACCCACACTTCGACGGCCTTTGCCACAAAGCACACTTCCAAGGTATGCCGCACGACTAAGTCCTACGAGACGTTTTCAATATTGTGTATCAACCACGAGCCGCTCGATGGATAGAAACCCATACGCTTACATTGCGTCGTAAAGACAACAAATCCCATCACGTGAAGTCTTTCTGACACTACAAAGCTCCCAACACCATCCCTCCCGCACCTCCGCGACCCGGCCAATACACGCCAAAGTACTAAGTCAAGAGAGGTCCCATACCCTCTAGTGTGGTTAGCACGCTAGAATGCTTGGTTTAGTGTAACAAGATGTTCGGGTCCTTGTTGACCGGCACCATTCCAATCACACCCAAAAATCACACCGCCTTACCATTGTGCCCTAGTCTAAATTATTTTGTTTTCAGCTTTAGTTTTCATAAGTAGACATGGCACAAGGCTGAAATCATAGATCATAATAAGTTTTATGTGATCAAGGTTATTGACAAGTCGATAACCGCCATTTCTACCTAACCTAAGCATGGCTAAGCAATTATTCCGCAAAACTACTAAGTGACAAGAGCTCATCCACGAACTCTAAATCACATCAAGATAGCCTAGGCTCATGGTAGTAGAGGATAATCATTTGCCTAAGGAAATGCATCTAGGAGGTAAACTAACGACAATAGTTTAACACAAAGTAGCAATGCATACATAGAATTTGTAATCAACATAAATACTTAAAATACTGGGATTAACATGATCAAACTGCTTGCCTTGCTGCAATTGTTCTTGCTGTAGAGGAGGATCCTCAGGTTCAATAAATTCTTCGGCACCTAACGAGAAAAGGCGATAAAACCAATAAGAACAAGAACACCAAAAGGAACTCAATAGCAAAGAACATTCAAAACCCAAGAAATTTATACAGCCGCTAGAGGATGATTTTAGACAATTTTAGAAACAAGAATCACTTCATTTGGACTAAGTATGAAAAAGTTACAGCCAAAATACTCTTTCTCAGCCTATTTAAATCAACTAAATTAATTAATGGTACTGTTCATGGCGAAAATTTCTATAATGATCTGGAACCCAAAATTTTTATGGTAGGTAGTTTATGTCATTCTAATCACAGCAAAGATGAGTTTACTAACATTGGAGTTATAATGATTTACTTATGATTTTTCTAAGTTGCAAAACTAGCACAATACACTTTCCAGAAACATACACATGTTCCAAACCCAATGGTGATGACCTCGCCGGCGGTGGAGGCCTAGAACGCCGGCGAGCCGGAAAACACAGAAAGAGGCCATTTCGACAAAACATAAAAATAGCAAAATACTCCGCTGCGGTCCAGGAAAGCGGGTGCCAACACTTCTAGGGACTAATAAGAAGCTACCGCGGCCAAGATGAGCTTCAAAAGATGGCCGGAGAAGCTTGAACACGATGGAGTTCACTCGAGCCGAGGTAGATGAAGAAGAAAATGATAACCTGAGCAAAATGAACACCAATGGGTGATCAAAATAGCTTCATTAAGGTTCCCATAAGCCCCACAAGTAAGTAATTGCAAAAAAAACCACTTACCGGAGTTGGAGAAGAAAAGAGGTGAAACCAGCCGAAAATCTCTAAACTTAAAATTGAGTGATTCCTGTGAATGTAACCCAAAATTTAAGTTAGGGGAAGTATAAAGGAAGTTGAGGAGCTCAAAAGGGTACAAGAAAGATTGAAGGTGAACCATCGACACCAAGATCGCCATTGAGCTCTCGGTCAACAATGGTGGTTTGAAGATTTGAAGTGGTTTTGAGCTCAAACACAGAGTGAGCAAAGTGTGGTGTAAAGGGACACTAGAGGACCTAGAGGGGTTTATAAAGAGGAAGGATTAGGTTTCGAGCAAGAACATGAGTCCATGGTGGCCTTGGTTCATGCTACGCCATGGACCAAGAAATGATGGGAGCAAGTGAGCACGGTGACAATGGAGGAGAAAGCTCGATGCACATTTAATGCCCTCAGAGAGACGCTGACGAGCAAGCTTGAAAGATAGAGCAAAGTCGCCTCTCTCTCTCTCTCTGCCATTGCCTGCATGCACCGCACGACTAACCCAAGGAAGAAGAAGAACAGAGAAGGCAAGCCACGACCGTTGGATTTGAGATGGACGGTCACGATTTAAATGGGTCCGCCGACACCGATTGTTTTCGGAAATCGATCGCTGGATTGAGATCCAACGATCCCAATTGAATAGTGCAACCAAGACGGCCCAATGCTCGCGAACGTGGCCGAGCGATTAAAACTAACGGCCGAGATTGCACGCGCTTAAAAACACGGCTCGGCGCTTAGGTGGTTCGACGGAGTCAAGTGGCTTGAGCTCGAGCCCACTCAACCCAAGGAACAAAGGAACCGGTGTTTTGGATTTTAGATAGACAGAGGCTTTGAGGATTTATTAGAGGTAGTAAAATAACTCTAAAAATCCTGAAATTTTTACAGGAGCTTGCTGACTCAGATATTGACCTTGTGTAAAATTTTCAGAGGTTTTATGCATTGCATTTTTCTCCAAAAATTCTACAAGGTACTGGCTCAAGGTTTGACTGAAAGTCAAACAAGTTTGACTGGCCTCTAAAAATATTCAAACAATTTCTAAAAATTGTAAAATTTTTCAGAGGGGCCACATACCATCTCAAGAACTTAGAAAAAATATTTCCAGAGGATGATCAAAAGATTTGACAAGGTTGTTTTTGAAGGATGAAGATTTGGATCAAAGATTTCAGGATTTTGTATTTCCTTAGCTCTTGTACAAAAATTGTTTAGTACACACAGAAATACATGATGTAAGAAATTTTTTAATTTCTACTCATTTTCTTACATTAGAAACACAAGTCTAAACTTGGGATGTTACAACTCTTCCTCTTACAAGAATCTCGACCAGATTTCGCTACTTGAGAAGAAGGATGGATAATCTACACGGCGATCCTCACGCTCCCAAGTTGCTTCATCTTCGTAATGGTTTGACCATCAACCTTAAGGAACTTGATGACCCGTTCCTTGTTCTTCGCTCAAATTCTCGAGAATACGAATGCAGATGCTCATGTAGGTCAAATCTCCTGCACATCGAGAACCTCCAATGGAGTTTCTCACGGACACGAAGGCACTTCTTCGTGTGTGATACATGGAACACATCATGCACACCTCAAATGTAGCCGCAGCCCAATCAGATGCCACACCTTCAACTCTCTCGACGATGCGAGCAAGGCCCAACATAACGAGGAGCTAATTTGCCCTTGACACCAAAACGCGATGGCTCTTCAAAGGTGAGACTTTGAGATACACAAAGTCATTGGGCTAAAGCTCAACTCACGGCGACGACGACCGCATAGCTCTTCCGCTCGATCGGCCGCGCAAATGCTCATGATCAATCGAACTCGACTTTTCGCCTCATTGATCGACCGGCTAAAAACCGCCGCTTCACCGCTTCCACTGCTCAACGGGTTCTCGTGATCTCTCCCATACAAGGCCTCAAACGGTGCATACCAAGATCGCTCGATAGCCGTTGTTGTAGGAGAACTCAAAGAAATGGTAGGCACTTCTCCCACTTCTTCCCATAGGAAAGGACACAAGCACGAAACATATCTTCCAACACTTGGTTGACTCTTCCGTCCCGACCATCGCTTGGGGATGAAAAGTCAGATCAAATGAAGGCGGGTCCTCATAGCGCCTGCGCATCATGCCAAACCGAGAGGTAAAAAGCGCACTACGATCGGAAATAATCGCCTTGGGCACACCATGCAAGCTCACAATCCTCGATACATAGAGTTCGGCCAGAGGTCCCACACGGAGTGAGTCTTGACAGAAGGAAATGTGCCACTTTAGTTAGCCTATCAATGACAACCCAAATGACATCATTCCTTGGACGAGCGGGCAAACCGGTGATGAAGTCCATGCCCACTGTAATCCCACTTCCACTCGTGCACCGCAAAGGTTCAAGAAGTCCTCGCTGACGTTGATGCTCGGCCTTCACACAAGAACACACGCCGACTCCGCAACGAACTTGGCAATCTCACGCTCATTCGAGTCCACTGCATCTCTCGACGTAAGGTCCTGACACATCTTGGTAGCCCCGGGTGGATAGATAAGGGAGAGTCATGGGCTTCGCGAGAATCAAATCCCGCAATTCCATGACCTTCGAATAACAAGACGCCGCCTAAACCATACAACTCCGTGCTCATCCCTCAAAAGCACTTGGCTGCCCCATCCTGATGTTCTCGCTGATTTGGCTCACACCAACATTCTGCTCACAGTGCAGCCTTGATTTGGTCCACTAAGGTTGGTTGCACGACCAAGGTAGCAAGAGAACCGTGCTCGATCAAACCCAAATTGAGGCGCTGAAATTCCTCCACGAGGGTAGGCTGCTGCTCTTGGAGCATTAACATGTTGCAATACACCTTCCGGCTGAGTGTATCCGCAACGACATTGGCCTTGCCCGGATGATACTGAATGCCCATGTCATAGTCCTTGATCAATTCCAACCATCTTCTTTGCCTGAGGTTCAGATCTGGCTAGGTGAACAAGTACTTCAAGCTCTTGTGGTCAGAATACACTTCACAACGGTTACCAATTAAGTAATGCCGCCAAATTTTGAGTGCATGAACCACAGCAGCTAACTCCAAGTCATGTGTAGGATAGTTGAGTTCATGAGGCCTCAACTGCCTTGATGCATACGCCACTACCTTGCCCTCCTACATAAGAACACAACCAAGACCCTGACGAGAAGCATCACAAAAGATATCAAAACTCTTGTGAATATCAGGGAGAACAAGCACTGGGGCTGAGGTTAACCGCTTCTTGAGTTCCTGAAAAACTCACATCACACGCAGCAGACCACTCAAACTTCTTGTCTTTCTTGAGCAACTCGGTCATAGGCTTCGCAATCTTGGAGAAATTCTCGATAAAGCGGCGATAGTAGCCGGCCAAACCAAGAAAACTCCGCAGACATCGGTGATCGACTTGGCTGACCTCAAGATAGCACATCACCGACTTTGCTAGGATCCACAACCACACCTCCCGCTGAAAGAACATGGCCCAAGAATGCCACTTCTTCAACGTAACTCGCACTTGTCGAATTTGGCATACACTGGTGCTCACGCACTTGCCCAACACAAGGTTAAGATGCTTAGCGTGCTCTTCTTCACTCTTGAGTAGATAAGGATATCATCAATGAATACCACCACAAATCTATCCAAATACTCCATGAATAATGAGTTCATAAGGTTCATGAATAAAGCAGAGCATTGGTGTAACAACCCCAAATTAGGGTTTGTATTTTAAATGTATAAAAGTATGAAAATTTAAAACTTTTGGTTGTATATCTTGATCATGCTCATGGTTTCCAAAATCTTGTGCACAATTTTAAAATTTTGAAGATTGTATTAAAGTTTGTGTTGAAGTTTTAAACTTTTAAACTTAAATCCCATTCCAAATTGAATTTAAAGATGTATGAATGAAAATTTCCAAAAATAATTTATTCAAATACTACATTATTGATCTTAATTGTAATTATTTTTACCAAATTTTTATAAGTCTTTTGCCTTCACCAAAATTCAAACGAAATCACTAATGCAGATTTGAATATGATTTAATTCTAACAAATTTTAATATAAAAGTGTTTGAAATTATTTTTCCTAAGTCCCTTTGAACCTCAGAATGCCCACAAAAATTTTCATAATTTTTCAAATTTTATTTCTAGTTCAAACGCTAGGTCAAACTTGTATTTGTTTCGTCAACACTAAAACACAAATTTAATCCGCTCGTAATCGTTCCTCCGACCCAAGTCCGAAGTTCGACCGAACTAGCCGCGAGCCAGCCTTCTTCACATCGACGGCCCGACCTCGCCACACAGCCTTCTTCCACGCAAGAGACACACGCTGCTCCCGCCTCGAGCGCTGGCCGCCAATGCCGCCAGATGCTCGCACGCACCACGCGACGGCCACCACCGCTTTGCCGTGAGCTCCCGCCGAGTGCATCGCCTATCTTCCACGCCCTTCCTACCATTTCATCCTCCTTCCTCCTATTCTCCACCGGGCGCGCCGGCCGCCCTCGCCACAGCAACCCCGGCCCATCGCACTTACCTGCGGCCACTCCGGCTTCGCTGCCGCCCCTCCGCAGCAGCTCGCCGCGCTCGTTCTCTCTCCTTTGGCGCCAAACTCTGCCTCCTTCCTCTCGCCTACCAAGCCGCCTGCCCGGCCGCTCGCTCGAGCCGCTCGACTCTCCCACCACCATCAACCGCACTGTAAGCTCCTACCACCCTCTCATGCTTGTGCTCACCCAGTGAGTCACCCTCTCTCACTAGTGCGCGCCGCCTCCTCCTTCTCCGTGTCCGGCCGTTGCTCACCATGGCCGCACCGCCGAGCCACCTCCGAGCTCCCGCCCATTCCTGAGCCGAGCACCGCGCCGCCACCACGACATTTCCCAACCGCCGGCCGAGCCTCCCGCCGCCCTAGGCCGCCACCACCGCGAAGCCTCCTACGCCTCGCCTCGCCGCCGCCGGTCGCCCGAGCTCCCCGCCTCGAACAGCTCTGGGTGAGCATCCACTCTCCTCAAGCTCGCTCGCCGCTTTTCCTCTCTCCGCTGCCGCTTCGGGCAAGACCGCTTGCACCGCCTGGCCGACGCCGCTGGGCCGCCATTGTCGCGCCGCCACATCGCCTCTCCGGCCCCAAGACCACCTCTAGCTTCACTAGCCCTCTGTTAACCCATTTTCGTAGCCTCCCCGCCACGCCGCAGCTCCATCACCGCGACATGAGCTACTCGAGAGTACTCGAGCCTTCCTCTCAGATCGCCCTCTTTATGCTCCTCACTGTTCTTTCTCTGCATAATAGGAGCTTTTGTCCGATAGTAGTGAGTTAGGAGGTTAGGTGATAAATCGATTAGTGCACTAAGTAATTAACTTGAGATTGAAGTCAAATTAGAGTTTGATTAGGGGAAGGGTATCCTAAGATGATTGGATAGAATGTTGAGTTTTGCATAATAGAGCTCCAGTGGAAAATCGACAATAGTCCGATTATGTTTCTCAACCAAAACATACTCGACTAACAAGCTATACTAGTTAAATGTGAACTAACATCACTTTGCCTAACATATTTGCAATAACTCAACAAATTTAAATCAAGTAGCCTTGTTGAAATAGATTCAATAAGTGAAAAGTTTAGTTAAATATCGCTCCTCAGAACAACTTCGTCTCCTTGCCCAAAGTACCAACATGAGCAAAGAGGAAGATTGAGGAGAATTAAAAGTGACAAAAATCAATGACATGGTTAATGCGAATAGTTTGAAATCTGTTAATTCAAATAGCCTTTGGACATTTCTCTAGCAGTAGGTCCAACCTAATCAGTGATTAGCTCTTGATGCCTAGCAAGATAGGGGTCAACAGACTTGCATTTAGCAATCTTCCTTCTCAAATTGTGAAGTTAAATAACAGTGTTAATCGCTAGTCCATAAATGAGCCGATAAGGCAGAAGGTTCTAAGGAGATAGAATACTATTGTCAGCTAAACTCACTTGTAAGACCACCATCTAACACTACCCGATCATATAGCTGATCATGGAACCACTCAATTGAATCATCCGAATTGAAATCTGAGTTTTTAAAAGGAGTTAGTGAGAAACACTTCATTTCAAAGAATACTATGTATTGTCCGTCGATTTAACAAAGAAAGGTAAGTTGATGATGAGTAGACTTGTCAATGAACTGATGACCTTGCTAATCCAAGTTGGTTAGTGTTGGTCTCATTATTTTAGCTAGTTAAATTAGTTTCCAGAGCATCTAAAATCAAAGTTGTTTTTAGGAGGATAGCTAGCAAGACCGTATTTCTTTATCGTGATTGTCCTGCTGCGTGTTAGTGCACGTAAAAGAAGAGGTGTGTTAAGGAAGGATGTTTTGTCGTTGTAACTCTTTAGTAGAAAACTCAATTGTCAATGAACCCATTTGCAAGACCTTATGTTTTCTTTTAGCAAAATGTTGTGTAAGACAATTAGGTCACTAAGTGAGTTAGCCAATTTGTTTGTCTAAATGAACTTATAGCAGTAATAGTTGCTTAGAATAGTTAGTTAATTAAAGTGTGATAATATGTTGTAGCTAATAGATGTGCACACAATCACCATCAAAGTCTGTTGAAAGTTTAGATCATATAAGAGGATTGTTTTTGACTGTATGTTTATCGTGGAAATTAGTGAGTTTGGAAAGATCTGTAGTAAGAAATCCTATCTAATTTAAAATAAACTCCGATCATCTAATTTTTGTTCCTAATTTCATGATCTATCTTCCTGTATTGATTTTTGAATGTCGTATGCTCGTGTTTATTCATTGTTTTTCGCTAAGGCGCTTTTTATCGTTAGATGACGCCGTGACGTAGAGTGACCCTCTGCAGTTGAAGTCAATTATCTCAATCAAAGCAAAGGCAAGCGCTTTGATCATGATTAATCCTAAGATTTTAAAGATTAATATTTTGTTTCAAAATTGTATGTATGCATCGCTTAATTTGTGTTAAAATGGTTAGCTAGACCTCGAGATGCATATCCTGTAGGCAAAATATTGATCTCTACCACCGAGCCTAGGTTATTTGTCGTGATTAGAGATCGCCGATGATCTCTTGTCACTTAGTAGATCCGGGTCAATCGCTTAGACTTGCTTAGCTATCGGTAGAATCAAGCGGTTATCGACTTTAGTCGGTAACCTTGATCACACAAAATTTGCTATAACTTTATGTTTCAGCATTTTGCTATGTTTAATTGTGAAAACTAAAATGAAAACAAAATGATTTAGACTTGGGCACAACGGTATGTTGGTGTGATCTGCTGGGTGTGACCGAATGGTGCCCAGTCAATTAAGGACCGAACATCTTGTGAGTGGATTGTTATCCGCATTTTTGCGTATAACCACACTAGAGGGTATGGGACCTCTCTGACCTAGTACTTTGGCGTGTATTGGCTCCGGGTCGCAGAGGGATGGTGTTGGGAGCATGGTAGTTGTCCGAAAATCTTTACCCCGCAAAGGTAGTTGTCTTTCTGCTTTACCATGTAAGCGTATGGATTTCTATCCATACGAGCTGCTCGTAGTTAATACACAATATTGGAAAAGTCTCAGAGGACTTAGCTGTGCCTTGCATACCTTCGGTAGTGTGTTTCTGCTAAAGGCGTCCGAGGTGTGGGTACAGGGTACACCCCCAGGTTAAAACTATTCGAATAGCCTCGCCCTAGGTTATGGACACGCTTGGGTAAGCTTTTCAAGAGTTAGACTACAACATTTTAATTAAAACTTGATGGGTTGGTATGAACGGCGCTCATACTATTGTTGTGATGGCCATTGGGTTGGTCATCTCTAGGATGTCTTTTGTCACTACTTCATCAGATCAGTTATTTCGCAAATAAAATTTGAATTGTTAAACCGCTTCAAACTATTACATTATTGCAAAAGAAAACTTGCTTTCGCTAAAAGTAAGTCCAGAGCCCTCCACTTAAATAAAGCTTTCATGTAGTTAAATTATAGTTCTCATATCTTACACATCATCTTTCTTAGCAGTACAAAACAATTTTTGTACTCGATGCTTTGATTAATGTTTTTGTTGCAGAGGAAGAAGGTGAGCCCCAAGGGCTTTCCTTTGTGATATGTGTCATGGGTTTGACGACTAGCTTGTGTGCTGGTTGGTTGCCTTGTGGGTAAAGGCACACTAATTGGCTCTTTTATTTATTGCCATCTTATGGCTTTTGCTCACTGTAGTTTGTTATTTATCTTGTAAGTTCTTTCTGTATATTTGTAGTTTTATTATTGTAACCTCTCGTATGGATTTGATGCATGATTTTGTAACGGTGTGTATATCAGATTGGAAGTATACATATCCTCGAGGCTTGGTTTATTTGAATTGTAATGCTAGGGTCAATGGAAGGCTAAGCATTACAAGTCGAATAAATCGGGGTCCTCACAATTGGTCAAACCAAAAGACATGACGGTGTACTCGTAAAGACCATAACGAGTAGCAAAGGCCGTCTTCGGAATGTCCTCGCCCGATCCTCGACTTGATGATAGCCCAATCTCAAGTCAATCTTGAGAAGACACGTGTTCGCCAATCGATCGAAAAGATCATCAATACAGTGCAAAGGATACTTGTTCTTTATCATTACTTCATTGCTGACGGTAATCAACACACATGCGCAAGGTCTTGTCCTTCTTCTTCACAAAATAACCGAACAGCCCCAAGGAGATGAGCTAGACGAATGAAACCCTTCTCTTGCAGCTCACCTAGTTGCTTCTTCACTCCTCCAACTCATTAGGAGGCATGCGATACTACCTCTTTGAAATAGGGGCACTGGCAGCAACTCTATCACGAACTTCAGGTCTCGAACGGAGGCATTCCAGCAAATCTTCAGAAAGACATCCGCGGTCACACATGGGGACATCGCGAATCTCCACGCTCGGCTTTGCTTCAAGGGCATAAAGATGTGACCTTGTAGCTACGGTGAAAACCCAACCTGCTCACCGAGGAGTCGGTGAGGAAGACAATCCTCCCTGCACAATCGATTTGCCCCAAGTGTTGGGACAACCAATCCATGCCAAGAATCACATCCAGCGCCGCCGAAGTCGAGTAGGATAAGATTCGCCAAGAATCCCACTACTGATGTGGATAGGAACGCCCCAAGATACTTGGTCGCCTCATTTCAACCCGAGAGCGAATAAGTAGTGGAACCCCAAAGGAACACAAAGGAGACCACTATCAACAAAGAAACAACCTTGAAATAAAAGAATGCGAAGCTCCGAGTCAAATAAAAGTGTAGCAGACGTAAATTGACAAGAAGCGCACCCAACACCACGCCGCGCGCCCCAGGCCTCCTCACCGAGATGTGGTTGACTCGGCCGCCCCAAGCCCGGGTCTTCGGTCGATGGGTGACCACTCCCTTGCCCACGCCCTCCATTAGGACGAGGGGCCGCTCCAGTCTTCTTAGGACAACTACTCGCATAGTGGCCCTTGTTGTGGCAGAGAAGCGGTGACGCCGGCAAGCGGGTCGCGATGAGCAACTCGTTGGCCGATCGCAGCGACGATCGAGCCGTGGCTCGCGGAGGACGGGAGCCGGTGCCAAAGGCCTCGGCGGTGGTGAAGCCAAAGAATGGGCCCTTGTGCAGCCTAACACGGACGAACGAGGCCGCCCGCAGGCATCGGGCCTCCCACTTGCGCTTTCACGACTCGCCCGCCGCTTCTCTTGTGCTCGCGATGATGGCCTTGTCCACCAAGGTCCGGAAGTCGGGAAGTCCACACAGAGAGCTTGTACTCAAGCTCCTCGCACAAGCCCTCCATAAACTTCTCCCGCTGGCCTCACTGCGCCATCTCAGCAGAGCGCACTGCAAGATGGTTGAACTCGTGGAGGTACCTGGCCACAGATTTGCGCTCGCTTGAGCGCAAGGAACTCTTTCTTCTTCAGCTTCATCAGCCACGGAACATGGGCCCGACGGAGTCGACTGAACTCTCCCACGAGACCACGTGTCCCGCGGCCGCATGGCGAGGAAGTTCTCCCACCATGAGAGTGCCGCACCCTCCAACCGATGGGATGCGAAAGTGTCCGCCCCGCCCCGGCATCGAGCAACGTTGAGCTGCCCAATCGACGCAGCCACCATCTGGCCCAAGGGGTCCTCTGACCGAGAAGGTAGGAGGCTAAGCACGGAGGAACTCCGCGAGCCCCCTACGAGTCCGATGTCCATGTAACATCCCCATTTTCAACTTGTGTTTCAAATGTAAGAAAATTAGTAGGAATTAAAACTTTTTCCTTACATCATGTATTTCCTGTGTACTAAACAATTATTGCACTGCAGTATGGAGATACAAAGTCACAAGTCTGTTGATCATCTCCGGGAAATATTTTTCCTAAGTTCTTGGGTTGATATGTGACCCTCCAAAAATTTCACAAATTTTCGTAAATTGTTTGAAGAGTTTTCTGGTCATCAAACTTGCTTGACTTGTAGTCAAACCCTAGCTCAAAGCATTGTATAATTTCTCGAGAGAAATGCTCAAAGATAAAACCTTTGGAAATTTTATGCAAGGTCCATCTCAATGTCGCAAGCTACTACCAAAATTTCATAGAATTTGGAGCTAGTTTGCTAGCTCTAAAAGTCCCTTCAAGATCCCGGTTCAAAATTAAACCCTAAGCCCCGTCCGAGTCGAGTTGGACCTGCACTCCGTGTCTTGGTCACACCGAGCCGCTTAGCCGTGTCGGGCCTGGCCAAAGTTGAGCGCAGTGGTCCGGGCCGCTGGATCTTAAACCGACGCCAAAGACATCCTCGGTCTTTGTAAAGGACCTCCCACCCGCACGACCTCCTCGTGTTCTTTTACAAAGACAACCCTCGAGGGCCTCCCAGACCTCCTTTGCACCTTTGCAAAGACCACCTCGGGCGACCTCCTCGACCTCCACGACCACCCCTAGCGCTTGGGTGATCGTGGGCCATCTCTCTTGAGATCTCGTGGCTCGACCTCCCTAGTGTTAGGACCTCTAATATTGGGCTCAAGATCCGAGCCCTTGGATTTCAATCCAACACCGCGACCTCCCTAGTGGGGCTCAGTGATTGTAGCCGTTGAGCTACTTGACCTGGTCCTCTCACCGCTTGGGTGGGCCTGCATTATCGCTTTTTGTGCGTGCGAGAGGAGCAGGCCTTGTCAACTCTAGGGTCGACAATGGCTATGTGTCGCCAACATTAAATGTCCGGCAGCACCTTTGCTCAAAAGTCACCCCGACACCGCCTCCCATCATGTCGTTGATGCCCTAGCTCACTGCACCCGAGTGGGTGTGACCTTGTTTTCATTTTTGGCGCCATTGCTATATGGATCCCGGCTTCTCCTTAAGTTTCTTTGGATCCATTCTTGCACCCCTAGTTTCTTCCTCGCTTCTTGAGCTCAAGTCACCCAAAGCCTCTCATCACCATTGCCGACCTTGGAGCCTCCGCACCCCTTGAGCTCCAGTGGTTCATTATTGCAATTTTGGCTAATCCTTTTGTTCTCTTGGTCACCTCGAGCCTCTCCGACTTGCTTTGTTTGACCTTCACAGAGGTTGATAAAGTAGGAGCGTGTGGTTCGTGGCGGGAGCGCCGTCTTCTTCACCTCCGCGACTCCACCTTCACCGGAGCTCTGCGGCCACCTCTAGCTCCTCCATTCCCGGTCGTATTTCAAGATCGGAAATCCTATTCTTTTAGACCTCTTCGGTTTCGCCGCCAGACTTGGTCCCCGGTTATCTCCTAAGAGCCGGTTGGTGGTGCTGCAGGTGTAGTTTTTGCACCTTTAGGTCCTCCGTCCTATTTGGAGCTCATTCGTGCCTTTGGTTTCCGCCGACGAGGTCCACATCGCCGACGGCAAGTCAGGGCACGCCGGGTTTTGTCGGCTCAAAACCTCCCGATTTCATTATATTCTTAGGACCACTTTAATGCTCAAATCATTGCTCATCATTGGTGCATTAATTGTGTCCTAATTTGTGCCGTGGAGTCACCGACGTGGGCCATGGGTTTAGAATTAAAGTTTGGAAATCATTAAGTGTCCCTTTAGTTTCATTTATTGTCAATCATCCGGAGCATTTAATTTGTCTTAACCGCCGCTTTGTCGTTGTCCGGAGGTCTGCGCCATTAAAACCACTCCAGACCTCCCCGCCAAATCCTCGCCGCTTAAAGACCTCCGTAGGTTAAATCCCACCGCTAGGATCACCTCCTCCTTGGGGTCCTTGCAAAAGACCTCCTTGAGGTCCTCTCAGGCGAAAAGGTCACCCCGGTCGCTTTTGTCAAACCGCCTCTCTGACCTCCTTGGGGTCCTCTTTGCAAAAGTCCTTCCTTAGTCGCCAAAAACCACCCCGAGCCACCCCACCAAGGTCCTCTTGTGCAAAAGACCACCCCGGTCATTTGTAAAGAGAACCTTCAAAACTACGCTTAGGTCTTCTTTGCAAAAGACCACCTCCGCCCTTTGTGAAGAAGTCGAGACCTCCTCCGCTCGGATCCGACCGTTCATGACCTCCCCACGGAGATCTGAACCGCCCGCACTTCTCTCGCTGAACACTGTCGCTGAGGACCTCCCGCCAAGATCATGGCCATCCATGACCTCCTCGGTGAAATCCTAGCCGCCCCGACCTCCTCGCTTCATCTTAGCCATTCAGACCTCCTATGGGAGATCTCGAGCCGCTAAGATCTCGCCCGATCAATCGCTGACCTTAGACCTCCTCTAGTGCTCGGACCGCCAGATCTTGATCCGACGGCCACGACCTCTAGCGCGAGACCTCCTTTGCGCGCGCTGCCGTGTGCACCGGTCGTAGCCATTGATTCAAGATCTACGCTTAGACCTCCTCGCTAGATCTTGCCGCCTAGGACCTCCTCGTAGATTCGCACCATCAAGTCTAGATCTAACGGCTAAGACCTCTCCTAGGCGCGGCAAGGTCTTTGCGCCGTGAGCTCGTATGGTTTTAGATTCGAGATCGTGAGCCGTGCGATCTTTGATCAACGGCCCACGACCTCCCGCTTTATGGGTTTTCCGATTTAGTCCGAAAAGCTTTTATTTGCACATATTAATTGTTTTAAACTTCAAAATTGCGTAACTTTTTCTCTGTAGCTCCAAATTTAACAAACTAAAGTTCGATAAATGCATCCATAAAGTACTTTAGCTTAGTATAGGTTTTGCAGAATCTTTAATACTGAAATTAATCATGTCTTAGATTTAAAACTTAGAAAATCATAACTAAATCATTTTAACTCCAAATGACCTGAAATTTTATATGGGTTATCACTATACCAGTGGGTAGCTACCATAAAATTTCAGCTTCAAAATCTTTCTAGAAAATATTTTTGCTACAGTGCTAATTATGGCCGAAATTAGATTTTTAGAGAATATCTTTTGCACCACAAATCCAAATTAAGTTTTTCCAGCTTATGTCTAGGTATGTTCGTATTTTACCTTGTGTATAAATTACGTCACATTTGGATAATTTTTGCTTGCTCTTTTGTTTAAGTGTTGCTCGCCTTATTGGTTGTTTTCGCTCTTCCGCTTAGGATTCGATATTTGCGTAATCCCGAGAACGACCCTCCGCAACAAAGTTGAGCAACAAGCAAGCAAGCAAGCTTTGATCATTTCCCATTAATCCCATTACTTTTAAAGTCTAATATTTTGTTTAACTTCTATGTATGCATTGCTATTTTATTGTTAAATTGATTAGTTAATCCTCTAGTTGCATAATCTATAGGTAAATAATTATCCTCTACTACCCGAGCCTAGGTTATTTGTCGTGATTAGAGTTCGTTGGATGAGCTTTTGTCACTTAGTAGATTTCGAATAAATATTGCTTAGCCATGCCTAGTATCGGTAGTATTGGCGATCATCGACTTAGTCGGTGATCTTGATCACACAACTACTTATACTACTCCATTATGTCCAACCCTTGTGTTTTATTGATTTACAAATCAAAAATCAAAACAAAACTATATCTTGACTTGGGCACAATGGTATGTTGATGTGATCTGCTGGTGTGTGGAATGGTGCCTAAGTCCCCAAGGACCGAAAGTTACTTGTGTCACTAAGCCAAGCGCTATTGCGTGCAAACCACACGAGGGGATATGGGACCTCTTGACTAAGTACTTTGGGAGGTGCTAATTATGAGCCGGCCTGGTGTGTGCGTGTGTGTTTGTGGTGTGCGAGGGGAGCATTAGTCTGTCCGGTTAGGGTCTGTCTAATGTATCCTTCTCCCGTGGGTTGCGGCTCTTAATTAGCATCGCCCATTGGAAAGCGCCTTGTAGACTTAGCCGTGCCTGCATACCAAAGGAAGTATGCTAACCGTGGCTGGTGGAAAGGCGGCTCATCGTGTGGGTACATTGGTACACCCGCAGGTTAAAACTATTCGAATAGCCTCGCCCCAGGTTATGGACATGCTTGGTAAGGTCGCAAGAACTAGACTACAACCTTTAAAAATTTAAACTTGACATGGGTGGTATGAAGGGGTACTTCATGCTATGGTTGTGGTGACTATGGGTTAGTCACTTCTAGGTTGGTGTTGTTCTCATCTATGTTATTATTGTCTCTCTTTATTTGAACGATAAAAGTTAATTGCAAACTTGCTTTGAATCTATTACCTTATTGTAAATGAAAACTTGCTTTATGTCAAAATAAGTCCGAGCCTCATCCACTTAAATAAAGCTTGCATGTAGTTAATTATAGTTCGTTATCTCACACGTCATTTTGGAGTAGTACAAAACAAGTTTTGTACTCATCCGCTTTGCTTAATATTAATTGTCGCAGAGGAAGAAGGTGAGCCCCAAGGGCCTCACTTTTGTGAGTCAGGTTATGCGCTGCTTGGGGACGATTAGCTTGGCGGTCCGGTTGGTTGCCTTGTGGGTAAAGGCACACCGATTGGCTTTTGTTTCTCGCCATCTTATGGCCATTTTGCTTCCACTGTATTTACTTATCTTTATGAATTTTGGCCTCGGCCTCTCTTTGTAATAACTCTCTTTATATTATCTATGTCTTTCGCTTGTTGCTTTTTGCTTCTGCCTATGTGTATGAATGGAATTGATGCATGATTTTGTAACGGGTGTGTATATCGTGATTGGGAGTATACATATTCGAGGCTTGGTTTATTTGATTTGTACTGTTAGGACCAAGTGGATGGTTAAACAAGACAAGCCGAATAAACCGGTCCTCACAAAGTTGGTATCGAGCCATTCCGACCGTAGTAACCCAAGCTTGATCGTTTTTAGGATATTTTGGAAAACTTAATTTCAAAGTATCAAATGATTTATGAAAGCTTAAGTAAGTTCTCAGATTTTATTCCTTATCCATCTTAGCTTTCTATCTCATCTTGCTCTAATTGAGTTTTAAAACTGTTTTCTCTCATCCTCTTCTAAAAAGATAGTGTTATCGCTTAAATTGGGTTTTGGGAACCAATGAGTTTGGCAAATTGAAATGTTAGCCGCCTCTACAAGATTTTGAAGCTCCGGTTGAAGGTTTTGGCTAGGAGGCTTGGATGCAAACTGGACAGCGATCATTCGCTTCCTGGACAGAAGCTCAAAGGTTTCTAAATAGGGTAGAAAATGAGAGGATAATCAACTAAAACTTGTGGGAATAAAAGGGTAAGATGTGATATTAGTTGGCTAAGTATCTAACACCCTTATTAGTGATTTTACCCTGTTATTTAGTTATGATAAGACTTAAGTGGTGTGCTGAAATTTGCATTCCTAAACCGATTGCTCGTTCTTTCCATACGAGTTAGTCGCATCGGAAGTTGCTCTTGTGATTGAAACTTTGTGCTGATTTTGTGGTTGTTTTGGGCCTTTAGAGTTCATCTCCTAATGAGTTATTGTTTCTTTGCCTTGAGCTGGGTTTAATCCTTGTCCGTCTTAGGATCTATCCCCACTCCAACTTTCTCTCGAACTCCCAAGTCCTTGGCTTTTCTTTCGCACCTTCAGCTTCTAGTTTCCGGTTATGCTGCTAACCCATCCTTCAGAGGTGATGTTGGGACAGACAGCAAGGGCGGATTTTGGTCACGTGGCCCCGAGGAACGGCGCGTTACCTCCTTTGTTTAGGCTGTGGTGATGAGAGCCACGTTGACGGTTGCAACTGGGAAGGTCAAGGTCCCAGTCATTGTGGTGAGGAAGGACACTACAAAGAACGAGTGTACTACAAACGCCTAAATCGTGGTGATTTAAGACCACTTGCCCGAAATTGTCCGACCGCTCGATCACTTGTTTCTCCGCGAGGAAAGCAATCACTATCCCAAAGAGTGTAGTTTGAACAAGGTAATTCCAAGTCGTTAGAACTTCAACGATCGCTTTTCGGCCGCTCAGAAGCACAAAGAACCGCCAATGCCTCCAAACCAAAGTTCCCGGATGATTTGTCTACGGAGCTGCGGACAAATTACCACTATACCTTCCCTAACTTTCGATTGTGGTCGAAGATCCCGCTGTTGCAGGGCCGTAAAGAGAAAGCTAAAGGATCGCCGCAAGCGCCAAGAATAGCTGATGTCACTTGTTTCTTTTGCAACAACAAGGGTCACTATGCGCTTAATTGTCCTAAAGAGAGTGCAACCACCCTTGTCCTCCGGTCGTGGTTCGATCTTGTGCACTCGCGTCGCACAGAGCGCCTCCGTGAATCTAGCCGGTCACTTGTTTCCGCCGCAAACCTGTGGTCATCATGCTTTAATTGTCCTAAGGAGCTTGCAGAACCTCTCGATTCTTTTCGCGCTCGTGATTCGATCGCATGCACTGCGAAACATCGTGGATCGGAGGGTCGTCCGTGCTCAAGTCAATCCTATCTCGTTGGGAAAGCTCAGAGGTACTGACGCCGTGTAAGGTACACTTCGTAGCCCTTACCCTAATACTATTGTATTCAATTCCGAGCATTTCATTCCCTTGTATTCCCATCTTTGTCGCTTTTGTGGCATTTGTTTCGCTTTATCTAGTGCTCTGTACCTCCCTCGGTTTCGAAAGGTCTTGCTAATCTATCTCAAACCCCAATATACCTTCCGGATGTCGCCATTTGTTTGACTAAGCGGTAATCTTCCTTCCTTTATATCCTAGGGCATCGCATGCCGCTTTTGCTCAAATCCTCGCGACCCCAAAGGGTCAGCAGCCTCTAATCAACTAGCTCCGAGGATGACTCAGATAGCTAGTTAACCGACCGTGGTCTTGTTCGTTAGTGAAGTAACCGCACAATTTGCTTCACCAACTAAGGATGACCATAGTCACTCTAAGATAGCTAGTCGGAGGGATGACTCAGATAGCTAGTTAGCAGTGAGATTCCGTTGTTAGTGGAATTAACTGCACAAATCGCTCCACCACTAACAACGGCCCCGCACCACCACCCTTAGAATCAAGAGAGATCTCTCAATCACCAATCCTTGTTATATCCGACTGGTAAGTTTCTCGTCGACTAAAGTGGCACGCTTCCTACCAATCAACCAAGGTTCATACCGGTCACCTAGCTGAGCCTATATCGCCAGATCATGAGCTTGCATGGGTGCCAAGACGATCATCTCCGATCGTGGTTCCATCTTCACTTCCCGCTCCGCATAGCTTGCAAGAAGCTACATGGGAACGAAGATCGCCTCCGCGCGCACTACCCTCTTTCTTTTCCGAGTGAACCAAATCTCTGACGAGATTTTTGTAAGGGGAGGTTTGTAACATCCTCATTTTCAACTTGTGTTTCAAATGTAAGAAAATTAGTAGGAATTAAAACTTTTCCTTACATCATGTATTTCCGTGTGTACTAAACAATTATTGCACCGCAGTATGGAGATACAAAGTCACAAGTCTGTTGATCATCTCCTCGGGAAATATTTTTCCTAAGTTCTTGGGTTGATATGTGACCCTCCGAAAATTTCACAAATTTTCAGAAATTGTTTGAAGAGTTTTCTGTCAATAAACTTGCTTGACTTGTAGTCAAACCCTAGCTCAAAGCATTGTATAATTTCGGAGAGAAATGCTCAAGATAAAACCTTTGGAAATTTTATGCAAGGTCCATCTCAATGTCAGCAAGCTACCGCCAAAATTTCATAGAATTTGGAGCTAGTTTGCTAGCTCTAAAAGTCCCTTCAAGATCCCAGCTCAAAATTAAACCCTAAGCCCGGTCCGAGTCGAGTTGGACCTGCACCTCCGTGTCTTGGTCACACCGAGCCGCTTAGCCGTGTCGGCCTCGGCCAGAGTTGAGCGCAGTGGTCCGGGCCGTTGGATCTTAAACCGACGCCAAAGACATCCTCGGTCTTTGTAAAGGACCTCCCACCCGCACGACCTCCTCAGTTCTTTACAAAGACAACCTCGAGGGCCTCCCCAGACCTCCTTTGCACCTTTGCAAAGACCACCCCGCGACCTCTCTCGACCTCCACGACCACCCCCTAGCGCTTGGGTGATCGTGGCCATCTCTCTTGAGATCTCGTGGCTCGCACTCTCCCTAGTGTTAGGACCTCTAATACTGGGCTCAAGATCCGAGCCCTGATTTCAATCCAACACCGCGACCTCCCTAGTGGGGCTCAATGGATTGTAGCCGTGAGCTACTTGACCTGGTCCTCTCACTCTGGGTGGGCCTCGGCATTATCAATTTTTGCGTGGCGAGGGAGCAAAGGCCTTGTCAACTCTAGGGTGACAACGCTATGTGCCGCCAACATTAAATGTCCGCAGCACCTTTGCTCAAAAGTCACCCCGACACTGCTCCCATCATGTCGTTGATGCCCTAGCCTGCACCGAGTGGGTGTGACCTTGTTTTCATTTTTGGCGCCGGCTATATATGGATCCCGGCTTCTCCTTAAGTTTCTTTGGATCCATTCTGCACCCTAGTTTCTTCCTCTCGCTCTTGAGCTCAAGTCACCCGAAGCCTCTCACACCATTGCTCGACCTTGGAGCTCTCCGACGACCCTTGAGCTCCAAAGTGGTTCATTATTGCAATTTTGGCTAACTTTGTTCTCTTGGTCACCTCGAGCCTCTCGACTTGCTTTGTTTGACCTTCACAGAGGTTGATAAAGTAGGAGCGTGTGGTTCGTGGTCGAGCGCCGCTTCTTTTCACCTCCGCGACTTCCACCTTCACCGAGCTCTTGCGCCACCTCTAGCTCCTCCATTCCTCGGTCGTGATTTCAAGATCGAAATCCCTATTCTTTAGACCTCTTCGGTTTTCGCCGTCAGAATTGGTCCCCGCGGTTATCTCCTGCTAGCCGCTGGTGGTGCTGTTGGTGTAGTTTTTGGCACCCTTAGGTCCTCCGTCCTATTTGGAGCTCATTCGTGTTTTGGTTTCACCGACGAGGTCCACATCGCCGCGGCAAGCCGCCAGGCACGCCGGGTTTTGTCGCTCAAAACCTCCTGCTGCTATATTCTTAGGACCACTTTAATGCTCAAATCATTGCTCATCATTGGTGCATTAATTGTGTCCTAATTTGTGCCGTGGAGTCACCGACGTGGGCCATGGGTTTAGAATTAAAGTTTGGAAATCATTAAGTGTCCCTTTAGTTTCATTTATTGTCAATCATCCGAGCATTTAATTTGTCTTAACCGCCGCTTTGTCGTTGTCCGAGGTCCCGCGCCATTAAAACCACTCCAGACCTCCCCACAAATCTCGCCGTTAAAGACCTCCGTGAGGTTAAATCCCACCGCTAGGATCACCTCCTCCTTGGGGTCCTTGCAAAAGACCTCCTTGAGGTCCTCTCAGGCGGGTCACCCCGGCCGCTTTTGTCAAACCGCCTCTCTGACCTCCTTGGGGTCCTCTTTGCAAAAAGTCCTTCCTTAGTCGCCAAAACCACCCCGAGCCACCCCACCAAGGTCCTCTTGTGCAAAAGACCACCCTGGTCATTTGTAAAGAGAACCTTCAAAACTACGCTTAGGTCCTCTTGCAAAAGACCACCGCCCTTTGTGAAGAAGTCGAGGACCTCCTCCGCTGACCGACCGCTCATGACCTCCCACTGAGATCCGAACCGCCCGCACTCTCTCTCTCGTTGAACACTGTCGCAGGACCTCCCGCCAAGATCATGGCCATCCATGACCTCCTCGTGAAATCCTAGCCGCCCCGACCTCCTCGCTTCATCTTAGCCGCTCAGACCTCCTATGGGAGATCCGAGCCGTTAAGATCTCGCTCGATCAATCGTTGACCTTTAGACTTCCCCTAGTGCTCTGGACCGCCAGATCTTGATCCGACGGCCACGACCTCCGCAGCGCGAGGACCTCCTTTGCGTGCGCTGCAGGCGTGCACCGGTCGTAGCCATTGATTCAAGATCTACGCTTAGACCTCCTCGCTAGATCTTGCCGTCTAGGACCTCCTCGCTAGATTCGCACCATCAAGTCTAGATCTAACTGCTAAGACCTCTCTAGGCGCGGCAAGGTCTTTGCGCCAGTGAGCTCGTAAGGTTTTAGCATTCGAGATCGTGAGCCGTGCGATCTTTGATCAACGCCCACGACCTCCTCAGCTTTATGGGTTTTCCGATTTAGTCCAAAAGCTTTTATTTGCACATATTAATTGTTTTAAACTTCAAAATTGCGTAACTTTTTCTCTCAGAGCTCCAAATTTAACAAACTAAAGTTCGATAAATGCATCTGTTAAAGTACTTTAGCTTAGTATAGGTTTTATAAGAATCTTTAATACTGAAATTAATCATGTCTTAGATTTAAAACTTAGAAAATCATAACTAAATCATTTTAACTCCAAATGACCTGAAATTTTATATGGGTTACCACTATACCAGTGGGTAGCTACCATAAAATTTCAGCTTCAAAATCTTGTAGAAAATATTTTTGCTACAGTGCTAATTATGGCCGAAATTAGGTTTTTAGAGAATATCTTTGCACCACAAATCCAAATTAAGTTTTTCCAGTTTCTATGTCTAGGTATGTTCGTATTTTACCTTGTGTATAAATTACGCCACATTTGGATAATTTTTGCTTGCTCTTTGTTTAAGTGTTGCTCGCCTTATTGGTTGTTTTCGCTTCCGCTTAGGATTCGATATTTGCATGTAATCCCGAGAACGACTCCTCCGCAACAAAGTTGAGCAACAAAGCAAGGTGCAAGCGCTTGATCATTTCCCATTAATCCCATTACTTTTAAAGTCTAATATTTTGTTTAACTTCTATGTATGCATTGCTATTTTATTGTTAAATTGATTAGTTAATCCTCTAGTTGCATAACTGTAGGTAAATAATTATCCTCTACTACCCGAGCCTAGGTTATTTGTCGTGATTAGAGTTCGTTGGATGAGCTTTTGTCACTTAGTAGATTTCGAATAAATATTGCTTAGCCATGCCTAGTATCGGTAGTATTGGGCATCATCGACTTAGTCGGTGATCTTGATCACACAACTACTTATACTACTCCATTATGTCCAACCTTGTGTTTTATTGATTTACAAATCAAAAATCAAAACAAAACTATATCTTGACTTGGGCACAATGGTATGTTGATGTGATCTGCTGGTGTGTGGAATGGTGCCTAAGTCCCCAAGGACCGAGTTACTTGTGTCACTAAGCCAAGCGCTTATTGCGTACAACCACACGAGGGGGATATGGGACCTCTTGACTAAGTACTTTGGGAGGTGCAATTATGAGCTGGTCTGTGGTGTGTGTGTGTGTGTTTGTGGTGTGCGAGGGGAGCATTAGCTGTCCTGTTAGGTCTGCCTAATGTATCCTTCTCCCGTGGGTTGCGGCTCTAATTAGCATCGCCCATTGGAAAGCGTCTTGTAGACTTAGCCGTGCCTCGCATACCAAAGGAAGTATGCTAACCGTGGCTGGTGGAAAGGCGGTCTATCGTGGGTACATTGGTACACCCTCAGGTTAAAACTATTCGAATAGCCTCGCCCTAGGTTATGGACATGCTTGGTAAGGTCGTGCAAGAACTAGACTACAACCTTTAAAAATTTAAACTTGACATGGGTGGTATGAAGGGTACTTCATGCTATGGTTGTGGTGACTATGGGTTAGTCACTTCTAGGTTGGTGTTGTTCTCATCTATGTTATTATTGTCTCTTTTATTTGAACGATAAAAGTTAATTGCAAACTTGCTTTGAATCTATTACCTTATTGTAAATGAAAACTTGCTTTATGTGAAAATAAGTCCGAGCCTCATCCACTTAAATAAAGCTTGCATGTAGTTAATTATAGTTCTGTTATCTCACACGTCAGCCTTATGAGTACAAAAACAAGTTTTGTACTCATCCGCTTGCTTAATATTAATTGTCGCAGAGGAAGAAGGTGAGCCCCAAGGGCCTCACTTTGTGAGTCGTGTTGCGCGCTGCTTGGGACGATTAGCTTGGCGGTCCGGTTGGTTGCCTTGTGGGTAAAGGCACACCGATTGGCTTTTGTTTCTCGCCATCTTATGGCCATTTTGCTTCCGCTGGTATTTACTTATCTTTATGAATTTTGGCCTGTCGCCTCTCTTTTGTAATAACTCTCTTTATATTATCTATGTCTTTCAGCTTGTTGCTTTTGCTTCGGCTCTATGTGTATGAATGGAATTGATGCATGATTTTGTAACGGGTGTGTATACTCGTGATTGGGAGTATACATATCTCGAGGCTTGCTTTATTTGATTTGTAATCGTTAGGACCAAGTGGATGGTTAAACAAGAGAAGTCGAATAAACCGGGTCCTCACACCCACCACCTCCGCATCCGAGGCGCCAGAGGGAGTGGAGGTGTTCCTCGCGATGACCTCCAACACTCATGGGTCCTCCGAACGGTTATGCTCGATCCGCATGAGGACTTCAGCCATGGTCGGAGGAGGTGGAAGCTCCTCATCGGGACTACCCGGCTGATTCCGACCACTACGGGTCCCTCCAGCCATCCTGTTTCACTAAGACAAGTTAACTACAACTCGAGACCCAAAGCACGGAAATCCAAACTCAATAAAAAGGGCTCAAGAATAACCACAAAAGAGCATAAGACCATAGGTCACCAAATCAATTTCCCGAAACGACTAACCCGTATGGAAAGAACGAGTAATCGTTTGAGAAGACCAAAATTTCAGAACTCAATCCTAGCTCTAAACAGCCCAAAATCAAGGTATAATCACCTAATAGAGCATAGGCATTTAGCTAATTTCATATCACTCCTTACCCTTTTTGTCCCACAAGTTTTAGTTAAATTTACCTCTCATTTTCAGCACTATTTACTAATTACAAGCTAGCTGTCCAGAATTTGCGCTTGCTGTCCAGAATTTGTTTCTTTAAGCTTCTGGCCAAAACTTCTTGCTCCAGGAGCTCCCAATTTTGAAAATGGACAGCCACCCTTCAAATTACAACACTCATGGTTCTCCCAAAACCAAATTTAATCGATAAGTAGCTAGTTTTTGAAAGGAAGAGAGGAACAACCTTTGCAAAACTTAATCAAGAGTAAGGTGAGATAAGCAAGCTAAGATAGGTAAGGAGTAAAATCTGGGAACTTACTTAATCTTCATGAACCATTTGAAATTAAGTTTTCAAAATAACCTAAAGGCTACCAAGCTAGGGTTTTTACGGTCAAGATGGCTCGATACCAACTTTAGAGGACTCTGAATGTTTAACTAGTAGCACTTAACCTCCAAATGGTTCTAGCATTACTAATTAAACATTCTAAGCCTCGATGGACATATGCTTCCTGAATTGCAGCACATGCACATCATCACAAAGTTACACATCATTTCCATACAACATACATTAACAAGTCTAGTAAAGGACATAGATAAAGTAAGTTATTACAAAAGAGCCACTGCCAAATGACACAATATACAAGAATGACAATGAAGCAAAGGTGCCATGAGATGGCTAGAACAAAAGTCGACTCGTTAGCCACACAACCCACAAGGCAACCGACTGGCCCCGCAAGCTACCACAACACAGCTCACAAAAGTGGGGCCCCTCCAGCTCACCTTCTTCCTCTGCAACAAATACATTTAAGCAAAATAACTGAGTACACAAAGCTACTCGCAAGACTGACGTGTGGGATAGCAGACCTATTCATAACTACATGCAAGCTTATTTAGGTGGAAGTTGTATGTCTCATTTTGCACAAAGCCAACTTTATTTGCAATAATGTAATACATTTAAGAGCAAGTTTGCAAATCTATTTTGATGTTGAATATAACAGCAAAATAATGACAAATACAAGCAACCACCTGGAAGTGACTATCCCACTAGCCACCACAACATAGCACGAATCCCCGATTCGTACCACCCATCAAGTTTTAATTAAAAGGTTGTAGTCTAACTCTTGAAAGACCTTGCCAAGCGTGTCCATAACCTAGGACGAGGCTATTCGAATAGTTTTAACCCTGCAGGGGTGTACCAATGTACCCACACTTCAGACGGCCTTTAAGCCACAAAGCACACTTCCGAAGGTATGCCGGCACGGCTAAGTCCTACGAGACGTTTTCCAATATTGTGTGTATCAACCACGAGCCGCTCGTATGGATAGAAACCCATACGCTTACATGCGTCGAAAGACAACAAATCCCATCACGTGAAGTCTTTCTGACACTACAAAGCTCCCAACACCATCCCTCCCGCACCTCCTCGCACCCAAGCCAATACACGCCAAAGTACTAAGTCAAGAGAGGTCCCATACCCTCTAGTGTGGTTAGCACGCTAGAATGCTTGGTTTAGTGTAACAAGATGTTCGGTCCTTGTTGACCCGGGCACCATTCCAATCACACCCAAAAATCACACCGTCTTACCATTGTGCCCAAGTCTAAATTATTTTGTTTTCAGTTTTAGTTTTCATAAGTAGACATGGCACAAGGCTGAAATCATAGATCATAATAAGTTTTATAGATCAAGGTTATCGACAAGTCGATAACCGCCCATTTCTACCGGAACCTAAGCATGGCTAAGCAATTATTCCGCAAAACTACTAAGTGACAAGAGCTCATCCACGAACTCTAAATCACATCAAGATAGCCTAGGCTCATGGTAGTAGAGGATAATCATTTGCCTAAGGAAATGCATCTAGGAGGTAAACTAACGACAATAGTTTAACACAAAGTAGCAATGCATACATAGAATTTGTAATCAACATAAATACTTAAAATACTGGGATTAACATGATCAAACCGCTGCCTTGCTGCAATTGTTCTTGTCAGAGAGGAGGATCCTCGTGTTCAATAAATTCTTTGGCACCTAACGCTAAAAGGCGATAAAACCAATAAGAACAAGAACACCAAAAGGAACTCAATAGCAAAGAACATTCAAAACCCAAGAAATTTATACAGCCGCTAGAGGATGATTTTAGACAATTTTAGAAACAAGAATCACTTCATTTGGACTAAGTATGAAAAAGGTACAGCCAAAATACTCTTTCTCAGCCTATTTAAATCAACTAAATTAATTAATGGTACTGTTCATGGCGAAAATTTCTATAATGATCTGGAACCCAAAATTTTTATGGTAGGTAGTTTATGTCATTCTAATCACAACAAAGATGAGTTTACTAACTTTGGAGTTATAATGATTTACTTATGATTTTTCTAAGTTGCAAAACTAGCACAATACACTTTCCAGAAACATACACATGTTCCAAACCTATTTCATATTAAAGTACACTAACAGAGGAATTTAACAAAATTGATCTTGCACAATTTGGAGCTATACAGGAAAAGATATGCATTTAACAAGTTTAAATCTATTTTTGGGGTATTCAAAATTGGCAGAAAACAAGTTATTTGAGTTATACAATTTTCTACGACAGAAACATGCCCAAACACATTTTTATATTAAACTAAAGAGGCATACAAATTTATTACAGCTGGGAACATCTAAAAAGGAGTTAAAATGATTTAGTTATGAATTTCTAAAGTTTTGATATAATTTTCAGTTGATAAATAAATACTTACAGAAATGAAATCCAACTAAACGGAAATAAACGACGTGGACGCTCGAGAGCCCTTGATCTAACATCCTACGCCCCACGCGCGCCGAGAACAGCTCACGCGCGCGATCTCTAAAAGGAGCCCACCGTTGGATTGAGATCCAACGGCTCACAAGGAAGGATGCAACCGATCGTGGCGTTGTTCTCGCCAACCATGACCGCAGATCTAAAGATGAACGGCTCTGAGCACACTTCTAATCGGAGGGTCCGAACGCACACACGATCTCAGCCGTAGATCGTGGGATGGACGGTCCAGAATGAAGAGGGGAACCGGATGGTCCGAACGCATACCAGATCTGGGCCGCAGATCGCAAATGGACGGCGGTCCAAGATCGGCGTAACTCGAGCGCCGACATGTGGGGCCGCATGTCGCTGATCAGGAGCCACACACGCAAGCTTTAACACACGTGCACAGAGCACGGGGTCCACATGGTAGCGAGACATTTGGAGGTTTTAGGACAGATAATTAATTACTAATGACCAATGATTAGTGATGATTAGCAATTAATGTGTCCTAAAGATTTTGTGCAGCGGTGATTTAAGGACTGAGGGCCCACCTGGCAGTGGGACAGGATGACGGCTTCGGACACATTTATTGCTAACAATGATTAGCAATAAATAAACCCAAAATCAGCCCTAACGACTTCTGGTTTTTCGGTTTTATGCTTACGGGCCCACCTGGCAGTGGCACAGGGGGTTATTTCCGACAGCCCTTTATACCGACACTTGACTAATCAATGATTAGACATTAATGATGTCCTAAACGCACTGATTAGCGCCAGCGGAGGGGATTACAGGGGGGTTGGACCCACATGTCAGTGAGACATTAGGCCGGGTTAGGACACAATTAATACTTCTAATGATTGGCAATGATTAAGCATTTACTGTGCCCTAAATAGATGACGAAAACAGAGTTTACGCCGCAAAACTCGAGCGAGAATAATGCTTGTCGCCGGCGACCGGCCACGGCGCGCCCACAAAACACCAAACGGACTCGCAATAGCGATGCGAACCCAATGGTGATGACTCGCCAAGTGGAGACCTAGAACGCCGCGAGCCGGAAAACACAAAAGAGGCCATTTCGCAAAACATGAAAATAGCAAAATGCTCCGCATGTCCAGAAAGCGGTGCCAACACTTCTAGGGACTAATAAGAAGCTACCACCAAGATGAGCTTCAAAGATGGCCGAGAAGCTTGAACACGATGGAGTTCATCGAGCCGAGGAAGATGAAGAAGAAAATGACAACCTGAGCAAAATGAACACCAATGGGTTATCAAAATAGCTTCATTATGGTTCCCATAAGCCCCACAAGTAAGTAATTGCAAAAAAACCACTTACCGGAGTTGGAGAAGAAAAGGGGTGAAATCAGCCGAAAATCTTCAAACTTAAAATTGAGTGATTCCTGTGAATGCAACTCAAAATTTAAGTTAGGGGAAGTATAAAGGAAGTTGAGGAGCTCAAAAGGGTACAAGAAAGATTGAAGGTGAACCACTGACACCAAGATCGCCATTGAGCTCTCGGTCAACAATGGTGGTTTGAAGATTTGAAGTGGTTTCGAGCTCAAACACGAGAGTGAGCAAAGTGTGGTGTAAAGGGACACTAGGAGGACCTAGAGGGGGTTTATAAAGAGGAAGGATTTGGGTTTCGAGTAAGAACATGAGTCTATGGTGGGCTCGGTTCATGCTACGACCATGGACCAAGAAATGATGGGAGCAAGTGAGCACGGTGACAATGGAGGAGAAAGCCTAATGCACATTTAATGTCCCGCAGAGACGTTGACGAGAGCAAGCTTGAAAACAGAGCAAAGTCGCCTCTCTCTCTCTCGCCATTGCGCACAGCTGCACGCTAACCAAGGAAGAAAAAGAACAGAGAAGGCAAGCCACGACCGTTGGATTTGAGATGGACGGTCACGATTTAAATGGGTCCGCGGACAGTCCGATTGTTTTCGGAAATCTGGACGGTTGGATTGAGATCCAACGGTCCCAATTGAATAGTGCAACCGCACAGTCCGAATGCTCGCGCGAACGTGGGCCGAGCGATTAAGATCCAACGGCTGAGATTGCACACGCGTTGTAAAACGCGGCTCGGTGTAGTTAGGTGGTTCGACCGAGTTAAGTGGCTTGAGCTCGAGCCCGACTCGAACCCAAGGAACAGTGAACCAGGTTTTGGATTTTAGATAGACAGAGGCTTTTGAGGATTTATTAGAGGTAGCAAAATAACTCCAAAAATCCTGAAATTTTTACAGGAGCTTGCTGACTCAGATATTGACCTTGTGTAAAATTTTCAGAGGTTTTATGCATTGCATTTTTCTCCAAAAATTCTACAAGGTACTGGCTCAAGGTTTGACTAAAAGTAAAACAAGTTTGACTGCCCTCTAAAAATATTCAAACAATTTCTAAAAATTGTGAAATTTTTCATAGGGGACACATACCATCTCAAGAACTTAGGAAAAATATTTCCAGAGGATGATCAAAAGATTTGACAAGGTTGTTTTTGAAGGATCAAGATTTGGATCAAAGACTTGTGATTTTGTATTTCCTTAGCTCTTGTACAAAAATTGTTTAGTACACACAGGAAATACATGATGTAAGAAAAAGTTTTAATTTCTACTCATTTTCTTACATTAGAAACACAAGTCCGAAACTTGGGATGTTACAGCTCTAGACCGTTAGATCTTCGCCTGTGGAAACCCTTAGTTGCTAGGACCTCCCGTTAGTATAGATCCTAGCCGTCTAGGACCACCCTAGTCAAATCCTAGCCATTTAGATCTTCCTGCGCAAAAAGACCTCCCTATGGTCATTTTGCAAAGACCACCCTTAGACCACCCTCGGGTCCTCTTTGTAAAAAGCCACCCCGGTCTTTTATAAAGAAAACCTCTGACCTCCTCCTCGAATCAATCCTAGCCGCTCAAGACCTCCCCTGTGCTTAGATCTCGAGCGTTAGATATTCTTTGTAAAGTCCTTAGTCTCGTGGACCTCCTCCGCGCCGACCGGGACCGCTCAGACCTCCCTGATCCATCCGAGCCGTCCGGATCTCCTCCCGCTAAAACCCGTCACCTAGGACCTCCCGTAGATCTTGGCCATCCATGACCTCCTCGTAGATCCCAACTGCTCAGACCTCCTTCGCCGATCGTGACCGCAAGACCTCCTCGCGAGATCTTAGCCGCTCAGACCTCCCCGCAGATCTTGACCGCCTAGGACCTCATCCTTTAGATCCGTAGCTTTAGGACCTCCTCCTCAGTGTCTAAACCGTTAGATTTAGATCTAACGGCCAGACCTCCTCCGTAGATTTAGCCTTAGGACCTCCTCTGAGGTCGTGGTCGCCGATCTTGATCTAACGGTCCCGACCACCTCTAGGCGCGAGGACCTCCTCTCAGATGCGCGGCATGCACCGGTCGCCGCCGTTGGATCCAATCTCAACGGCCCGCACCTCCCCCGCAGCGGAGGAGGTCTTTTGTGCGCTGAGCTTCGAGGTCTGTGGCCTTGCGATGCAAGATCAACGACCCACGACTTCCCCGTTTCCTTCAGTTCATTTGGACCTCCCGAGAGCTCAAATTTTCCAAGTCCTTTAAATGTTCCAAATTTCAAAAATGCATATCTTTATCATTATAGCTCCCTTTTGAATGAATCAAGTTGCAGTAGCTTTGCCATGAAATGAACTTCAATATGAGAATGAATTTAGGCAATCATTATGTAGCAGTAAAATGATATAAACTGCATGAACTTGTTTAATATAAAATGGTTGTTTAGAAATTATCTCAAATTTGCAAAATACATAACTTTTCCTCTCAGATTTCAAACGAGCAAGCTCAACTTGGTAAAATTTGTCTGTAGACATGCTTTAATATGAACTAGGCCTTGTCTTTATTCATGTTCCCGAAAAGTGATATATGCTAGTTTTAGAACTTAGAAAAATCATAACTAATTCATTATAACTCCAAACGATGTGAACTCAACTTTGCTGTTCTTAGGATGACCTTAGCTACCTACCATAAAAATTTCAGATTCCAGATCATTCTAGAAATGTTTGCCATGAACAGTAATCGAAATTAATTTAATTAGGATTTTTCAGGCTGAGGGAAATTGTTTAGGACATAACTTTTTCATGCTAAGTCCAAATGAAGTAATTCTTGTTTCTAAAATTGTCTAAAATCAACCTCTAGCTGCTGTATAAATTTCATGGGATTTGGATGTCTTTTATGTTGAGTTCTGCTTGGTGTTCTTCGTTTTATCGGTTTTATCGCATTTTCGATAGGTTCCAAGAGTTTATTGAACCTGAGAATCCTCCTCTCGCAGCAAGAGCAATTCCAGCAAGGCAAGCAGTTTGATCATGTTAATCCCTGTATTTTTAAGTATTTATGTTGTTTGCAAATTCTATGTATGCATTGCTAGTTTGTATTAAACTATTGTCGTTAGTTTACCTAGTAGATGCATTTCAGGCAAATGATTATCCTCTACTACCATGAGCCTAGGTATTGCTGTGATTTAGAGTTCGTGGATGAGCTCTTGTCACTTAGTAGTTTATGGATTAATTGCATAGCCATGCTTAACTTCCGTAAATGGGCGCTTATCGACTTGTCGATAACCTTGATCACACAAATACTTATCAGGTATCTATATTTCGCTTGATGCTATGTTCAAATTGCAAAACCAAAACCTAAAAACAAAAGATTTAGACTTGGGCACAATGGTAAGACGGTGTGATTTCCGGTGTGACCGAATGGTGCCCAAGTCAATTAAGGACCGAACATCTTGTGAGTACCGTTATCCGAGCAATTTGTGCGTATAACCACACTAGAGGGTATGGGACCTCTCTGACTTAGTACTTTGGCGTGTATTAACTTCGGGTCGCAGGGAGTCGCAGGAGGGATGGTGCTGGGAGCATTGTAGTGTCCGAAAGGCTTCCTCCGTGATGGTTGGTTGTCTTTCGGCTTGCAATGTAAGTGTATGGGTTTCTATCCATACGAGCGGCTCGTAGTCAATGCACAATATTGGAAAGCGTCTCGTAGGACTTAGTCGTGCCGGCATACCTTCGGAAGTGTGCTTTGTGGCTTAAAGGCGGTCTGAAGTTTGGGTACATTGGTACACCCCTGTAGGGTTAAAACTATTCGAATAGCCTCGTCCTAGGTTATGGACACACTTGGGTAAGCTTTTCAAGAGTTAGACTACATCCTTTTAATTAAAACTTGACGGGTGGTACGAATCGGGGATTCGTGCTATGTTGTGGTGACTGTTGGGATAGTCACTTCCAGGTGGTTACTTGTATGTATCTTTATTTCGCTATTATTTTGACAACAAAACAGATTTGCAAACTTGCTTTTAAATGTATTACATTATTGCAAATAAAGTTGGCTTTGTGCAAAATGAGACATACAACCTCCACCTAAATAAGCTTGCATGTAGTTTATGAATAGGTCTGCTATTCCACACGTTAGTCTTGCGAGTACCTTAGTGTACTCAGTTGTCTTGCTTAAATGTATTTGTTGCAGAGGAAGAAGGTGAGCTTGAAGGGCCTCACTTTGTGAGTCGTGTTGTGGTAGCTTATGGGCGACTAGCTTGGCGGCCCGGTCGGTTGCCTTGGGGGTTGTGTGGCTAACCGGTCGACTTTTGTTCTACCCATCTTATGACACCTTTTTCTTCCGCTGTCATTCTTGTATATTATGTTATTTGGCCGGTCGGCTCTTTTGTAATAACTTTACTTTATGTATGTCGTTGTTGAACCTAGTGTTAATTGTTGTATGGAAGTGATGTATGATTTTGTGATGATGAGCATGTGCTGCAATTCTGGGAAGCACATGTCCATCGAGGCTTACGATATTTAATTAGTAATGCTAGAACCATATGGAGGTTAAGTGTTACTAGTTAAATACCCCGGGTCCTCACAGGTAACGCTCTTTAGGCTCGTGTAAAACTTCACTAACGTAGTAAACTGGTCGTTGTACATTTTCACGCTCTACGACTAGTACTGTGCTCATTGCCTGTGGCGTGGCAGCTAGATAAATTAAGAGCGTCTCTTCTGGTTTCGGAGAAACCAGAACTGGAGCACGCGTAAGATACCTCTTGACATCCTCAAAGATAGCGTTAGCCTCTTCTGACCACTCGAAACCCCCATGCTTCCTTAGATGTTTGAAGAAAGGTAGTACTTTTTCTCCCAGTCGTGCGATGAAACGACTTAAAGCCGCCATGCACCCTGTTAGTTTCTGGACTTCTTTCTTTGTGGTCGGAGGGCGCATTTGCACAATGGCCTTTATCTTTTCGGGATTTGCTTCGATTCCTCGTACAGAGACTAGGAATCCAAGAAATTTTCCAAAAGAGACTCCGAACACACACTTATCAGGATTGAGTTTTAAACAGTACTTTCTGAGGTTGTCGAATGTTTCTTGCAAGTCTGTGATATGATTAAGTTACTTGATGCTTTTTACGACTAGATCGTCAACATAGGCTTCCAAATTTCGGCCATGTTGAGGTGAAAAAGTCGATTGCATCAAGCGTTGAAAAGAAGCGCCAACATTTTTTAGACCAAATGGCATTTTGACATAGCAAAATATTTCAAATCGTGTAATAAATGCGGTATTTTCTTCATCTTCTAGACACATATTGATGTGATGATGACTAGAGTTGCATCTAGAAAACTGAATGTTTCACAACCAGCAGTAGAATCAACCAACTAATCGATACGAGGTAAAGAAAAATCATCTTTTGGATAAACTTTATTAAGGTCAGTGAAGTCTACACACATATGCCACTTGCCGTTAGACTTCCTAACCATTATAGTCTTGGCCAACCACTTTGGGTGATCAACTTCCCTTATAAAGCCTGCTTTAAGTAGCTTGTCCAATTCTGACCAAATAGCATCTCGTCGATCAGGGGAAAATCTTCGTAATTTTTGTTTTATGGGTATCTTGTCAGGCCATAAAGCTAGCCTATGCTCGATCACTGGGACTCGGCATGTCAAATGCTTGCCATACGAAGACATCTATGTTAGCTCAGAGGAAAGTGATGAGGGCGTCTTTCTATTTGGGGTCAGAAATATCCCGATGCGAACTGTCTTCGAGGGCTCCTCTGCATCCAGAGGAACCTCCTTGACGAGGTCATTCGGCTTTGGTGCAGCTTTAGGCTTCGACTGCTTGGTCGAAGGCTGCCCTTTGTTTTCTTCTTGAGTTCGTATCTGACCAACCATCTCGAGATCTACGGTCACAGGTGTGCGCTATCTTTTTATCACAGTGAATTATGATTACTCATTTGGGACCTAACATCTTAAGACATTGATACCCATAATGAGTAGCTATCAAGAATTTTGCCAAAGTTGGTCGTCTAAGTACGACATTATATGCCGTATCGAAATTGACCACATCAAAGGAGTTTTTCTCTGTCTTGAAATTGCTTGAAGAACCAAATGTTAAAAAGATAAACTTGGCCAATAGGTTTGGCCAAAGACCCTGCATTGCATCCCATGAAAAGAGTATCGTACCGGTCTTACCTTGGTCTTGGGTACTTGCATCTCGCCCAGGCACTCATAAATAAGATGTTTAACGAGCCGCCACCATCAACTAACACTGATTTACTTGACATTTGTTGATGGTGGTGAGACCCTGCTTATTAAGCTTGTAATACTTAACCTCCCACCGGCTCTAGTATCACAAATGAATAACCCGTGCCTCGATGAACATGTGCTTCCTAGAAAATGCAGCACACATACATTGTACCAAAGCATGCATCAACTCCATACAACATAATATAACAAGTCTACCGAAAGACATACATATTATAAGTTATTACAGAACAGCCGACCGGCCAAATGATATAAGTATCAAGTAACAATGAAGCAAAAGATGCCATAAGATGGCTTAAACCAAAAGACGACTGTTAGCCACATAACACCACAGTAGCAACCGACCGGCCGCCAAGCAAATCGCCCCACACACGCCACAAAGACAACTCACAAAAGTGAGGCCCTTCTGGCTCACTCTTCTTCCTCCGCACACAACAAGCAATGCAGTGAGTACAATAATGTACTCGCAAGACTTACGAGTAACAAGCCTATACATAGCTACATGACAGTTGTATCAAAGGAAGGTTGGTTATATGGTTATTTGGACGCATAAAGCAAGTTTTATTTGCAATAATGTAAGTAGATTGAAAGCAGTTTGTCAATTCAGTTTTAAACATTAAAATAATAACGAGTAACAATAAGTATCAAGTAACCACCTAGAAGTGATTAACCCAATAGCCACCACAAATAGCATGAATCCTTGATTCATACCACCCATCAAGTTTTAATTAAAAATGTTGTAGTCTAACTCTTGAAAAGCTTACCCAAGCGTGTCCATAACCTAGGACGAGGCTATTCGAATAGTTTTAAGCCCTGCAGGGGTGTACTAATGTACCCACACCTCAGACCGCCTTTAAGCCACATGATTTAGCACACTTCCAAAGGTATGCCGACACGGCTAAGTCCTACGAGACATTTCCAATATTGTGGGTCAACTACGAGCCGCTCGTATGGATAGAAACCCATACGCTTACATTGTAAAGCCAAAAAGACAACTACCCCTCGGGGTAAAGCTCTTTGGACAACTACAATGCTCCCACACGCAACCATCTTATTTTACCACAACACAACACACACACGCCTCCGCGATTCGTAGCCAACACACGCCAAAGTACAAAGTCAAGAGAGGTCCCATTCCTCTAGTGCGGTTAGCACGCACAAATGCTCGGATAATGTGTACTCACAAGATGTTCGGTCCTTAATTGACTCGGGCACCATTCCAATCACACCCAAAAGATCACACCATCTTACCATTGTGCCCAAATCCAAATTGTTTTCATTTTCAGTTTTAGTTTTGCAATTTGAACATAGCACAAAGCTGAAATGTTGAGATTATAATAAGTTTAGGTGATCAAGGTTATCGACCAATGATAACCGCCATTTCTACCGATAGCTAAGCATGGCTAGGCAACAAACTCAGAAACTACTAAGTGACAAGGATTCATCCAACGAACCCAAAATCACAACAAGATAAACCTAGGCTCGTGAGTAGAGGATTAACATTTGCCTACCGATAATGCATCTACTAGGTTAACTATCGACAATAGTTAAAACAACATAGCAATGCATACATAGAATTTACAAACAATATATTAGAATTTGAAAATAGTAGGAGCAACATGATCAAATGATGCTACATCCGCTTGCCTTGCCGGAGTGCAGATCCGATGGTCATGCTCGAATTATTATCAATATTGTCTTCGTAACCCAGCGCAAAAAGGCGATAAAACCAAATAAGAACGAAGACCACTAAATAAACTCCAACAGCAAAAGACATTCAAATCTAATGAAATTTATACAGCAGCTAGGGGATGATTTTAGACAATTTTAGAAACAAGGAACATGCAATTTGGGTTTAGTATGCAAAAGATATAGTCAAAATATACTTTCTCACTTTTAAAATCAACCTAATTAGTTATCGGTACTATTCATGGCGAAATTTCTAGAATGACCTAAGGTCGTAAATTTTATGACAGAAGGTTATGACATCCTAATGACAAAGAAAGTTGAGTTTACTAAATTTAGAGTTATAGATATTTACTTGTGATTTTTCTAAGCTGTAAACCTAGCATATCACAATTTTCAGAAACATAAGCATGCTGAAAACCTATTTTCTATTGCAGTATGTTAACAGAGGGATTTTCTAGCACTGATTTTATATATATTTTGGACTTACAGGGAATTACTTGTGTCTTTTACAAAATTTAAATCAATTTCTGGAAAAGCTAAAATAGCCGAACACAAGTTTTAAGTGTTTACATGATTTTATATTACCGAAACAAGGCTAAAAGCATTTTTAAATAAAACTTTAGGTCAAGACAAAATTATTACAGTTGGAAACAACTAAAAAGGGTTTAAAAAGGATTAGTTATGAATTTATAAAGTTTTTATACAATGTCTGATGCTAAAACTTACTTACCAAAATATGCATAAACCTAATAAAAGGAAAAGACGTGGACGCTAACACCGTTGATCTAGAATCAAACGCAGACACGCCGGAACAAACAGCGACGTGCGCGATCCCAAAGGAGCCCACTGCTGGATCGAGATCCAACGGCTCACGAGGAGGGAAACATTCGACGGCGCGCTGCCTTGGCCAACCACCGCCGCAGATCTCAAGATGGACGGCCAGATCGCACTCCTTCGAGAGTCCGAAGCGATGAATCTCACCGCCCATCAAAAGATGAACGACGAGAGAGATCCGAGAACCGAGGGTCCGAATGTTCTTAGATCTCGGCCGTTGATCACGAGATCGACGCCCACAATCAACAAAGTGCTACGACGGGCTTTAGTGCGCGGGAGGATTTCAATGCGCCCACATGTCAGTGAGACCGAGGGTCAATTAGGACAGCGATTTAAGTACTAAAGACCCATAATTAGTGATGATTAGTAATTAAATGGGTTCTAATGATCTTGCATAGAGGTGGATCTAAGAGATGGGGGCCCACCTAGCAGCGAATGATCAAAAGGCGCTTACGACCAAAACAATGCCACTAATGATTGGCATTAGATAAACCTAAACGTGACACTAATAACTTCTGGCTTTTGACTTTGACCCCTCGGGCCCACATGCCGCTGGAACAACTACCATTAAGACCGACACGCACTCCGATGATTAGCAATAATTGGGCAATTAATGCGCCCTAATTAAATGAAGAAAACTAAGATTACGACGCAAACTTCCAAGCTGGTTCAACGCTTGCCGCGGCGATCTGCCATGCAAAATACCAACTAAGAGCCAAAATGGGAACAAAATAGCACTATGAACCTAATGGTGGTAACCTCGCGCAATGTGAGTGACTGTAACACCGCCAGTCGAAAACAAAATGGAGCTTTACCGCACTTTGAAAATAGCAAAGCTCCACCGCACCCAGAGAAGCGCAGCCAAAGCCTCAAGGGACTAATAAGAAGCTACCTTAATGAAGAGGAGCTTCAAAGATGGCCGGAGTAGTTTGTCCACGGTGGAGCTCGCTGGACCCGAGGAAGAAGATGATGGAAATGACGATCTGAGCCAAAATGAGTACCACTGGTGGTCAAAATAGCTTCATTACAACTCCTAGAAGCTACATGAGCAACCAATTTGAAAATAGAGCACTCACCTGAGCTAAGGAAGGAGAGGACCAAATTGGTCGAATTTGAACAAACCCCAAATTGATAATTCTTGTGAATCAAATCCAAAATTAAGTGAGGGGATATGTTCAAGATAGTGAGGAGGTTAAATTGGTGTAAAGAAATATGAAGGAGAACCACTGGAACACCAAGAACACCATTGGAGCTCTACTGGTCAACAATGGTGGTTTGGGGGGTTATTGAGGGGTTAAGCTCCAAAATTTAAAGTGGAGCTTGAGGGTAGTCTAAAGGAATACCAGGAAGTGTTGTAGGTGCTTATAGGGCTTGGGAACACTAGGTTTTGCCAAAAGGCTTTATGGAGACAAAACTCAAAGCACAAAGCATGGCCGAAAGCAAAAAGGGGTGTAGAAGAAGGTATGGGGTATGGCTTGGCCGAACACACCTCCCACAACCCTAAATGTCGAATAGGGCGGCCGTAGGGAGCACGAAATGACACTGCCATCACTCCCCTACTGTTCACGCACGATCCGAGGTTGAAGACGACACTAAACGCACTCGGCGATTGTCGCCGTTGGATTGAACGTGAATGGTCGAGATCATAAGGCCTCGTGTCAAGAAACACAGAGGTGATCCCGAGCCCTTAGATTCAAATTGACGGCCACGATTTAGTGTGCCCCTTGGAAAGTCCGAAATTAACACTCAATCTGACGGTTGGATCTTGATCCAAAGGTTGGAAATGGATGGGGTTTATAAAGAGGGTCCGTATGGTTTAGTTGGTTCGACTGTGATCAATTGACTCAAACCCGAGCAACAAAGCAAACCAAAGTTTAGGGTTTTAAATAGAACAGTAGACTTTTGTGGATTTCTTTGGGGTAGCAAAATAACTCCAAAAATTTGAAAATTTTACAGAGCTTGTTGACTCAAATATTGACCTCTGTAAAATTTTCAACGGTTTTACGCAGTGCATTCTCCTCCAAAAATTCTACAAGGCTCGTTTAAAGTTTGACTAGAAGTCAAACAGGTTTGAATGCCCTCTAAAAATATTCAAACAATTTGTAAAAATTGTGAAATTTTTCAGAGAGGCCACATACCATCCCAGGAACTTAAGAAAAATATTCCCAAAGGATGATCACAAGATTAGAGATGAATGTTTTTGGAAGACAAGGTGTTGGGTCAAAAGACTTGTGACTTTGTATTTCCATAATTCTTGTACACGAATTGTTTAGAACATACAGGAAATACGTGATGTAAGAAAAGTTTTAATTTCTACTCATTTTCTTACATTTGAAACACAAGTCCAAAATTGGGATGTTACAAACCTCCCCCCCTTACAAGAATCTCGTCCCGAGATTCCGTTTACTCGGAGAGGAAAGACGTAGTAGTCACACGAAGGCGATCTTCCTGCTCCCAAGTTGCCTCACCTTCTCAATGATTTGACCATCAACCTTAAGGAACTTGATGACACGTTCCTTGTCCTCCGCTCGCATTCTTCGAGAATACGAACAGATGCTCACGATAGGTCAAATTTTCTCGCGACATCGAGATTTTCCAACAGAGTTTCTCAATTGGAACACGGAGGCATCTCTTCAAGTGTGACACATGGAACACATCATGCACTCCTCAAGTGAAGCCGCAACTCCAATCTGTATGCAACAGCCCCACTTCTCGATGATACGATAAGGCCCAACATATCGAGGAGCCAACTTGCCCTTGATGCCAAAACGCCGATGGCCTCTCAAAGGGGAGACTTTGAGATACACAAAGTCATTGGGCTCAAAGCTCAACTCACGGCGACGACGATCCGCATAGCTCTTTGTTCGGATCGCCACGCGCAAATGCTCACGTAATCAATCAACTCGGCTTTCGCCTCATTGATTGAGTTCGCCAAGAACCGACGCTCACCGCCACCACTTCAATGGGGTTCTACATCTCCTCCCATACAATGCCTCAAAAGGTGTCATCCCAAGACTAGCCTGAAACCTGTTGTTGTAGGAGAATTCTGCAAACGGCAAGCACCAACTCCAAGTCATGGGTAGGATAGTTGAGTTTGTGAGACCTCAACTGCCTTGATGCATAGGCCACTACCTTGCCTTCTTGCAAAAGAACACAACCGAGTCCTCGACAAGAGGCATCACAATAGATATCAAAGCTCTGTGTATATCAGTGGAGAACAAGCACTCTGAAGTCAACCGCTTTTTGAGTTCCCGAAAACTCATCACAAGCAGAGGACCACAAACTTCTCGGTCCTTTTGAGCAACTCACCATCGGCCATGATCTTGGAGAAGTTCTCGATAAAGCGCGTAGTAGCCCGCTAAACCAAGAAAACTCCTCACATCGGTGACTAACATAGGTCGCCTCAAAGATAAAACATCGCGACCTTGCTAGGATCCATCACATACCTCTCCGCCGAAAGAACATGGCCCAAGAATGCCACTTCTTTCAACCGTAACTCACACTTGCCGAACTTAGCATACAAATAGAATGGTGCTCACGCAGCCTTTCCCAATACCATCCGCAGATGCTCAAGATGCTCCTCTTCACTCTTGGAGTAGACAAGAATGTCATCAATGAATATGTGAGGACTTAATATTTAACTAGTAACACTTAACCTCCAAATGGTTCTAGCATTACTAATTAAACATTCTAAGCCTCGATGGACATATGTTTCTAGAATTGCAGACATGCACATCATCACAAAATTACACATCATTTCCATACAACATACATTAACAAGTCTAGTAAAGGACATAGATAAAGTAAGTTATTACTAAAGAGCCGACTGCCAAAAGAACAATATACAAGAATAATAATGAAGCAAAGGTGCCATAAGATGGCTAGAACAAAAGTCGCACTGTTAGCCACACAACCCACAAGGCAACCGATCGGCCGCTAAGCTAGACGCCTAAGGCTACCACAAGACAACTCACGTATGAGGCCCTCCACCACCTTCTTCCTCTCGCAACAAATACATTTAAGCAAGATAACCGAGTACACAAAGGTACTCGTAAGATCGACGTGTGGAATAGCGCATCTATTCATAAACTACATGCAAGCTTATTTAGGTGGAGGTTGTATGTCTTATTTTGCACAAAGCCAACTTTATTTGCAATAATGTCATACATTTAAGAGCAAGTTTGCAACTGTTTTGTTGTCAAAATAACAACGTAAATAAAGATACATATAAGTAACCACCGAAGTGACTATCCCAATAGCCACCACAACATAGCACTAATCCCGATTCGCACTCACCCATCAAGTTTTAATTAAAAGGTTGTAGTCTAGTTCTCACGGGCGTATCCGAGCGTGTCCATAACCTAGACGAGGCTATTTGAATAGTTTTAACCCTCGCAGGGGTGTACCAATGTACCCACACTCGCATCGCCTTTAAGCCACAAAGCACACTTCCAAGGTATGCCAAGACGGCTAAGTCCTACGAGACGCCCAATATTGTGCATTGACTACGAGCCGCCACGTATGGATCGCAATCCATACGCTTACATTGCAAGTCGAAAGACAACCAGCCATCACGGGGAAGCCTTTCGACACTACAATGCTCCCAAAGACCATCCTCTCCGCGACTCCCTCGCACCCCGGCCAATACACGCCAAAGTACTAAGTCAAGAGAGGTCCCATACCTCTAGTGTGGTTAGCACGCAAAATGCTCAAGACGGTGGCGCAAGTAACTCGGTCCTTAATGACCCTGCACCATTCCACCACACCTAAGCACACAACCATACCATTGTGCCCAAGTCTAAATCATTTTGTTTTCAGTTTTAGTTTTCATAAGTAGACATGGCACAAGGCTGAAATCATAAATCATAATAAGTTTTATATGATCAAGGTTATCGATGTCGATAACCGCCATTTCTACCGGAAGTTAAGCATGGCTAAGCAATTAATTCGCAACTACTAAGTGATATGAGCTCATCCACGAGCCCTAATCACAACAATAACCTAGGCTCACGGTAGTAGAGAATAATCATTTGCTAAGGAAATGCATCTACTAGGTCAACTAACGACAATAGTTTAACACAAAGTAGCAATGCATACATAGAATTTGTAATTAACATAAATACTTAAAATACTGGGATTAACATGATCAAACTGCTTGCCTTGCTGGGATGTGTCTTGCTGCAGAGGGGAGTGCTCAGGTTCAAAGTTTTCTTCGGAACCTAACGCGAAAAGGCGATAAAAACCGATAAGAACGAAGAACACCAAAAGGAACTCAATAGCAAAGAACAACCAAATCCCATGAAATTTCTACAGCAGCTAGAGATTGATTTTATACAATTTTAGAAACAAGAATCACTTCATTTGGACTTAGCATGAAAAAGTTATGGCTAAATCAAGTTCTCTCAGCCTGAAAAATCCTAATTAAATTAATTACGGTTACTGTTCATGGCGAAAATTTCTAGAATGATCTGGAACTTGAAATATTTATGGTAGGTAAATATGGTTATCCTAACAACAGCAAAACTGAGTTTGCACAATTTGGAGTTGAAATGAATTAGTTATGATTTTTCTAAGTTCTAAAACTAGTGAATCATTAATTTTAGTGGTAAGGATCATATGAAGACCTATTCTATATTACAGTACATTCCTAGTGGGTTTTAACAAAACTTAGTTTGCTCAGTTTGGAATTACAGAGAATAAATTATGCATTTTACAAATTTTTAATGAATTTCTAAACCACTATTTTCACTAAACAAGATCATGCGCTTATCATTTTCTCGCTACATAACAAAGGTTTAAATTCATTCTCGATTAAAGTTCATTCTATAACAGAGCTACAACAATCGAATCATTCAAAAAGGAGCTAAAATGACAAAGTTATGCACTTTTGAAATTTGAAACATTAAAAGACTTAGAAGATTTGAGCTCTGAGGTCCAAATGAACTGAAGAAAAGGAGAGGTCGTGGGCCGCCGATCTCTTCATCGCACGCCACGACCGGCGGCAACAGCGCACAAAAGACCTCCTCCTCAAGATCGGGAGGTCCGACCGTTGAGATCTGATCCAACGGCCACGACTCGCTGCATGCACAACGCACGCAAAGGAGGTCCTTGCGCTTATCAGAGGTCGTGACCGCCGATCAAGATCTCGCGTCCCGAGCACTAGGGAGGTCCTAAGGTTAAACCTACAGAGGGAGGTCTTTAATGCACACGATCAAGCTTAGGAGGTCCAGCCCGTTAGATCTAAATCTAACGCTGAGACCGCAGGGGAGGTCCTAAAGCTACGGATCTAAAGGAGGAGGTCCTAAACGGCCAAGATCTACGGGGGAGGTCTTGATCGGTCAGATTTACACGAGGAGGTCTTGATGGACAAGATCTACTCGGGAGGTCCTATGCGATAGGGCTATAACGGAGGAGATCCGACGGCTGGGACAGACCTAGGAGGTCCCGAATGGCCCAGATCGACGCGGAGGAGGTCCTAAGACTAAGGATTTTACGAAGGAGATCTAACGCCGATCTAAACCGAGGAGGTCGGAATGGCTAGGATTGAGCCTAAGAGGTCTCGAGCGGGTTTTCTATAAAAGACCAGAGGCGGCTTTACAAAGAGGACCCCGAGGTGGTCTTTGCAAAATGACCAAGGGGAGGTCTTTTATGGTCGGATTGATCCAAGAGGTCCAAATGACTAAGCGATTTAGTCGAAATGGCTCTACGGCTCGTGATCTAGCCTGGGTGGTCTTAGACGACCAAGATTAACGCGGGAGGGAGGTCCTAGCGGTAATACGGGAAGTGATCCGACGGCTGGGATTTAGCCTACGGAGGTCTTTAACAGCCAGATACTCTGTGAGGTCCAAGGTGCTCCATCAAAGCGCTCCTTAGACAAAGGACAAAAGGTGGCGGCTACAGGCCAATTTAATGCTGCTAATGATTGGCAATGAAAGAACCTAAAAGGGCACTAATGACTTCCGGATTTTAACTCTAAGCCTAAGGCCCACATGACAGAGACACAACGGCGCAGTTAAGACACGATTAATGCACCCAACGACAGCAATAATCGCCCATTAATGATGTCCTAAAAGATGATTTAAAACGGAGTTTGCACCGCAAAATCCCGAGCGCATTCAACGCTTGTCGCGGGCGATGGGGACTCGCCGGCGAGAACCAAGGACATGATCGAGTTCCAAATATCGCCAAGGACCTAAAGGACGTGCTCTCGACGGCGGCGATGGCTTTGAACGCCGGCGAGCCGGAGAGAGAGGAAGGAGGCTAAAACGGCAAAACTACCAAAACTATACGGGCTCTTACGATGACTAGAAAACGCAAAGACCAAGCCAAGAAAGGGCACTTGAGGGCAGAGAGGGAACCAGGGAGGTCGGAGGAGCTTGGAGAAGGTCGACGAAGTCCCATGTGTCGTGGTTTGCCGCGATGGAGAAGAAGATGATCCCAACCCCAAAAGCAGCCTCAATCGTCCACCTCGCGATGGATAACCACAGCAAGTTAGAGAATGCTCGAGGTGCTCGAGATGACAAGAAAGAAGGCAAGAATGACGATGGAACCACTGGAGCTCGAGCTTCGGCAGGGAGCTCCAATGTCCGACAATGGCGAGGGAGGGTGGTGTTCTTTGGTGCTTGAGTTTGAGGACTAGCTCGCACTGAGGGAGCTCAAGCACAACAAAGAATGGAGGAAGAAAAGGAGAAAGGAGGTCTCAGGCTATACATAGCCTGGGAGCTCGGTGATGGTGTGGGCAAAGTCCACAGCGAGCAAAGTCCATGCCCTGCCATGGACTTGCTAGATTGGACAAGGAAGTAGGGGAGGGCTCCTTTCGGGCAAAGCTCCTGGCACAATTAATGCATGGCCAAAAGAGACGTTGGGAATGACCAAAAGGTGACAGCCAACGCCCCAACCGCCTCGACATCGACACACGACGCGCGCGCAAAAATTCATGCCGACTAGACCTCAGGGAGGTCGGGAGGAAGAAGAACAGAGCCGAGGGAGGTCCTGGACGTCCCAGATCACCCGAGGTGGGGAGGTCTTAACGGCTAGGAGGTCCAGGGAGGTCGGAGCATCGGATGGAGATCCAACGGCTAGCACGAGCGCACACGAGATTGGGCTCAAAAGCGGCGCCATGGACATGGCTCGACCGAGTCGATTGGTTGGGTCGACTTCGGTCCGACTCGAGCCTGAGTCCGACTCATTTCTAATTTTGGGTTTCAAACCGGTCTGAAGTTTGGGGATTGATTTGAGGTAGCAAACTCACTCCAAAAATTATGAAATTTTTACAGAGCTTGCTAGCTGAGTTATTGACCTTGTGTAAATTTTGCAGAGGTTTTGTGCTATACATTTTCCTCCAAAATTCCACAAGGTGCAGGTCCACGCTTGACTAGAATTTAATTAGGTTTGATCGACTCCAAAATGTTCAAACAATTTCTACAAATTGTGAAATTTTTCAGAGGGGTTACATAAAGAAACCAGGAATTTAGGAAAATTATTTCAGGAATTAACCCAAGATGGAACAAGAATGTTTTTGAAGGATCCAGATTTGAATAAACAGATTTGACTTTGTATTTCCATAACTCTTGTACAATAATTGTTTAGTACATACAGAAATACATGATGTAAGAAAAAGTTTTAATTTCTACACATTTTCTTACATTGGAAACACAAGTCTGAAACTTGGGATGTTACAGTATACTACAACGAACTTATCCAAATACTCCATGAACACCGAGTTCAAAAGATTCATGAATAAAGCGGGAGCATTAGTCAAGCCAAAAGACATGATCCGGACTTGATGATACCCCAATCTCAAATCAATCTTGACAACACACGGCTCCGGCCAACTGCTCAAAGAGATCATCAATACGAGGCAAAGGATACTTGTTTTTCACCGCTACTCATTGCTTGACGGTAATCAACACACATACGCAGGTCTTGTCCTTCTTCTTTACAAAAATAATCGACAACCCAAGGAGATGAGCTAGACTGATAAAGCCCTTTGCTTGAAGCTCACCTAATTGCTTCTTCACTCCTCTAACTCATTAGGAGGCATTCTGCACGGCGCCTAGAAATAGGGGCGGTACAGCAAAGAACTCAATAACAAATTCTAAGCCTCGAATCGAGGCATACTGTGCAAATCCTCGAAAGACATCCACAAAGTCACATATCAGGCACATCCCGAATCTCCAAGGTCGACTTAGCTTCAAGGGCACAAAGGTGTGGCCTTGCACTGTGGTGAAATCCCAACTTGTTCGCCAAGTACCGTGAGGTAGACCTCTTCCCCGCACAATCGATTTGCCCTGTGTGTTGGGACAACCAATCCATACCAAGAATCACATCCAGCACACCGAGTCAAGTAGGATAAGGTTCGCCAAGAATTCCACTCCTTCAATATCAATAGAACGCCCGGCATTCTTGATTAGCTCATTTCCACCCGTGAGCTAATAAGCAAAGGAATCCTCAAAGGAACAAAGTGAAGGTCACAAGCAAAGCAAATGATCTCGAATAAAAGAACGCGATGCTCCTGAGTCAAATAATACTACATCGTGACGATAATCGCAAGAAGCGCATCTAACACAACGCCGCGCCCGAGCCTCCTCACCGAGATGTGGTTGACTCGACCACTCCCGACACCCCGAGTCTCGGATCACCTTCCGTCGGTGGGTGACTATTCCTGCCCACGCCCTCCATTAGGACGAGGCTCCTCCACCCTCCGAGGGCAATTGTTGGCGTGAGTGGCCCTTCTTGTTGCAGTGCGGTTGTAACCCTGCAAATGGACAAGTGAGGCCACCTTATCGCTGGATCGCAGTGCACGTGGATCAAACACGACTGCGGACGAGCAATCGTGCCGATAATTTCACCTGGTGAAGCCAAAGAACGGCCCTAGTGCACTCCAACACGGACGGAGAGACTAGCCTGCGTGCACTCTGTGCCTCCCACTTTCGCTATGGACTCACCAGCGGTTTTCGCTTTGTGCTCGCGACAATCGCCTTGTCCACCAAGGTCCGAAGTCAAGAAAGTCCATAATAGAGAGCTTGTCCCGCAGCCTCGCATAAGCCCTCCATGAACTTCTCCTCGCTAGCCTCATCGGGCACACCTCACCCGAGCATAACGAGCTAAGTGATTAAACTCGTATAAGCATTCGACACGCATTTGCGCCCGCTTAAGCGCAAGAAACCTTCTTCTTGAGCTTCATCAGCCATCGGGATATGGGCTCGACGTAAAAGCGCACTAACTCCTCCCACGAGACCACATATTCGCGGCCGCATGGCGAGAAAGTTCTCCCACCAAGAGAGCCGCACCTCGTTGATGGGATGCAAAGAGTGCCCGCCCCGCCTCCTGGCATCGAAAGATGTTGAGCTACCAACCAGACGCAGCCAATCATCCGCGCCTAGAGGGTCCTCGACGGAGAAAGTAGGTGGTCGAGCACGAAGAAACTCCGAAAGCCCACCACGAGGTCGTGGACACCACCTCCGCATCCCGGCACCAGAGGTAGTGGAGGTGTTCTCGCGATGACCTCCAATCCGAGTCCGTCCATGCGATTCCGCCGATCCGAGCAAGAAACTTAGCCATGGTCTGAGGAGGGGGAAGCTCTCATCTAACAAGCCTACTGATCACACGGTGGTTCTTGCCATCCTGCTCCACAAAGATAGGTTAAAACAACTCTGAATAGGAGACAAAGAAAGACAATTAAACACTCTACAAAATAAACTCTACAGCTTAAGAACCAACATAAAATCCCAAAGAAGACCACAAAACAAATTCCAACTTCCCATTATGACTAACTCGTATGGAAGAACGAGTAATCGCTTTTAGGAAGACAATTTTCAGACGTTAATCTAGATTCAAAACAGCTAGGAAACAAGGTGAGAATTATCTAAAGAAAGGTTAGACACTTAGCTAACTCATATCACTTCTTACCCTTTATCCCCACAAATTTTAGTTGGGTTTGCCTCTCATTTTCAAGACTATATACTATCTATAGCTAGCTATCAAAAATCTGGAACTTGCTGTCCAGATTTCCTCCATCAAAGATCCCGACTAAATCCCTTGCTTCCAAAGCTCCTAATCTTCTCAAAAGGGCAGCTAACCCTCAATTAAAAACTCATGGTTTTCCCAAACCGATTTAATCGATTAACAACTATCTTTTGGAAAGAAGATGAGAGGCAAATCAGCTTTCAAATTCGGCCAGGAGCAAGGTGAGGTGAGCAAGATAAGATAGATAAGAAGTAAAACCTGAGAAATTACTTAAGATTTTCATGAAACATTTGGTATTTGGAAAGTAAGTTTTCAAAAATATACTAGGGACGCACTCAAGCTAGGGTTTCACAACAAGATGGCTCGATACTAACTCTGAGACCTCGGTTTATTGCTTGTAATACTTAACCTCCCACGGCTCTAGTATCACAAACAGAACCCGTGCTCGATGAACATGTGCTTCCTAAAATGCAGCACACATACATCATACCAAAGCATGCATCAACTCCATACAACATAATATAACAAGTCTACCGAAAGACATACATATTATAAGTTATTACAGTAATCAATGACCGCCAAATGACATAAGTATCAAGTAACAATGAAGCAAAGATGCCATAAGATGGCTTAAACCAAAAGACGACCGGTTAGCCACATAACACCACAAGGCAACCGATCGGCCGCCAAGCTAATCGCCCCACACACCGCCACAAAGACAACTCACAAAAGTGAGGCCCTTCTGCTCACCTTCTTCCTCTCGCACACAACAAGCAATGCAGAGTACAATAATGTACTCGCAAGACTTACGAGTAACAAGCCTATACATAGCTACATGACACTTGATCAAAGGAAGGTTGGTTATATGGTTATTTGGACGATAAAGCAAATTTTATTTGCAATAATATAAGTAGATTGAAAGCAGTTTGTTAATTCAGTTTTAAACATTAAAATAACAACGAGCAACAATAAGTATCAAGTAACCACCTAGAAGTGACTAACCCAATAGCCACCACAAATAGCATGAATCCTTGATTCATACCACCCATCAAGTTTTAATTAAAAATGTTGTAGTCTAACTCTTGAAAAGCTTACCCAAGCGTGTCCATAACCTAGGACGAGGCTATTCGAATAGTTTTAAGCCCTGCAGGGGTGTACTAATGTACCCACACCTCAGACCGCCTTTAAGCCACATGATTTAGCACACTTCCAAAGGTATGCCGGGACGGCTAAGTCCTACGAGACATTTCCAATATTGTGTGTCAACTACGAGCCGCTCGTATGGATAGAAACCCATACGCATACATTGTAAAGCCAAAAAGACAACTACCCTCGGGGTAAAGCTCTTTGGACAACTACAATGCTCCCACATGCAACCATCTTATTTTACCACAACACAACACACACACGCCCTCCTGCGATTCGTAGCCAACACAGCCAAAGTACAAAGTCAAGAGAGGTCCCATTCCCTCTAGTGCGGTTAGCATGCACAAATACTGGATAATGTACTCACAAGATGTTCGGTCCTTAATTGACTCACCATTCCAATCACACCCAAAAGACCACACCATCTTACCATTGTGCCTAAATCCAAATTGTTTTCATTTTCGCTTTAGTTTTGCAATTTGAACATAGCACAAAGCTGAAATGTAGAGATTATAATAAGTTTGTGTGATCAAGGTTATCACCACATGATAACCGCCATTTCTACTCGATAGCTAAGCATGGCTAGGCAACAAACTCGTAAACTACTAAGTGACAAGGATTCATCCAACGAACCCAAAATCACAAAGAAGATAAATCTAGGCTCAGAGTAGAGGATTAACATTTGCTCACCGATAATGCATCTACTAGGTTAACTATCGACAATAGTTAAAACAACATAGCAATGCATACATAGAATTTGCAAAAATATATTAGAATTTGAAAATAGTAGGAGCAACATGATCAAATGATGCTACATCCGCTTGTCTTGTTGGAGTGCAGATCCATGGTCGGGCTCGTAATTATTATCAATATTGTCTTCTAACCTAGCGCAAAAAGGCGATAAAACCAAATAAGAAACGAAGAACACCAAATAAACTCCAACAAAGAAAAAGACATTCAAATCTAATGAAATTTATACAACAGCTAGGGGATGATTTTAGACAATTTTAGAAACAAGGAACATGCAATTTGGATTTAGTATGCAAAAGATATAGTCAAAATATACTTTCTCAAAATTTTTAAAATCAACATAATTAGTTACTAGTATCAGTCATGGCGAAAATTTCTAGAATGACCTAAGGTCGTAAATTTTATGACAGGAAGGTTATGACATCCCAATGACAAAGCAAAGATGAGTTTACTAAATTTAGAGTTATAGATATTTACTTGTGATTTTTCTAAGTCAGAAACCTAGTATATCAAAATTTTCAGAACATAAGCATGCTGAAAACCTATTTTCTATTGCAGTATGTTAACAGAGGGATTTTCTAGCATTTATTATATATATATATTGGACTTACAGGGAATTACTTGTGTCTTTTACAAAATTTAAATCAATTTCTGGAAAAGCTAAAATAGCCGAACACAAGTTTTAAGTGTTTACAGGATTTTATATTACCGAAACAAGGCTAAAAGCATTTTTAAATAAAACTTTAGGTCAAGACAAAATTATTACAGTTGGAAACAACTAAAAAGGGTTTAAAAAGGATTAGTTATGAATTTATAAAGTTTTTATACAATGTTCCGATGCTAAAAACTTACTTACCAAAATACAGACAAACCTAATAAAAAGGAAAAGACGTGGACGCTTAACAGCTGTTGATCTAGAATCAAACGTGACGCTGCATGGGAACAGCCGCACGCCGCACGGTCCCAAAAGGAGCCCACCGTTGGATCGAGATCCAATGGCTCACGAGGAGGGAAACATTCGGACGGGCGCTGCCTTGGCCAACCACCGCCGCAGATCCAAGATGGACGCCGATCGCACTTCCCTTCTGAGAGTCCGAAGCGATGAATCTGGCCGCCCATCAAAAGATGAACGATCGAGAGAGATCCGAGAACCGGAGGGTCCGAATGTTCTCTAGATCTGGGCCGTTGATCACGAGATCGACGGCCCACAATCAACAAAGTGCTACGCACGGGGCTTTAGTGCGCGGGAGGGGATTTCAATGCGGGCCCACATGTCAGTGAGACCGAGGGTCAATTAGGACAACGATTTAAGTACTAAAGACCCATAATTAGTGATGATTAGTAATTAAATGGGTTCTAATGATCTTGCACAGAGGTGGATCTAAGAGATGGGGGCCCACCTGGCAATGATCAAAAGGCGGCTACGCACCAAAACAATACCACTAATGATTGGCATTAGATAAACCTAAACGTGACACTAATAACTTCTGGCTTTTGACTTTGACCCCTCGGGCCCACATGCCAGTGGAACAACGGCCGATTAAGACCTGATTAATGCACCTGATGATTAGCAATAATTGGGCAATTAATGCGTCCTAATTAAATGACGAAAACGGAAGATTACGACGGCAAACTTCCGAGCGGGTTCAACGGCTTGCCGCCGGCGACTCCGGCCGCGGCAGCGCCAACTAAGAGCTAAAATGGGAACGCAATAGCACCATGAACCTAATGGTGGCAACCTCGCCGGCAGGAGTGACTGTAACGCCGGCCAGCCGAAAACGAAATGGAGCTTTTATCGCAATTTGAAAATAGCAAAGGCTCCATCGCAGCTGCAGAGAAGCGCAGCCAAAGCCTCAAGGGACTAATAAGAAGCTACCTTAATGAAGAGGAGCTTCAAAGATGGCCGAGTAGTTTGTCCACTCGTGGAGCTCGCCGGACCGAGGAAGAAGATGATGGAAATGATAACTGAGCCAAAATGAGTACCGCAGTGGTCAAAATAGCTTCATTACAACTCCTAGAAGCTACATGAGAAACCAATTTGAAAATAGAGCACTCACCGAAATGAGGAAGGAGAGGACCAAACCCGCCGAATTTGAACAAACCCCAAATTGATAATTCCCGTGAATCAAATCCAAAATTAAGTGAGGGGATATATTCAAGACAGTGAGGAGGTTAAATTGGTGTAAAGAAATATGAAGGAGAACCACTGGAACACCAAGAACACCAATGGAGCTCTACGGGTCAACAATGGCGGTTTGGGGGTTGTTGAGGGGTTAAGCTCCAAAATTGAAAGTGGGAGCTTGAGGGTGGTCGAAAGGAATACCAGGAAGTGTTGAAGGTGCTTATAGGGCTTGGGAACACTAGGGTTTTGCCAAAAGAGCTTTGCGGGAGACAAAACTCAAAGCACGAAGCATGGCCGAAAGCAAAAAGGGGTGTAGAAGAAGGTATGGGGTATGGCTCGGCCGAACACACCTCCCACAACCCTAAATGTCGAATAGGGCGGCCGTAGGGAGCACGAAATGACACTGCCATCACTCCCCTACTGTTCACGCACGATCTGAGGTTGAAGACTACACGAAACGCACTCGGGCGATTGTCGGCCGTTGGATTGAACGTGAATGGATGAGATCATAAGGCCCTGGTGCTGAAGAAACATAGAGGTGATCCTGAGCCCTTAGATTCAAATTGGACGGCCATGATTTAGTGTGCCCCTTTGGAAAGTCTGAAAGTCACACTCAATCTGGACGGTTGGATCTTGATCCAAAGGTTGGAAATGGATGGGGGTTTATAAAGATGGTTCAAAGCGTTTAGTTGGTTCGACCAGATCAATTGACTCGAACACGAGCAACAAAGGCAAACCAGGTTTAGGGTTTTAAATAGAACAGAGACTTTTGAGGATTTCTTTGGGGTAGCAAAATAACTCCAAAAATTCTGAAAATTTTACAGGAGCTTGCTGACTCAAATATTGACCTCTGGTAAAATTTTCAACGGTTTTTATGCAATGCATTCTCCTCCAAAAATTCTACAAGGCTCTGGTTTAAAGTTTGACTAGAAGTCAAACAGGTTTGAATGCCCTCTAAAAATATTCAAACAATTTGTAAAAATTGTGAAATTTTTCAGAGAGGCCACATACCATCCCAGGAACTTAAGAAAAATATTCCCAAAGGATGATCACAAGATTAGAGATGAATGATTTTGGAAGACAAGGTGTTGGGTCAAAAGACTTGTGACTTTGTATTTCCATAATTCTTGTACACGAATTGTTTAGAACATACAGGAAATACGTGATGTAAGAAAAGTATTAATTTCTACTCATTTTCTTACATTTGAAACACAAGTCCAAAATTGGGATGTTACAGGTGGGTTCGACCATGAACGAAAATCGACCTAGTCGAGTCGAAGGGATTGGGCAGTCACTCTTCTCGAAAGAGATGGTGACTTCCGACCACTTCGGCATTTTATTGACAAGAGGGGAGGGAGTCAATGGAGTTTACCTCATGTTTGGCAGCCTTAACCTATCATTTTGACTTGTATGCCAACGATCCCCCGTAGATGTGCTCGATGGTGTGTTGCGGATCTTGGAACGGCATCTCCTCGTCATCGCCCTCGGATCGCCACGACCACTCGTTTGTCCTACCTGCTCAAGAGTAGGAAGTGGCCCTTTGTCGGAGTAATAGTCTTCGAGATTTCATTGGAAAACCCGTAGTTGCGAAGGTCATGTCCTTCCTTTTATGGAAAGGACATCACCTAGGCTTATCATTCTTCCACTCGGACGCTTACCTTTACCTCCTTGCCGAGTATTGCTTGGAACATCGTGGGTCTTTATCGCTACGCCAAGACTTTCTTGGAACCGCTGGCTTGAGGCTTTGTCCCTTCGCTTGTTCTTGGATTTCTTGGCCTTTTGTGGGGACCCCTGTTATTGGAATGTTACTAATTAAATTCATATCAGAGCACAATTATTAATGAAGGAACAAGGTTGCCCCTTTATTAATACCAAAGCTAAAGATATAAATTTAACTAAAGGACAAATCCAAAGAACAGATTCCTGATATATATGATTCTCAATGGTTCCTGTGATCAATGACCATTGCATATATATCCTTCATCAACATTGCATCAAACACATACAAGTCATACATTGATATAATTAAACATAAGGTTACATCATTCGTTGATACTACAATATTAAGTGACTTGGTCACTTTAATAAGATACAATGGAAGCAAAATAAACGGAAAATGGTCCACCAATGGCCCCATCCACCCGCAGCAATTGCGTGGAGGAAAGAAGTAGCGCCACTCGTTAGCGCCACCGACGGCGCTAACGGTACTTCATACGTAAAACCGTCCTCACTGCAACAATAGGTGGTAGCACCTGAGTACGGAAGGTACTCAAGAAGTCTTACTCAAACTAATAAAATAAAGTGGTGATTAGAGCCTAACCAAAGGAGTAGAGTTTTTACATGCATAAGGTTACAACAGAAGGTATAAAGGTTCAAATTTGCATAAAGCGATACATCTTAACCTACAAAGGCTAAATTTTGATAAAGCGATTTAATAAATCAAAGTTTGCTTAAAACAGTAAGTAAATGGCTTAAAAGTAAACAAAGATAAAGGCATGATTCTCTCATGCCAAATTAAAATAAACCAAAACCAGATTTTTGAACATCAAAACTTCTATACAGATGACATCAATTCAAGTTATCATCCATGACCGTGGACACGGCTATTCGAATGCTTTATACCCTGCAGGGGTGTACATCTTTACCCACATGACTTAGTTAGTCCGCTGCCTTCTGGATGCCTCCGAATGATGACACACTTCCTTTGGTATGCCGACCGGGAAACTAAGATTTGGTATTTTTCAACAAGTTAACACTATTGAGTTGGACCCCATGTGTGAACTAATCCCATAGTGTAGGCTACACCACCTACTAACCACAGGCACACATGTTGTGTCAAGAATGCCGATCCAAACAATTTAAAAACAAATTGGGCTCACCACCCATAATAGAATGCTATCGGCACCATTAAGGTATCGATATGCGCACGAGGCACATATACGCCTCACCCTCCTAAGAACATCCGACATCGACATACAAAGCTCACATGGCATAAGACACACCCTCGCACCTAAGCATCTATGCCATGCAAGGCCAATACACATATCCTTACTCTCCTGCTTTCCAACTCAATAGTCTCAACATTTTACTTAACCAAACAAATACCATACACCGCATGTGGAAGTACGTGGGGACTTGAATTGAATAATCGTAGTTCGGTCCTTAATTAACCCTGACAAGTCCACCACAAAACCCAATCTCGTGCACGAAAGCACCATCACTAGCTTCCTCTTGTCCGCATCAATTTAAATTTCAAATACAAGACTGATTTAAAGGAACTGACAAAGAGTTTGAAAATGACAACAGTTCACTTAGATTCCCATGTTTGACAAGATATGCTTGTCAAACTCTAAAATCTCTAGATCGCATATCTAAGCCAAATCGAGAATAGACCATATATTATACAAGACTACACTAGAGTTGAGTGTATGGTCATAATCAAGGTAATCCACCATGTCAGTCATAGCTAGCTACTACAAGTCATATTTTGTATTTTCGCACAAATAGCATGCTCGATATCACTGGATTTGTAAAGACTATTGTACAAAATCTGGGTTCAATATGGTGCAAAGAGGATGCTTGCCTTGGTAATAATAGACTTCACAGTGCCTGCATTGCTCGTAAAAGATTCGATGGCTTCAACAGAACTGCATTCTAAAGAAACAATAAGATCCAATAAATACCAAATCGACAATAAGTCTAACATGGAAGAAATATGCATGATCAATCTAGAAATACATGATTACAGATGCTTAAGCCATAACTACTCATAATAATGATAATATCCCATTATCTAGCTCATCTGCTTTCAAAAGACAGAATTAGAGTTTATTGCAAAGTTCCAGCTTTCGATTTGAAAAGAGCCAAAACAGATGCATTGCAATTTTTAGAAAGAGAAGTATAGATCATGCAAAAGTTCATAAATGAATCTTAGCATGATCTTTTAGGTAATTAATATCCCAAACCAACCTTAGTCTAACCCTAACTAGTTAGATTACAAAAGCTAAAGCAAAACCTATTTTGTCTGCTGAGCCGACAAGAAAACAGAGAGACAGATTTCAGCTAAGAGTCAAAATAGATGATGACAAGAATTGAAAGATCAACTTGTCATGTCGCTAGGTGTAGTCAAAACCTAAATAAGGTGATAAGTTGACAGAAGAATTCCTAGGCCTTGAAAATGACATGAAAACCGAAAAGGTATAATATCAACTTTTCGCTTAAAGCCGCTGAAGCTACCGATGCTTAAAAGAAGGATTCACAACAGCTCCTAAGGTTCCTAGGATGCTCAAGATGTCAAACTAGGGTTTTTGGCTTACCAAGATGGAAAGATACCAAGAACCTCGAAAATTTGAGGTTGATCGACAGAGAGATCAAATCGATTTAACTCGCAAAAGACACCAAATCTTTAATGCAGGTAACATCAAGCTTAAGGATAGATAAGCAAATGATAGGAGCAAAATCCCACCGCAAAGAAGGAAGAAAAGTGAGCTCCAAAGTGGTCAACAATGGCCGCAGCCCAAAAGCTAGGGTTTATATATGTGGGAGTTTAGCTACAGGATAATTGAGAAAAGTCTAGAGCTTGATGAGGTGTCCTTTAGGGCTAATTATCCCAAAATTTAGTTACAAAAACTTTGGGGATAATCTCTCCTTGAGTTCCGCAGAGAGTCACAAGACAGAGATGAAGGAGATGATAAGAATCATCCGACATGTGGGTCCCACTGCACCACACCTGCAGGCGCGCTCCTAAAATGCGAAAAGAACAACAACCGTCCGATTAAAAATGGGCGGTCGCGATGAAGACAGTGTTTAGAATAAATAACCCAGATCGCTCAATGTGGACCACACGATCTCACATGAACGGCCGCGATTTAATCGAAGTTTTCGCAGAACCTTGCAGTTTACATTCAAAGGAGCGTTGGATTAGAATCCAACGGTCACTAAAAGGGAATACACGCCACCCTACTTAAGCGCGACGATGCGCGCCGTTAGATGGGCTTAATTTCTACAAGATTGGAAATTGAACCGATGGTCCGACAGCATACACCCATGTGGTCCGCACGATTAAAATCCAACGATCCACCTATTTTGGGCTTTAAAGGCCCACGGTGAAAATGGAGTGCCGAGGATTGAAATCCAAAGGCCCACATTAACGCACGCCCGATTTCGCTTGAAATAAGCGATACCGCTAGATCAAGGATGGACGGCCACGACAGCGGGATCCGAGTCGTCCGAATGCATACACAAATCGGGCCACACGATGAAGATCCAATGGTCCGCAGGAGGCGAGCTTTATAACACGCGAAAGGGAAAAGCCGAGGATTTGAATCTAACGGCCGAGATAAAAGCGCCTTTAGGTTTAAAACGGTGCGGCGCCACGGTGGATTAGAAACGAACGGTGGAGATTGAATAGGGATCCGAGTTGTCCGATTGCATACATCGATCACGCCGTTGGATTAAGATCCAACGCATGCATTTAAGTGGACACGTGACAGCCATGGGCGTTATTGCTTCGCCTGCTCGATGGAAGATCGACGGCTCATGTTAGTCGTGGAGTTCGCTCGCGTCGAACGTGACCGAGCCGCATAAATTTGATTGGGTTGGACCGAGACACATGAGGCCGGGTCGCACAAAGGCAAGGGTCGGGTTTGGACCGGTTTGTTGACCAAACCTTATTCATATATTTAAAAGGTTTGACTGGGACTTTAAAAATAGCAAATAAATTTATAAAATCATGAAATTTTTATCGTAAGCTACCGGGATGATATATTTCCCGATAAATTTCATAAACCACATTTTCACTTTATAAAATACATAAATATCTATTTCAGTCGAAAATATTTATTTAAAGACCATAAATTTTCTTTAAGTCCAAATAATTTCTAAAATGCAACAAAATATTTTTAGCCAAGATAATTTATCTAGGCTTTAATAAAAATACTTCCTACTATAATACAAGTGTTACCTTGTATTCCTTTAAATATTCTAAGTAGGTTTTTGGACTTTGGCAAAAGAAAGGTTTTATTTGGTAACAAAGAACTCCCAATCGAGATTAAGAATAAGAATGATATGAACAAAGAGTCTATTATCGCTCATAATACGATTATTATCATTGATAAGATTGGGGCTGTTACAAACCTACCCTCTTAAGAAAAATCTCGTCCCCTAGATTTGGAACAAGTTGAGATCAAGAAGAAGTGAAATGGAAATGAATTATGAGGAAACTCAACATCCGTTGTTTTGGTTTCCTTCAAGGATAACAAAGAAGATTCTTACATAACAACATAGTGTTATTATTACATCTTTGTTTACATTGCTTTGTTTAAACTTTCCTTTCTTGATTCAAAGGAAAGTACTATACAACAAAGAGATGGGGTGCTCAACTGCATCGATCTTCGCTCCCAAGTGGCTTCATCCTCTAATGATTAGCCCATTGAATTTTCAAGAACCCGACAAGACGATTTCTTGTCCCGCTCCATTGTGTCGAGGATACGCATCGTTGCTCTTGATATGAAAGATCGTGTTGAGATTAAGATGCTCATGCGCTGCCTCAATAGGAACACGAAGGCATTTCTTTAATTGAGACACATGAAAAGTATCATGTATCACGAGAGTGATTCGTAATTCCAATTGGTAAGCTACGCCTCGCTTGGCAATGATTCTAAGGGTCCGATATAACGAGGTGCGAGCTTTCCTTTACTCAAAACGATGAGTACCCTCATGGGTGACACTTTAAGATAGACATGGTCATCTACCTCAAAGCTCAATTCACGACGACGATGATCAAGATAGCTCTTCCGACGAGACTGCGCTTTAAAACAATCTCGAATCGCATTTAACTTGCTCTTCTCGCTTCTTTACTAAGTCCGACCATAGAATGATCTTTCACCGCACTTGACCAATTCAATGGAGTCCTCACAAGCTCTCCCATACAAGGCTTCAAAAGGTGACATTTGAATACTTGCTTGGTAGCTATTATTGTAGGAAAATTCCACATATGGCAAAGATTTCTCCCGCCTTTGCTATAAGATAGCACATAGGCTCAAGAAGATCTTCCATCACTTGATTCACTCTTTCGCTTGGCCACTAGTTTGAGGATGATAAGCAAGATCGAAAGAGAGTTCAGCCCCATAGCCCGATGAAGGCTATTCCAAAAGTGGGAAGTGAACCGAGAACCACTGGCCGAAACAATGATTTTAGGAACACCATGAAGACAAACAATTCTAGCAATATAAAGCTCGCTAATTGCTTGCCATTGAAATCACCCGACCGAATAAAATGAGCCACTTTAGTCAAACGATCGATGATGACCCAAATGGCATCAGATCCCTTGGAAGTCTTGGGAAGACCAGTGACAAAATCCATACCGATCTCTTCCCACTTCCATTGGGGAATAGGCAAAGGCTGAAGGGTACCAGCTGGCTTCAGATGTTCAGCTTTAACCCTTTGGCAAATATCACATTCAGCAACATACTGAGCAATTTGCCTCTTCATTTGGCTCCACCAAAATATTTTCTTCAAATCCTCGTACATCTTGGTACTCCCAGATGCAAAGAAAATTTGGAATCATGAGCTTCTCTGAGAATTAGACCCTTCAATGGAGGATCCGCAGTACTACCAAACGATTGCGATATCGAATCATACCGCGATCATCTTCCAAAAATTCGGTGGCTTTACCTTGCTTTCATATTCTCCTTGATTTCGGCTACCTCGCATCGGGCCTTCGTAACTGAGATTCTAATGTCGCTCTACATGTAATGCAATGAGGAATCCTTCTCCCACAAATTCAAGACTTAGGCGCCAAAATCAGCACACAAGTCTTTTCTCAGTAGAAAAGATATGCGCTGCATTGTGACTTTCGCTAAAGCATCCGCCACAACATTGGCTTTACCAGATGATAATGAATACCCATGTCGTAGTCCTTGATCGCTCAAGCCATCGTCTTTGCCTCATATTCAAATCAGATTGAGTGAATATGTACTTTAGGCTTTTGTGATCGCAGTAGATTTCACATCGATTACCTAGAAGGTAATGTCGCCAAATCTTTAATGCATGGACCACGGCACCAATTCCAAATCATGAGTAGGATAATTAACTTCATGAGGGCGCAATCGCCGGATGCATATGCCACAACTTGGCCTTCTTGCATAAGCACACAACCAAGTCCATGGCGAGATGCATCGCAATAAATGTCGGCTCTTAAGAACATCCTAAGAGTAAGAACTCGAGCTTTGGTCAAGAGGGTTCTCAAAAGTCAAAACTCTCTTCACACTTAGTTGACCATTCAAATTTCTTCCCTTTTGTAAGAGCCGAGTCAAAGGTCTAGCAATCTTGGAGAAATTTTCAATGAACCTACGGTAATAACCCGCAAGTCCAAGAAAACTCCAATCTGGGACATTCTTGGGAGGCTTCCAATTTAGCACATCTTGTACCTTGCTTGGATCGACAATGATACCTCCTTCGGATAACACATGCCCCGTAAAGGCAACTTCTCGAGCCGTAAGGCACACTTGCTAAACTTGGCATACAATTGATGCCGACGAAGTGTTTCCAAAGACAAGTCGCAAATGTTGTTCATGATCCTTATCGACTTGAATAAATAAGGATGTCGCAATAAACACGACAACGAACTTATCCAAGAATTCCATGAACACCGAATTCATAAGGTTCATGAAATATGCTGGAGCATTGGTCGACCAAAGGACATAACAAGATACTCGTGATAAACCATAACGAGTAGAGAAAGTCGTCTTAGGAATGTCCTCACTCTAACCTTGATCCGATGATAGCCCGATCGCAAATCAATCTTTGAAAAGACACGGCACCAACCAACCGATCAAAAAGATCATCAATTCGAGGTAGAGGATATTTATTCTGATAGTGACCTCATTTAACTGACGGTAATCCACACACATCCGTAAAGTGTTGTCTTTCTTCTTAACAAAGATTGCCGCATCCCCAAGGTGAGGAACTCGCGAATGAAACCTTTGTCAAGCAATTCTCCGAGTTGCTTCTTCAATTCAACCAACTCGCTGATGTGCATTCGATAAGGACTCGATATCTGAGCAGCTCCAGAACGAGTTCAATAACAAACTCCACTTCCGATCCGTGGTAATCCGAAGGTCTTCGTGAAAGACATCAACATACTCACGCACAATTGGTACCGACTCCAAAGAAGGAGTGGTATCAACTTGGTGAGCACAAAGATGAGAGCCAATCGCTTTAGAATGATAAACAACTTGAATGCCGCTGCATTGGTCATAGAAATAGAACGTTGGGAACAATTGATTTGACCTCGTTCTTGGACAACCAATCCATACCTAAAATGACGCCCAACCCTTTAGAGTCAATCACAATTAGGTTTGCTAAAAACTTCACCCCAAGGATTGTTATGTTGACCTCATTAACAAACTGACGGTTTAAAGACCACCTGTGATTGAATAATAAAAGATGGTTGGAGGGTATGCATGTTTAATCGGTGTTGCACAAAGAAAATGATTGCTAATAAAAGAATGAGATGCTCCAGAGTCAAATAAAACAAAGAGTGGACTGAAATTAACTAGGAGCATACCCATAACAACTTCAGTGTATCACCGCTTCTTCGCCGTGATCCGTTCACATGCTCACGAACCGAGCCGATCGGCTTTAATAGGAGGCCTCGCGAAGGGGCTGGTCGCACAGCACCGGATATGGTCGAACCGAGGCAATCCTTGCCGCTTTGCCACACACTTGTTGGCATAATGCCCTGACGACCACAATGATAACAGATAACCCCGGTTAGCATTGTTACCAGGACGGGCTGATTTCCACTTGGCCCGATCGATTGGTGGGAGGAGAGGGACGAGGCAAACACCGCCGCCTTGGTGAAAATGGAGCTGGTGCTCGTGGTGGCCTAGACAACCACATACGAGGCCTTGGTGAGCCGCTACTAGAACAAATCGAGAAGTCCGCCGCCGCCATGCGACTCATCCAATGCCTTGCTCTTGCTCTCGGCCACAATTGCTTTGTTGACCAAATGAGAGAAGTTCCAAGTCATGCAAAGCTACACCATCTCGCAGCTTCTTCGATAGCCCATTCAAGAACCGGTTTCGACGACGAGGTCACCGAACGTCATCGTGGCATATCCGCCGTGAAGTTGAACTCATGCGATATTCGATCACGACTTTCGCCTTGCTTCAGAGCGAGAAACTCTTGTCGCTTGATCATCATGACCCTTCAGAATATGAGCTTCGCGAAAAGCTTCCACGAACTCATCCCAAATAGGAACATGCCCAGCAGTTGAATGGCAAGAAGATTATCCCACCATATGCTAGTCGGTCCATCAAGTCGATAGCCGCAAAAAGAACCTTTCCTCTCGTAACATTGAGCAATCGTAAGCTTCTTCTCAATGGTCCGGCCAATCTCGCCTTCCATGGGATCCCGAGAATCGAGAACACCGCGGTTAGTCCGCCGAAAGTCGCAAGACCGCCTCGCACATGGTGGCCTCTCGCTCTAATCGCCGATGCAACAGAGTAGAAGTATTGCGCGCAACTGCGCCAAGATGCGCTGCTCGATCCATCCGATTGCGCCAATTTGCATGAGCACATCGCCATAGAAGGTGGTGGAGGAAGCTCTCTTCCGAGGACCACCTTGCGGACCCCGAGAACTGGAAGGTTCACCGCCCTCCCGAGAATGGGGAACCGAAGATGAAATACTTTTCCTTTGTTGCGCTTGCGACGAGTAGTAGGTCCTGTCATCCTGCACACAACATGGTTAACAACACAACAAGGACATACTGCAAACACAAACAAGTTTACAATTAGAAAGGAAGCAAATATCGTACATATAATGCATCATGTTATGGTATGCATTCAAGTTAACACCAAACTGTAAACTTCATATATATATAAAGAAAATTTCGGTTCCATTTACATTATAGTCGCCATAATGTCGACATAAACCGAAATTTAAGCTACATACTTTATACAAGATACTACTGCCTCTATTACATACAATTTATTTAAGGGCAACTACTAGACTAAAAGACACTCAACCACGGGATTCATCGTCGAGGTGCTAGCGTAAAGATCCCGACAAAGTTCACCTGAAACTCATTCGTAAGGTGAGCTCCAGGAACCTGTGTCAACCGGATCCAAAGGACTAATGAGGCGCCTCGAGAACCCAACAATGGTCGATGACCTCCAGAGGGGCAGTCCGCAGAGTGCGAGGAACCTCGCAGCTATCCGGCTTGGCGACTTGTCCATAAATGTGCACGCACCCGCCACTTCGGAAGGCGGTAGAAGAGGTGGTGCAAGAAGAAGCAGGGAGGTCTCGTTGTCACCATAAAGCACGCTATGAGGAACGCGTTCATGTTGACTCAAGAAGCGTGTACTCGGGCCTCATTAAGGCGATGCCTAGTTTCCCATAGCTCCTCACAAGACAATGATGGACTTGGTCCATGATACGGACCATCCTCGCTAATCGCCGCACCGAGGGTCTTCACCAAACTATATCTCAACGAACGTGCTCACTTCGAGGTAGGACCTGATTCGGAAGTGGTCATAGGGTGGTTGAGACAATTCCACAAATCATGACGAAGAAGACTCATCATCCTACTTGCCGCTTCCTCGAACCGCCATCGCCTGAGGTGGCAAGCGCTGGACACAATAAGGGACACCGCCGCCACATGCCTAGCGATGACGTTGATGAAGGCGCGGTATTCCTCCATCCCCGGTCCTCGATCCCGCCGATAAATGGCATACTCCGCCGGTAGGTGAAATTGGAGCGCCACATCATATCCCGCAGAAAGCCGAAACCCATCAACATCCTCGGCTCTAGTCTCCTTGACCAAGTACCAACCGCTCATCTATAAGCAAAGAGGCAAGATAAGAAACAATTCACTTTAAATAAACCAACAGTAAAGTTGGACAAGAAGTGACATTAAGAAAGATAAGGAATAAAAGATGCCATGCTCCTGATTTCAAAATACTTTACTGCTTGAAAATAATTTTATCGAGGACTCTCTAATAACTTCGCCATGCTACTTAACCTACAGCAACGATGCTCGATACCAACGCTGTGGGGACCCCGTTATTGAAATGTTACTAATTAAATTCATATCAGAGCACATTATTAATGAAGGAACAAGTGTCGCTCCTTTATTAATATCAAAGCTAAAGATATAAATTTAACTAGTGACAAATCCAAGAAACAGATTCCTGATATATATGATTCTCAATGGTTCCTGTGATCAATGACCATTGCATATATATCCTTCATCAACATTGCATCAAACACATACAAGTCATACATTGATATAATTAAACATAAGGTTACATCATTCGTTGATACTACAATATTAAGTGACTTGGTCACTTTAATAAGATACAATGAAGCAAAATAAACGAAAATGGTCCACCAATGGCCCCATCCACCCGCAGTAATTGCGTGGAGGAAAGAAGTAGCGCTACTCGTTAGCGCCACCGATCGGCGCTAACGGTACTTCATACGTAAAACCGCCCTCACCGCAACAATAGGTGGTAGCACCTTGAGTACGGAAGGTACTCAAGAAGTCTTACTCAAACTAATAAAATAAAGTGGTGATTAGAGCCTAACCAAAGGAGTAGAGTTTTTACATGCATAAGGTTACAACAGAAGGTATAAAGGTTCAAATTTGCATAAAGCGATACATCTTAACCTACAAAGGCTAAATTTTGATAAAGCGATTTAATAAATCAAAGTTTGCTTAAAACAGTAAGTAAATGGCTTAAAAGTAAATAAAGACAAAGCATGATTCTCTCATGCCAACCGAAAATAAACCAAAACCAGATTTTTGAACATCAAAACTTCTATACAGATGACATCAATTCAAGTTATCGCCCATGACCGTGGACACGCTATTCGAACAGCTTTATACCCCGCAGGGTGTACATCTTTACCCACATGACTTAGTTAGTTCGCTGCCTTCTGGATGCCTCCGAATGATGACACACTTCCTTTGGTATGCCGACCGGGAAACTAAGATTTGGTATTTTTCAACAAGTTAACACTATTGAGTTGGACCCCATGTGTGAACTAATCCCATAGTGTAGGCTACACCACCTACTAACCACAGTGGCACACATGTTGTGTCAAGAATGCCGATCCAAACAATTTAAAAACAAATTGGGCTCACCACCCATAATAGAATGCTATCGGCACCATTAAGGTATCGTGATATGCGACGAGGCACATATACGCCTCACCCTCCTAAGAACATCCGACATCGACATACAAAGCTCACATGGCATAAGACACACCTCGGACCTAAGCATCTATGCCATGCAAGGCCAATACACATATCCTTACTCTCCTGCTTCCAACTCAATAGTCTCAACATTTTACTTAACCAAACAAATACCATACACTGCATGTGGAAGTACGTGGGGACTTGAATTGAATAATCGAGTTCGGTCCTTAATTAACCCTGACAAGTCCACCACAAAACCCAATCTCGTGCACGAAAGCACCATCACTAGCTTCCTCTTGTCCGCATCAATTTAAATTTCAAATACAAGACTGATTTAAAGGAACTGACAAAGAGTTTGAAAATGACAACAGTCAGCTTAGATTCCTATGTTTGACAAGATATGCTTGTCAAACTCTAAAATCTCTAGATCGCATATCTAAGCCAAATCGAGAATAGACCATATATTATACAAGACTACACTAGAGTTGAGTGTATGGTCATAATCAAGGTAATCCACCATGTCAGTCATAGCTAGCTACTACAAGTCATATTTTGTATTTTCGACAAATAGCATGCTCAGATATCACCGGATTTGTAAAGACTATTGTACAAAATCTGGTTCAATATGGTGCAAAGAGGATGCTTGCCTTGGTAATAATAGACTTCACAGTGTGCCTGCATTGCTCGTAAAAGATTCGATGGCTTCAACAGAACTGCATTCTAAAGAAACAATAAGATCCAATAAATACCAAAACTGACAATAAGTCCAACATGGAAGAAATATGCATGATCAATCTAGAAATACATGATTACAGTATGCTTAAGCCATAACTACCCATAATAATGATAATATCCCATTATCTAGCTCACTGTTTTCAAAAGACAGAAATTAGAGTTTATTGCAAAGTTCCAGTTTTCAGATTTGAAAAGAGCTGAAAACAGGACAGATTGCAATTTTTAGAAAGAGAAGTATAGATCATGCAAAAGTTCATAAATGAATCTTAGCATGATCTTTTAGGGTAATTAATATCCCAAACCAACCTTAGTCTAACCCTAACTAGTTAGATTACAAAAGCTAAAGCAAAACCTATTTTGTCTGCTGAGCCGACAAGAAAACAGAGACGATTTCAGCTAAGAGTCAAAATAGATGATGACAAGAATTGAAAGATCAACTTGTCATGCTGCTAGGGTTTAGTCAAAACCTAAATAAGGTGATAAGTTGACAGAAGAATTCCTAGGCCTTGAAAATGACATGAAAACCTAAAAGGTATAATATCAACTTTTCGCTTTAAAGCCGCTGAAGCTACCGATGCTTAAAAGAAGGATTCACAAGCAGCTCCTAAGGTTCCTAGGATGCTCAAGATGTCAAACTAGGTTTTGGCTTACCAAGATGGAAAGATACCAAGAACCTCGAAAATTTGAGGTTGATCGACAGAGAGATCAAATGATTTAACCTCAAAAGACACCAAATCTTTAATGCAGGTAACATCGTGCTTAAGGATAGATAAGCAAATGATAGGAGCAAAATCCCACTTGGCAAGAAGGAAGAAAAGTGAGCTCCAGTGGTCAACAATGGCCGCAGCCCCAAAAGCTAGGGTTTATATATGTGGGAGTTTAGCTACAGGATAATTGAGAAAAGTCTAGAGCTTGATGAGGTGTCCTTTAGGCTAATTATCCCAAAATTTAGTTACAAAACTTTGGGGATAATCCTCTCCTTGAGTTCCGAGAGAGTCACAGACAGAGATGAAGGAGATGATAAGAATCATCCGACATGTGGGTCCCATTGTCAACACAGCGCGCTCCTAAAATGCGAAAAGAACAACAACCGTCCGATTGGAAATGGGCGGTCATGATGAAGATAGAGGGTTTAGAATGATAATCGGTATCGCTCAATGTGGACCACACGATCTCACATGAACCGATCCGCGATTAAATGAAGTTTTCACGAACCCGCAGTCCACATTCAAAGGGAGCGTTGGATTAGAATCCAACGGTCACTAAAAGGGAATACACGCCACCCTACTTATGCGATGATGCGCGCCGTTAGATGGGCTGACGGTCAAGATTGGAAATTGAACCGATGGTCCGATTGCATACACCCATGTGGTCCGCACGATTAAAATCCAACGATCCACCTATTTTGGGCTTTAAAGGCCCACGGTCAAAATGGAGTGCCGAGGATTGAAATCCAAAGGCCCACATTAACGCACGCCGATTTCGCTTTGAAATAAGCGATACCGCTAGATCAAGGATGGACGGCCACGACAGCGGGATCCGAGTCGTCCGAATGCATACACAAATCCGGGCCACACGATGAAGATCCAATGGTCCGCAGGAGTGCGAGCTTTATAACACGCGAAAGGGAAAAGCCGAGGATTTGAATCTAACTACCGAGATAAAAGCGCGCTTTAGGTTTAAAACGAAAAGGGCGCCACGGCTGGATTAGAAACGAACGGTGGAGATTGAATAGGGATCCGAGTTGTCCGATTGCATACATCGATCACGCCGTTGGATTAAGATCCAACGCACGCATTTAAGTGGACACGTGGACAACTCGCTGGCGTTATTGCTTCGCCTGCTCGATGGAAGATCGACGCTCATGTTAGTCGTGGAGTTCGCTCGCGCCGAACGTGACCGAGCCGCATAAATTTGATTGGGTTGGACCGAGACACATGAGGCTAGGTCGCTACAAGGCAAGGGTCGGGTTTGGACCGGCTTGGTTGACCAAACCTTATTCATATATTTAAAAGGTTTGATCGACTTTAAAATAGCAAATAAATTTATAAAATCATGAAATTTTACTCAAGCTACCGATGATATATTTCCCGATAAATTTCATAAACCACATTTTCACTTTATAAAATACATAAATATCTATTTCAGTCGAAAATGTTTATTTAAAGACCATAAATTTTCTTTAAGTCCAAATAATTTCTAAAATGCAACAAAATATTTTTAGCCAAGATAATTTATCTAGGCTTTAATAAAAATACTTCCAGTCATAATACAAGTGTTACCTTGTATTCCTTTAAATATTCTAAGTAGGTTTTGGACTTTGGCAAAAAGGAAGGTTTTATTTGGTAACAAGAACTCCCAATCGAGATTAAGAATAAGAATGATATGAACAAAGAGTCTATTACTGCTCATAATACAAATTATTATCGTTGATAAGATTGGGGCTGTTACACCTTTTATCCTTCCTTTGCCATTTTCGCCAACTTCTTGAGGAATTTTGTCGTCTCAATCGATAGTTTTGTTCCACTCAACTGCCTCAGCAGCAATTGCATATCGATCAGCCATCTCAAAGAGCTCGACGATGATAGCAGGAGGATTCAAAGCAATGTCCTTCGTAATTCTTCATCGCGGACTCCTTGCTTAAAGGCTCGATAATGATGAGTCGAAACCTCGGAATTGAATTATGAACTTGATCGAAATGCTTGATGAATTAGCGTAAGGTCTCGTGGTCATTTTGTCTCATCTGTAGGCCGCCCTCCTTTTCAGGGCGATTGTAGGTGCCCTGAAAATTAGCTAGCAGAAGATCACAGAGGTGTTGCTACGAGTAGATCGACTCGAGTGATTGGTTTAGCACCACGATCGAGCGGACCTTTCGAGCACGCTTGGAAGGTAATTTGCCATGACGCGCTTCTCCTCCCCGCTGCTTGGACAAGAGGTCGCGTATATTTTAAAGAATTCAATGGGATTTTGAGACCCATCAAACTCTCCATGTTCACGGTCGAAACCGAGAGGCTACCTAATCGCCAAAGGTAGGTGAGAATGCCCGATGTTCAGTGAATGACTTCCTAACATGTTCTTCGCAGGAAAGAATGGTTGATATCAACAGGTGATCGTACACGACGATACCTGGTCGTGGGTAGACCCGACCTATAATAGGTCTCGGTCTTACAAGGGAAGTACTCCTTGTGTTTCATCTAATGTCAGAGATCTGGATCGAGCAGTGAACGATCACCTCTCCTGGGAGCTCATTGATCATCAGGCGTTAGAGGAGCTCTCCTCTGACTGGACTTAAGCTTAGGGGAACGATGTAATTTGTTGTCGCACCGATCTCCATGTGATGAACTGTTCGAACGACTGGTAGCTGATGGAGCCATACTGTTATGGCTTCCAGAACGATGTCAACGAGGATGCTCGAGTCCGCCCACCGGCTTCAAAGCTTCATGCGATCTCTTCGCGAAGAGATCGTAGCCTACCGCTCGAGCAAGCTCTCGAGTTGAGTTCTTGAGTAGATCATTGATGTGTTGGAGTTCCTAGGCCTCCTCCAATTGGTACTGAACGTGTACAGGCAAATTTCTCTGAGCCACAATTCTTCTCCGCTTGGTTGTCTCAGATCACCTACATCCGATCCTTGAGTTTTCTCAATGGAGTGTGATTATGTCGAGGATTTCCTCACACTCATTAGAGTGTTGACCCTAGTCATCACTGGAGGCATTCTTACTATTGCCATGACAGGGCACAGTGTGTGATCGGAGGGGAGCATCCTCAGGTCTGTCTCTTGGACAGAGATCATTATTTGAGGGAAGGACGAAGACCTCCCATTGATAATCTCCACTTGCGCTTGAGGGCTCCTCACTTGAGGAGTAGTTGAAAGACACCATCTGGCAACTTGGAGTAAACCCCTCCAGTAAGGGGAATTCTGGGTCATAATCGCTCTCGTCCGCAGTAAATCTACGGGGATGGTCAAACTCGCAGGAAAAGCATGTTTGACCCCCATCCTCTGTGGGGCTAACCAGAGAGAGAAACACCTGCTATCGATGAAGCCCTGCACGATGGCTTCCATAACTATCTCACCAGCCTGACCGCCTGTGGACTTGAACATTCGGAGGGAAAACTGTGGGAACCCCGGTTTATTCGGCTTGTAATGCTTAGTCTTCCATTGACCCTAGCATCACAAATCAAATAAACCAAGCCACGAGATATGTATACTTCCCAGAAATGCAATATACACACCCCGTTACAAAATCATGCATCAATTCCATACAACACAAGAATAACAAGTCTAGCAAAAGACATACATAAAAGAGATTTATTACAACAAGGGCCAACAGCCAAATGGCAACTAAATAATAGTTAGACAAATGAAGCAAAAGGGCCATAAGATGGCAATAACAAAAGAGCCAATTAGTGTGCCTATACCCAGAAGACAACCAACCGGCCACCAAGCTAGTCGCCAAACCCGGCACATCTCACAAAAGGGAAGCCTTGGGGCTCACCTTCTTCCTCTCGCAACAAAAATATTAAGAAAGCAACTGAGTACAAAAATTGTTTTTGTACTGCAAGACTGACGTGTAAGGGCAATGTAACTATAATTAACTACATGCAAGCTTTATTTAAGTGGAGGGGGCTGACTTACTTTTAGCATAAAGCGAGTTTTCCTTTGCAATAATGTAATAGATTCAAAGCAATTTGACAAACTGATTGTAATTGTTGAAATAACAATATACAATAAGTATAAGAGCAACCACCTATTGGTGACTATCCCAATAGCCACCACACATAGCACTAATCCCGCATTCGCACTCACCCATGTCAAATTTTAATTTAAAAGGTTGTAGTCTAGTTCTCACGGGTGTATCCGAGCGTGTCCATAACCTAGACGAGGCTATTCGAATAGTTTTAACCTCGCAGGGTGTACCAATGTACCCACACTTCGCATCGCCTTTAAGCCACAAAAGCACACTTCAAGGTATGCCGGCACGGCTAAGTCCTACGAGACGCCCCAATATTGCGCATTGACTACGAGCCGTCGATGGATCGAATCCATACGCTTACATTGCCACCGAAAGACAACCACCATCACGGAAGCCTTTCTGACTCTACAATGCTCCCAAGACCATCCCTCCCGCTCCCCTCGCGACCAAGCCAATACACGCCAAAGTACTAAGTCAAGAGAGGTCCCATACCCTCTAGTGTGGTTAGCACGCAAAATGCTCAGTACGGTGGCGCAAGTAACTCGGTCCTTAATTGACCCGGGCACCATTCCACTCACACCCACAAGCACACCAACATACCATTGTGCCCAAGTCTAAATCATTTTGTTTTCAGTTTTAGTTTTCATAAGTAGACATGGCACAAGGCTGAAATCATAAATCATAATAAGTTTTATATGATCAAGGTTACCGACTAAGTCGATAACCGCCCAATTCTACCTAAGATTCAAGCATTGCTAAGCATCATATCAGAAAGACAAATAATAGGTCCCTAAATCATTCACCGGGCTCTAATTCACCGGTGAGGATAATATTCATAAGGTAGTGGCAGGGGTGAACAAGTTAAGGGAAACAATGCAATAGGAATAGCTACCTCTATTCGGCAAAATTAGTCATTGACACAAAAGCATGCATACATACAAGTAAAACAAAGTATTAGATTTTAAAAGTAATGGGATGGAGTGGATATGATCAAACTGCTTGCCTTGTTGTAGATCACTTTCTTGCTGCAGAGGATTCACTCACGTAATCAATAATTCCTTCGAACCTAACGCTAAAAGGCGATAACCAAATAAGAACAAGAACTCCAAATAAAACTCAACAAAAGAAAATTTATCCAAATGCAATGAAATTCCTACAGAAGCTAGAGGTTGATTTTAGACAAATTTAGAAACAAGAAACAAGTCATTTGGACTTAGCATGAAAAAGTTATGGCTAAACTAAGTTCTCTCAAATGAAAATCATAATTAAATTAATTACGGTTATCGTTCATGACAAAAATTTCTAGAATGATCTGGAACTTGAAATTTTTATGGTGGGTAGATATGGTTATCCTAACAACAGTAAAACTGAGTTTGCACAATTTGGAGTTGAAAAGAATTAGTTATGATTTTTCTAAGTTCTAAAACTAGTGAACCATTAATTTCAGTGGCAAGGATCAAATGAAGACCTATTCTATATTACAGTACAATCCTAGTGGGTCTTAACAAAACTTAGTTTGCCCAGCTTGGTATTACAGAGAATAAATTATGCATTTTACAAATTTTCAATGAATTTCTAAACCACTATTTAATATCAAACAAGTTCATGCAGTTTATATCATTTTCTATTTCATAACGGTGTCTAAATTCATTCTCAGATTAAAGTTCATACTCTAACAGAGCTACAGCAACTGGAATCATTCAAAAAGGAGTTAAAATGACCAAGTTATGCACTTTTGAAATTTGGAACATCAAAAAAAAACTTAGAAAATTTGAGCTCGGAGGTCCAAAAGAACTGAAGACAAGGGAGAGGTCGGGTCGTTGATCTTGCATCGCAGGCCACAGCACTCAAGCATAGCGCACAAAAGACCTCCTCCCGCACCGGGAGGTTCGACCGTTGAGATCTGATCCAACGGCCACGATCGCATGCACAGCCGCGACGCAAAGCGAGGTCCACGCTGCTAACGGAGGTCGTGACCGCCGATCGAGATCCGCGTCCCGAGCACTAGGGGACGGCTAAGATCTCACAGCAGGAGGTCTTTAACGGTCACGACCAAGCGAGGGAGGTCCTAGGCGGTCGAGATCAGCGAGGAGGTCCCGAACGGCCGGGATTTACACGAGGAGGTCTTGGATGGCCAATATCTACTCTGGAGGTCTTATGCGATGTGGTTTTAAGGAGGAGCTCGACGGCCTCGATTGGAGCTAGGGAGGTCCTGAACGGTTTAGATCAACGCGGAGGGAGGTCCGGAGGTTCTGAGGACTTCTTTATAAAAGACCAGGGGTGGTCTTCTACAAAGAGGACCCTGAGGGGGGGTGGTCTTTTGGGGTGGTCTTTGCAAAAAGACCACGAGAAGGTCTTTTTGTGCAAGCGAGGTCCTAGCGGCTCAGATTGAGTTTAACGAGGTCATGGACGGCTAGGATCTAACCATGGGAGGTCCTAGCACTTAAGGTTTTCCACATGAGCTGCATCCAACGCTAAGAGCCAATCCATGGAGGTCTTTAACGCACGAGATTACTCTAGGAGGTCTTGGGACTTAGAATTTACACGTAAAACCCTCTACGGTACGGATCTGACTAGGGGGTGATCTAAACGGCTGAGATTAAACTAGTGGGAGGTCCTGAGAGCAGAGGTCTTCACGGAGGAAGATCTCGACGGTCAAGATGAACCCCGGAGGAGGTCCAAGGTCCTGGATTTACAGGAGGTCCCGGGGGAAGGATTTAGCGGATGAGGAACCCGATGGCTAAGATCTCCTGTGGGGAGGTCTTTGGCCAAATTTGCTCTGGGTGGTCTTCTTGCACGGAGGACCTCAAGGAGGTCTTTTGCAAAGAGGACCCCCAAGGTGGAGGGTGATCCTAGCGGCTGGGATTTGCCCTACGGAGGTCTGAGGTGCTCCAACTGGTGCGGTTCCTTAGGACAGCGACTAAAAGGCGCGCTGCTGGCACCATTAATGCTGCTAATGATTGGAATTACCGTAACCTAAAAGGGCACTAATGACTTCTGGATTTTAACTCTAAGCCTATGGCCCACATGTCAGAGGCACAATGACACAAGTTAAGGCACGATTAATGCACCCAATGATTAGCAACAACTGGGCATTAATGATGTCTTAAAAAGATGACGACAATGTAAGTTTGCACCGCAACATCCCGAAAGGATCAACGCTTGCCGCCGGCGATGGGGCCTCGCCACGAGAACCAAGGACATGACTCGAGTTCCAAATATCGCCAAGAACCTAAAGGACGTGTTTCTCGATCGCGGCGATGGTTTTGAACGCCGCGAATTGCCCTGAGAGAGGAAGGAGACTAATACGGCAAAACTACTAAAAACTACACGGGCTCTACGATGACTAGAGAACGCAAGGACCAAGCCAAGAAAGGGCACCCGAGGGCGCAGAGGGGACCAAGGTGGCTCTGAGGATCTTGGAGAAGGTCGACGGAAGTCCGCGATGAAGAGCTTGCCGAGAGGAAGAAGAATATGACCTCGACTCAAAAGCCACCACCCAACTCGCCCACCTCCGCAATGTGCACTAAGCCCGGCTAGAGCACGCCTAGGTGATCAAAATGACAACGAAGAAGGCAAGAATGCTGATGGGACCACCGAGCTCAAGCTTCAGGGAGCTCCAAGGTCCGACAATGGCGAGGAGGGTGGCGCTTCTTTGGTGCTTGAGTTTGAGGACCACTCGCACCGAGGGAGCTCGAGCACAACAAAGAATGGAGGAATAAAAGGAGAAAGGAGGTCTCAGTGCTATACATAGCCGTGAGCTAGGGCAACCTATCTGTGAGCAAGAACTATGCCCTCGCCAAAGGCATGCACGCATGTGACTAGTGGCAGAGCAGGTGAAGACTTTAGGTTAAAGCCGCAAGGCATTGAATGCATGGCAGCAAAAGGAGCCGTTGACAAGGACAAAAGGTGACATATCATCGCTCCCAACTGCTCGAAATGACACACACAAAGCGCCGCGGAACCGAGATGACCAGACTCGTGGAGGCTCGGAGGAAGAAGAACAGGCCGAGGAGGTCCCGAACGCCCCCGATGCACTCGGGTGGTCCCGACGCCCCAGGTCATCCGAGGTGGGGAGGTCCCGGGAGGTCGGGGCCTTAGATTGGGGATGGGCGCCACGAGCACCTCAAACCTCCGAGGCTAGCGCACCGGGAGGTCGTGAGCCTCACGATCACAACCGACGCCCACCACGCCGCACACGAGACCGAGCCGAGGAGGTCCAGGAGCCGGCTCAACCGAGCCCACTGCATCGAGCTCGACTCGGTCCGAGTCGACTCGCATCTAGGGTTCCGTAACTGAGTTCCAACAAGAGCTGATCTAAGGAGAATTATTTGAGGCAGAAACCAACCTAAATTATGAGTTTTAACAGAGCTTGCTAGTGAGTTATTGACTTTGTGTAATTTTGCAGAGGTTTTGCACTATACATTTTCCTCCAAAATTCAACAAGGTGTTGTTCTCAGCTGACTGAATTAAATAAGTTTGATCGACTTCAAAAACATTCAAATAATTTCTAAAATTGTGAAATTTTTCGTAGGGGTCACCTACCATCCCAAGAACTCAGAAAAATATTTCCAGAGATGATCAAGAGGTTTGACAAGATTGTTTTTGAAAGCTCAAGATTTGATCAAAGATTTGTGACTTTGTATTTCCATACTTCTTGTACAATACTTGTTCAAGATTTAATAGGAAATACAATGATGTAAGAAAAAGTTTTCATTTGTACTCATTTTCTTACATTTGAAACACAAGCCCAAAATTGGGATGTTACAAAACTCGCCATGGTGTGGTTTTGCCTTAGTGCACCCTCATCGTGGCCTGATAGTTAGTGCATGTAACATCCCAAGTTTTAGACTTGTGTTTCAAAATGTAATAAAATGAGGGGAAATTAAAACTTTTCTTACTACTTGTATTTCTGATGCCCGGGCATTTGTTGTAAAGAAGTTATGGGAATACAAAAGTCACAAGTCGTTTTGGCCACATCTTATTCTTCTTAGACATTCTTGTTCCATCTTGTGATAATCTCCTGGAAACAATTTTTCTAAATTCTTGGGTTGATGTGTAGCCCTCTGAAAAATTTCACAATTTTTAGAAATTGTTTGAATATTTTTGGAGGTCACTAAACCTATTTAAATTCTGGTCAAACATTAGCCCAAAGACCTTGTAGAATTTTGGAGGAAACTTTATAGCCCAAAACCTCTGCAAAATTTACACAAGGTCAATGACTCAGCTAGCAAGCTCCTAAAATTTCATAATTTTTGGAGTGAGTTTGCTACCTCAAATATATCCCCAAACTCTGATCGCTTTGGAACCCAAATTTAGGGTCGAGCTGCACTCTGCTCGAGTCGACCTGAGTCCGACTCAGCCAACCGCCTTGGCCGAGCCGAAGTTCAACAGCTAGGCTCGGACTCGCATGCGCGTGTTCAAGGTCGCTTGATTGTAATCGTGGGGCCCCAACCTCCCGAGCTCCTCTTCGCTTCTTCTTCCTCCTCCGCGTAGGTGAGCAAAGGTGCTCCAACACCTCGTGGCCCTCGCAACCGCTCTGAGCCCCTATTGTCAATCGTGTTAGCTTTGCACCGACTTTACCGCCTCCTCGCTCGCTTTCTCGCAGAACCCCCTTTGTCCCGCCGCCATTAAACCATCGCCCCGTGCTCGCTGGCCTGTGCCACATGAGCGCTCCGAGGTCCTCCTTGAACCCCTCCTTCCGCCTCACCACCCTCCCACCTCTCCTCCAAAGTGTGGAGCTCAAAACTCCCGAGGTTCCCAAATCCACCATTGTTGTCGGAAGCTCCGGTGGCCTTGGAGCTCCAAAGGGTTTTAATTGCAACTTGGAATGCCAACTTGTTCAATTAACCACCCGAGCCTTTTTCCCTAACTCATTTTGGTTGATTTCACAGAGGAAGTCCCTGGGGAGAACTGTTCTTCGAGGCTTCTTCTGTCTTCTTCATCGACTCCAGCCAATCGCTTCCACCGTTGGGTCCCTCCGAGTTCCTCGTGTCTTCCCTACACTCGGGTGAGTTCATTTTAGTCCCTTAGAGCTTAAGGTCTAGCTAGTTTAGCTCGTGGCACTTGTTTTCGCTGCTGGTTTTTGCCAAAACTTATCCTCCGCCTCTTCTCCTCGCCGGCATTCTAGGCCTCGCTCCACCGCCGAGAATGCTCCCATTAGGTTTGCAATAGTATTGCGAACATATTGGCTTAGTTGGTTAGCGCCGCCATGGCTTTGGTCGCTCGGCGACGCAAGCGCCGAGCTCAACGCCGAGCTCTGCACCTTGTCGCGATTTTGTCAAGTCACTGCACTCTCCGTTAATCGTGGCCGCCCACGACCTCCCAGTTTAGATCTCGAGCATTAGATCTTTGCTGAAAATTCCTTAAGTCTTGGACCACCTCCGCCAAATCCCAACCGCCCAGACCTCTTGAGATTAGATCTCGACCGTAGAGCCCTTGTCGCGAGAAACGCTAAGTCACAGACCTCCTTGGATCCATCTCGCCGATAAAGACCTCCTAAGTTAGCTCTAGGCCGTTAGATCCTCGGTCCGCGAAACTATAAGTGCCGTGATTCTCCTCAGAGTCGATCCCAACCGCCTAGGACCACCCCGTTAAATCCTAGCCGCTAGATCTTCCCCGCGCGCAAAAGACCTCCCTTGGTCATTTTGCAAAGACCACCCTCGGTCCTCTTTGTAAAAAGCCACCCCGGTCTTTTATAAAGAAAACCTCGTGATCTCCCTCCGCTTTAACTGACCGCTCAGACCTCCTCCGTGAAGATCTTAGCCGCCCGCATCTCGTCCGCTTAAACTCGTCCCCAAAGACATCCTCGCGAGATCTTGACAATCCATGACCTCCTCGGTGAGATCCCAACCGCTCAGACCTCTTCGCCGATCGTGACCGTTAAGACTCTCCCTTGCGAGATCTTAGCCGCTCGTGACCTCCCCCGGAGATCTTGACCGCCTAGGACCTCATCCTTTAGATCCGTAGCTTTAGGACCTCCTCCTCGTGTCTAAACCGTTAGATTTAGATCTAATGGGTTAGACCTCCTCCGTAGATTTAGCCTTAGACTTCCTCGAGGTCGTGGCCGCTGATCTTGATCCACCGCCCCGACCACCTTTAGGCGCGAGGACCTCCTCTCAGGTGCGCTGTGGCATGCACCGTCGTGGCCGTTGGATCTAATCTCAACGCCCGCACTTCCCAATGCGAAGAGGTCTCTGGCGCCAGATTGAGGTCCGTAGAGTCGCATGCGATGAAGGATCGACGCCACGACCTCCCGCTGTTAAGTCCAGTTAGACCTCTTGAGAGCTCAAATTTTCAAAGTATTTGGATTGTTCGAATTTCAAAAGTGCATAACTTTGTCATTTCAGCCCTTTTTGAATGATTCCAGCTTGCTTTAGCTCATATAGAATGAACTCTAACTGAGAATAAATTTAGGCAATCGTTATGTAGCAAGTAAAAGGATATAAACTGCATGATCTTGTTTAGTGAAAAGGTTGTCTAGAAATTCATTGAAAATTTGTAAATGCATAACTTATTCTCTGTAATTCCAAACCGAGCAAACTAAATTTTGTTAAAACCCACTAGGAATGTACTGTAGTGTAGAATAGGTCTTAATATGATCCTTGCCACTCAAGTTAATGATCTACTAGTTTTAGAACTTTGAAAAATCATAAGTAATTTATTTCAACTTCAAATGAAGTAAACTCAACTTTGCTGTTCTTAGATGACCTTAGCTACCTACCATAAAATTTCAGATTCCAGATCATTCTAGAAATTTTTGCCATGAACAAGAATCAAATTAATTCAATTAGGATTTTTCAGTGAGAGAACTTAGTTTAGCCATAACTTTTCATGCTCAGTCCAAATGAAGTAATTCTTGTTCCTAAAATTGTCTAAAATCAACCTCTAGCTGCTGTATAAATTTCATGGGATTTGGATGTCTTTGCTGTTGAGTTTTGTTTGGTGTTCTTCGCTCTTATTGGTTTTATCGTATTTTCGTAGGTTCCAAGAGTTTAGTAAACCTCGAGAATCCTCCTCGCAGCAAGAGCAATTCCAGCAAGGCAAGTAGTTTGATCATGTTAATCCTCGTATTTTCAAGTATTTATGTTGTTTACAAATTCTATGTATGCATTGCTAGTTTGTGTTTAACTATTGTCGTTAGTTGACCTAGTAGATGCATTTCCTTAGTGATGATTATCCTTTACTACCATGAGCCTAGGTTATTGCCGTGATTTAGAGTTCGTGGATGAGCTCTTGTCACTTAGTAGTTTTATGGATTAATTGCTTAGCCATGCTTAGCTTCCTCAGAAATGGGCGGTTATCGACTTATCGATAACCTTGATCACACAAAACTTATTATCACTTATGATTTCAGCCTTGTGTCATGTTTACTTGTGAAAATTAAAAACTGAAAACAAAATGATTTAGACTTGGGCACAATGGTATGTTGTGTGCTTGTGGGTGTGACTGGAATGGTGCCCGGGTCATGAAGGACCGGATACTTGCGCCACCGTGATCGAGCATTTTGCGTATAACCACACTAGAGGGTATGGGACCTCTCTTGACTTAGTACTTTGGCGTATTGGCTTCGGTCGCAGGAGTCGCAGGAGGGATGGTGTTGGGAGCATTGTAGTGTCCGAAAGGCTTCCGTGATGGTCTGGTTGTGTTTCGCTTGCAATGTAAGCGCATGGGTTTCTATCCATACGAGCGCCTCATAGTCAATGCAAAATATTGGAAAGCGCCTCGAGGACTTAGCCGTACAAAGATACCTCTAAGTGTGCTTTTGTGGCTTAAAGGCGGTCCAAGTGTGGGTACATTGGTACACCCTCGCAGGTTAAAACTATTCGAATAGCCTCGGCCCTAGGTTATGGACACGCCGGATACCCCGTGAGAACTAGACTACAACCTTTAATTAAAACTTGATAGGTGGTACGAATCGTGATTCGTATATGTTGTGGTGGCTATTGGGATAGTCACTTCCTGTGGTTACTTGTATTTATCATTATTTCACGTTATTTTGACAACAAAACAGATTTGCAACCTTGCTTTTAAATGTATTATATTATTGCAAATAAAGTTGGCTTTGTGCAAAATGAGACATACGACTCCACTTAAATGAGCCTCGCATGTAGCATATGAATAGGTCTCTATTTCACACGCGCCTTTGCGAGTACCTTTGTGTACTCGCTTTGCTTGAATGTATTTGTTGCAGAGGAAGAAGGTGAGCTTGAAGGCCTCACTTACTGAGTTGTGTTGTGGTAGTCTTAGAGGCGTTTAGTCATGTCCTGGCCGGTTGCCTTGTGGGTTATGTTGGCTAACCTACGACTTTTGTTCTTAGCCATCTTATGACGCTTTTTGCTCACTGTCATTCTTGTATATTGTGTTATTTGGCCGTCGGCCTTTTGTAATAACTTTACTTTATGTATGTCGTTGTTGAACTTAGTGTCAAATGTTGTATGGAAATGATGTATGATTTTGTGATGATGAGCATGCACTCGCAATTCGGAAGCACATGTCCATCGAGGCTTAGGATATTTAATTAGTAATGCTAGAACCATATGGAGGTCAAGTATTACTAGTTAAATACCCCTGTCCTCACAAAGTTGGTATCGAGCTACACCGTGACAGAGAAACCCCTAGCTTGGTCGCCATTAGGATATTTTGAAAACTTACTTTCAAACAGTTCATGAAGATTTAAGTAAGTTCTCGATTTTACTCCTTACCTATCTTAGCTTGCTCATCTCACCTTACTCTCACTTGTTTTGAAAAAGTTGTCTCTCTTCCTTTCAAAAATTAGCCACTATCGATTAAATTGGTTTTGGGAGAACCATGAGAGCTTGGAGAAAGAAATCGACAACTAACTCTTAATTAGTAAATAGTGTTAAAATGAGAGGTTAATTCAACTAAAACTTGGGGAATAAAAAGGTAAGAAGTGATATTAAATTAGCTAAATGCCTATACTCTATTAGGTGGTTATACCTTTGATTTTTGGGCTATTTAGAGCTAGAATTGAGTTCTGAAATTTTGGTCTTCTCAAACGACACTGTTCTTTCCATACGGGTTAGTCGTTTTCGAAGTTGATTTGGTGACTTATGGTCTTATGCTCTTTGTGGTTATTCTTGAGCCCTTTAATTGAGTTTGGATTTCGTGCTTTGGGCCTCTGCCGCGGCTAACTTGTCTTAGTGAAACAGATGGCTAGAGGACCCGTAGTGGCCTGGAATCACCTGTAGTCCCGATGAGGAGCTCCACCTCCTCCACCATGGTCAAGTCCTTATGCGATCGAACGCAACCGCTCGGAGGACCGTGAGGTGTTGGAGGTCATCGCGAGAACACCTCCACTCTCCGTGCCTCCGACCGGAGGTGGTGGACATCAGCGCGTGGGGGCTTATGCGTTCCTCCGCATCACCTCCTACCTTCTCCAGTCCGAGGATCCTCTCGACGATGATCGTTTGCGCTCGTTGAGCGGAAGCTCAACGTTGCTTAGTGCTAGGAGCAGGAGCGCACTTTTCACATCCCATCGCTTGGAGGGTGCGCACTCTCATGGTGGGATAACTTCTCGCCATGCAGCCCGCTGGACACGTGGTCTCGTGGGAGGAGTTCGAACAGCCTTCGTCGGGCTCATGTCCTCGCCGCCCGATGAAGTGAAGAAGGAGTTCCTGCGCCAAACAGGGCGCAAATCGTGATCGAGTACTCCATGAGTTCAACCATCTTATGAGGTACGCCCGCCGAGGTGGCCACCGATGAGGCCAAGCAGAGAAGTTCATGGAGGGTTTGTCTCGAGGAGCTTCAGACAAGCTCTCCATAGTTGACTTTGCAGCATTTCGCACCTTGGTGGACAAGGCCATCGCCGCCGAAAGCACAAGGCGAGAGCGTCACGAGTCCCGCAGCACAAGTGGGAGGCCCATCACGGCCGGCCGACCTTGTTCGCCCTCGTGTTGGGCCAAGCACGTGTGGCCCATTCTCAGGCCGCACCACTCACCGAGGCTTCGGCACCAGCTCCACGCCCTCCGCAGCCGTGATTCGCCACGCGGCCGCGATCCAAAGAGCGGTGTTCCCGCAACCCACGCCGACGCCACCGCTTATCGCCACAACAAGGGCCACTATGCGAGTAGTTGCCCTAAGAATATTGAGCGCCCCTCGTCCCAATGGAGGACGCAGCAAGGAGTGGTCACCCACCCACTGTAAGACCTGTGGCATGGGAGCGGCCGAGTCAACCACATCTCGACCGAGGAGGCGATGAGGCACCCGACGCCGTGTTGGGTACGCTCTTGTCAATTTACGCCCGCCAGCAGTTGTTATTTGACTCCTGAGCTTCGATTCTTTATTTCGAGATCTTTGTCGCTGATAGTGGTCTCCATTGTGTTCCTTTGGGGTTCCGCCGCTTATTCGCTTCCTCCGGTTCGAAATGAGGGCCACTAAGGATGCCGGACGCCTTATCCACGCCGAAGGAGTGGATTTCGCGAATCTCATCCTACTCGACTCCGCTACCGGATGTGATTCTGGCATGGATTGGTTGTCCCAACACTTGGGGCAAATCGATTGTGCCAGAAGATTGTCTTTCTCACCACCTCAGCGAAACAGTGGGGTTTTCACCGCAACCGCAAGGGCCACATCTTTTTGCCCTGAAGCAAAGTCAAGATTGGAGATTCGCGATGTCCCCACCGGTGTGACTTCGCGGATGTCTTTCTCAAGATTTGCTCGAATGCCTCCCGCTCGAGACCCGAGTTCGTTATTGAGTTACGCCCTGCACCGCCTCTATTTCAAGAGGCCATATCGTGATGCCTCCTAATGAGCCGAGGAGTCAAGAAGCAACTAGGTGGGCTACAGGAGAAGGGTTTTATCCGCCCTAGCTCATCTCCTTGGGGCTGTCCAGCTATCTTTGTGAAGAAGAAGGATAAGACCTTGCGCATGTGTATTGATTACCGTCCGCTTAATGAGGTGACGGTGAAGAACAAGTATCCTTTGCCCCGTATTGATGATCTTTTGATCGCTTGACCGAGCACGGTATTTTCTCGAAGATTGACTTGAGATTGGGCTATCATCAAGTCGATCGTGGCCGAGGATATTCCAAGACGCCTTTGCTACTCGTTATGGTCTTTACGAGTACACCGCCATGTCTTTTGGTCCATCAATGGTCCCGCTTTATTCATGAACCTTATGAACCTCGGATTCATGGAGTATTTGGATAGGTTTGTGGTGGTATTCATCGATGATATCCTTATCTACTCCAAGAGTGAAGAAGAGCATGCCGAGCATCTTAAGCTTGTGTTGGGCAAGTCGTGGAGCACCCACTGCATGCAAAATCAGCAAGTGTGAGTTCGCTGAAGGAAGTGGCATTCTGGGCCATGTTCTTCAGCAGAGGTGTGGTGGATCCTAACAGTTAGTGATGTGCTATCTTGGGGTCACCAAGTCAACAACCGAGGTGCGAGTTTTCTTGGTTTGGCCAACTACTATCGCCGCTTTATCGAGAATTTCTCCAAGATTGCGGTTTATGACCAAATTGCTCAAGAAGGACAAGAAGTTTGAGTGGTCTCGCCGCTTGTGATGTGAGTTTTCAAGAACTCAAGAAGCGGTTGACCTCAAACTCCAGTGCTTGTTCTTCCCGATATGAGTTTTGATATCTTTTATGCGCATGCTTCTCGTCAGGTCTTGGTTGTGTTCTTATGCAGAGGGCAAGGTAGTGGCCTATGCATCAAGGCGCTGAGGCCTCATGAACGAACTATCCTACTCATGACTTGGAGTTACTCAAGTGGTTCATGCACTCAAAATTTGGCGATTATCCGATTGGTAATCACAGTGAGGTGTATTCACCACAAGAGCTTGAAGTACTTGTTCACCCACCAGATCTGAACCTCGTGCAAAGAAGATGGTTGGAATTGATCAATGACTATGACATGGGTATCCAGATCATCCGGCAAGGCCAATGTCGCATGGATGCACTCACTAAGGTGTATTGCAACATGTTAATGCTCCAAGAGCAAAGCACTTACCCTCATTTCTCAATTTCAACGCCTCAATTTGGGTTTGATTGAGCACGGCTTCTTGTTACCTTGGTTGTGCACCAACCTTGGTGGACCAAATCAAGACCGCATGAGATGATGTTGGTGTGAGTCAAATCAAGCGTAACATCAAGGATGGGGCAAGTGCTTCTCGCAGAGATGAGCACCGAGTTGTGTGGTTTGGGCAATACCTTGTGGTTCCTAAGGTCATGGAATTGCGAGAGTTGATTCTCCGCGAAGCCCATGATTCTCCCTTGTCTATCCATCCCGGGCTACCAAGATGTATTAGACCTTCACGAGATTCCGTGGACCCGAATGAAGTGCGAGATTGCCAAATGCGCTGCCGTGCGACGTGGTGCCGTCGGTGAAGGCCTAGCATCAAGATCCAATGTGTCTTCTTCACCGTGAGTACCGAGTGGAAGTGGATTCGCTGGTATGGACTTCATCACCGGTTGCCCTGCATTTCTTCTGGGAAGGATGCCTTGTAGGTCATCATTGATCGGCTGACTAAGGTGGCCCATTTTCTCCAATGCGCGAAGATTGATGTGAGTCGCTTAGCGGATCTCTACATATCCCGCATTGTGTGCTCAGCATGGTGTGCCACTAACAATTGTGTCGATCGTGGTTCTCTTTACTCTCGCTTTGGCATCGCTGCAAGAGGCCATGGGGACAAGTCTTTCTTTCAGCCGCTTACCATCCCTGCATCGATGGTCGACGAGAGAGTCAACCAAGTGTTGGAATATATGCTCGTGGTTTATGTTCTTTCCTATGGGAGGAATTGGGAGAAATGCTTGCCGCTTATTGAAGTTCTCCATACAACAATGCCTATCGTGCCGCCTTGGCATGGCACCATTTGAGGCCTTATATGGGAGGAGATGCAACCCCATTGAATCGGTCGAAATCGGTGAGAGACGCCCACCTGGGCCATTCGATCAACGACCGTAAAATCGTTCGCTTGATCCGCGAGCATTTGCGCACGCCACCCAGCAGTAAGAGCTGGCGATCACCGCCGCCGTGAGTTGAGCTTTGAGCCCAATGACTTTGTGTATCTCAAAGTCTCACCTTGAAGGGCCATCGCTTTGGCGAAGGGCAAGTTGGCTCTCGATATGTTGGGCCTTATCGCATCATCGAGAGAGTTGGGGCTGTGGCATACTGATTGAGCCGCTACCACACTTGAGGGGGCATGATGTGTTTCATGTATCCCACCTTAAGAAGTGCCTCCGTGTCCCAATCGAGGAAACTCCGCTGGAGGTTCTCGATGTGCAAGAAGACTTGACCTACCGCGAGCATCCTGCTTGTTTTCTCGAGGAATCTCGAACGAAGGACAAGGAACCGTGTCATAAAGTTCCTTAAGGTTCAGTGGTCAAACCATTATGAAGATGAAGCAACCTGGGAGCGGGAAGATCGCCTGCAGGCATTATCCATCCTTCTTCTCCTAGCAAACTAATCTCGGGCCGAGATTCTTGTAAGGGGGAGAGTTGTAACATCCCAAGTTTTAGACTTGTGTTTCAAATGTAAGAAAATGAGGGAAATTAAAACTTTTTTACATCTTGTATTTCTGTATGCCCGGGCATTTGTTGTAAAGAAGTTATGGAATACAAAAGTCACAAGTCGCTTTGGCCACATCTTATTCTTCTTAGACATTCTTGTTCCATCTTGTGATAATCTCCTGAAATAATTTTCCTAAATTCTTGGTTGATGTGTAGCCCTCTGAAAAATTTCACAATTTTTAGAAATTGTCCAATATTTTTGGAGGTCACTAAACCTATTTAAATTCTCGTCAAACATTAGCCCAAAGACCTTGTAGAATTTTTGGAGGAAAATGTATAGCCAAAAACCTCTCGCAAAATTTACACAAGGTCAATGACTCAGCTAGCAAGCTCTCAGTAAACATTTCATAATTTTTGGAGTGAGTTTGCTACCTCAAATAAATCCCCAACCCTGATCAGTTTGGAACCCAAATTTAGGGCCGAGCTGACTGGCTTGAGTCGGATCTCGAGTCCACCCACCAATCGGCCCTGGCCGAGCCGAGTTCAGCCAGCTAGGGCTCTGACTCATGCTGCTGCAGCTGAGGAGGACTGAATATTTAACTAGTAACACTTAACCTCCAAATGGTTCTAGCATTACTAATTAAACATTCTAAGCTCGATGGACATATGCTTCCTGCAATTGCAAGACATGCACATCATCACAAAATTACACATCATTTCCATACAACATACGCACAAGTCTAGTAAAGGACATAGATAAAGTAAGTTATTACAAAAGAGAGCCGACCGCCAAATAGAACAATATACAAGAATGACAAGGAAGCAAAAGCGCCATAAGATGGCTAGAACAAAGCCGACCGTGTTAGCCACACAACCCACAAGGCAACCGACCGTCCGCTAAGCTAGACGCTCTAAGGCTACCACAAAGACAACTCACATGTATGAGGCCCCTCCACCTCACCTTCTTCCTCTACAACAAAAATATTTAAGCAAGATAACCGAGTACACAAAGGTACTCGCAAGATCGACGTGTGGAATAGCGCACTCATTCATAAACTACATGCAAGCTTATTTAGGTGGAGGTTGTATGTCTCATTTTGCACAAAGCCAACTTTATTTGCAATAATGTAATACATTTAAAAGCAAGTTTGCAAGTCTGTTTGTTGTCAAAATAACAATAAATAAAGATACATACAAGTAACCACCGGAAGTGACTATCCCAATAGCCACCACAACATAGCACGTAATCCCCATCTGCACTCAATTCACAAATTTTAATTAAAAGGTTGTAGTCTAACTCTTGGAAAAGCTTACCCAAGCGTGTCCATAACCTAGACGAGGCTATTCGAATAGTTTTAACCCCGCAAGGGTGTACCAATGTACCCACACTTCGCATCGCTTTAAGCCACAAAGCACACTTCCGAAGGTATGCGCGGCACCGCTAAGTCCTACGAGACGCTTTTCCAATATTGTGTATTAACTATTTAGTCGTCAGATGGATAGAAACCCATACGCTACATTGCAAGTCTAAAGACAACCACCATCACTTGAAGCCTTACTTGACATTGCAATGCTCCCACACCATCCCTCCCGCGACCCTCGTGACCCGGAGCCAATACACGCCAAAGTACTAAGTCAAGAGAGGTCCTATACCCTCTAGTGTGGTTAGCACGCACAAATTGCTCTGATAAGTGTACTCACAAGATGTCTCGGTCCTTAACTGACCTGCACCATTCCGCCACACCTTAAGCACACCAATCATACCATTGTGCCCAAGTCTAAATCCTTTTGTTTTTAGGTTTTAGTTTTCATAAATAGATATGGCACAAGGTGGAAATCATAATCATAATAAGTTTTATGTGATCAAGGTTATCGACAAGTCGATAATCGCCATTTCTACCTGCTTGCATGGCTAAGCAATTTATTCGCAACTACTAAGTGACAAGAGCTCATCCACGAGCCCTAATCACAGCAATAACCTAGGCTCACGGTAGTAGAGAATAATCATTTGCTAAGGAAATGCATCTACTAGGCCAACTAACAACAATAGTTTAACACAAAGTAGCAATGCATACATAGAATTTGTAATCAACATAAATACTTAAAATACTGGGATTAACATGATCAAACTGCTTGCCTTGCTGGGATTGGTCTTGCTGCAGAGGGGAGTGCTCAGGTTCAATAAATTCTTCGGAACCTAACGTGAAAAGGCGATAAAACCAATAAGAACGAAGAACACCAAAAGGAACTCAACAGCAAAGAACATCCAAATCCCAAGAAATTTCTACAGCAACTAGAGGTTGATTTTATACAATTTTAGAAACAAGAATCACTTTATTTGGACTTAGCATGAAAAAGTTATGCCCTAAACAATTTCTTCTCAATTAAAAATCCTAATTAAATTAATTTCTGCCATCGCTTATGGAAAAATTTCTAGAATGATCCGAACTTGAAATGTTTATGGTAGGTAGATAAGGTCATCCTAAGAACAGCAAGGTTGAGTTTGCTTCATTTGGGGTTATAATGAATTAGTTATGAATTTCCAAGTTCTAAAACTAGCATATATCACTTCTTTAGAACATGAATAAAGACAAGACCTAGTTCACATTAAAGCATGCCTATAGACAAATTTTACCAAGTTGAGTTTGCTCAGTAAGGATTTACAGAGAAGAAGTTATCTATTTCACAAATTTTTAATGAATTTCTAGACAACCATATTCACAAAACAAGAACATGTAGTTTATATCATTTTCTCCTACCTAACAGTGCCCAAATTCATTCTCAAATTAAAGTTCATTCTATAACAGAGCTACAGCAACTGGAATTATTCAAAAAGGAGCTAATATGACAAAGTTAAGCACTTTTAAAATTTGAAACATTAAAAGACTTAGAAAATTTGAGCTCTTGGGAGGTCCAAATGAACTGAAGGAAAATGAGAGGTCGGGCCGTTGATCTTGCATCGCAGGCCACTGACTCAAGCACATGCCAAGACGGAACACCTCCTCCCGTGACCGGGAGGTCCGATCGCTGAGATTGGATCCAACGGCCACGACTGGCATGCACAAGGCACGCAAAGGAGGTCCATGCGCTTATCGGAGGCCGGACCGCCACGATCGAGATCCGCCCCAGCACTAGGGGAGGTCCTAAGGCTTTAAATTCAATGAAGGAGGGTTCAGCCCGTTAG